>APFE030588474.1:64002-97929 GCA_000404065.3 Pinus taeda
ATCATGTGGCGCACCGAGGCGCTCAAAAAATAAGTGTATATGTCCAAATAGAGTCTGTGTTCTTCGTACATCAGAGACACATGTCTCTTAAAAGCTCAGCAGGAAATAAAACCTAGGCATCTATTGCGGTGGGTTATGCTCCCTATAGCACACCACCACTCGTTCAACTCGCCTCAACAATAGGTGCACCCTGGGTATCACCCCTACTATATGTATCTGGAACTCTATGGGGACCTCCTTGATCCCCATGTAATCAAGGATCCCCGTCGTCAGGCCCTCAAGATTTTGGGCCACTATCTCCACCGAATTGCCAGCTGGGGGAGCCAAGGCCAGCTCTCTGATGCCCTGTGGATCCCTCTGTGCCGTGGTTTCGATCAATTTTCTACCTTTTCGGGTCGAGGTCACTAATCACGAAAAGTACTCCGATCGTAATGATCAAGCGGTTCTCTTGAGTATTGTTTTATACTCTTTCAGGCTCGAGGGACACAAATCTATGAGAAAGGACCCCCTTGGAGTTTTTTTCTTCCGTGTCTTTTTCAAACTCTCTAAACATGAAAAAGAATCTGAGTTTTACCTATGTCAGACTCATTAAACCCTGACGACATTGGACTCGTCACCATGATGAGACTCGAGCTTCTCCTCCTTAGGGCTCGTTAAAATATCACTAGGTTTGATTCGACGGAAAGTCGAACTTATATTACAAGCACATGCTATCCACTTCCAGCTTGTTTTCAAAAAATAATTGGGGTACTCGCCAGCAATGGTGGGGGAAAATTTGGAAATCATCATTGATTATCTATGGCTGCTAATCACTCTTGAACATCAACACTTTTGCTTCTTGTTGGGTTGGGATGTCCATAAATTGTCATTTGGCCTTCTACGGGTTTGGGTTGCCATTTAGCCTCATTCCATCTGATCCATGCTGTCTCCATCAAGCCTCTGATCCCTTGGTACCTGAATTCTACCACCCTCCGGAGTCGTGTCGCCGACATGTTCAAGAGTATAATCCTTCTACAGTTTACATCCTTATCTCCTCCTCTGATACTCTGTTTCACCATCTACCACTTGTTCCCTATCTCATGTCATTGATGGGGGAAACATTATGGCCCTCCTGCGACGGATCGTCTCTTGTCGACGTTAGCTCATTATCCAAGAGACCGATCTAGAGATCCCCGTTGGTACCTTGGAGCTTGCATGCCTCAATCGCAAGTTCTTCGCGCTTGACGGTCAACTTTCATCATTGGTCGTTGTTTGGTTGATTCGATGAGTGTTCGAATTTAGCTCAATCTTCACACTTCATGGATTGTACTAGACAATACCTTGAGAACCATTGGCATTATTGGTGGTTTCTCTCGCACTTGTTAACGATTTTCATCATCGATCAGTAATCAAGCAACTTTTTATCATGCTCAACCTCAGCGCATCTATTTGCATGCTAGAATTTGTACTATGATCAGTTGGGTTTCAAGACCCCGCACTTAGATTACACATGTTCGGGCTATAGGGATTGGTTCGTGATTACATGACTCATTGATGGATGGTTGCGACCATACCTGAGTCTTCATGGATGGCTGTGATCATACCTTTACCATTATATATGATCTTACTAGCTGGATGGCTGTGTCCATACCATAGACCTAGTTTGTATGTCTTTTGGATAGCTGTGCCCATGCCTAGACTACATGTAATTCACTATCAGAGATATCAGTTGTACTTGTGCCTGCAGGTTCTTCCAGATGATGTTCCAGCTGAGTTAGTTTCGTAAAGAATTTCACCCCTCCCACTCTCTCGAGCTTCATACTTTAGGGGGCATCTGTTACACGGTAATTTTTCACTGCCTTCACCCCAGTCCTTCTACTGTGTCATGTGTCCGAGTAAAACATTCTCATACTGAACAAATTCTCTCTTATCTTGCCAAGTGACCCACTTTTCCTAATTTTTCTACCTCATCATGAGAATGGACTTAATATATGTGATGGATAGTGGTCGTAAATAGTCCAGCTACACTTCCAGCAGATGTACATCTGTTTCCCACGACGGTCCGATTTCATGCTCCAGCACGAGTCTATCTGCTAGCTTTAGCGATGGTCTGACTGGCTACATTGCTTACTAGTGATGTCAGCGCTAAAGCTTAGTTATAAACTCACGATGATCCAAATTGGGTGAATTCGTTCCAACAGTCAACCTTCTGGATGTCTCCAGATCTGGTTGTTGACGTAGTTTGTGTCGCCTCTCCTCCTCTGGTATGGAAATTCCGTTATATGTGCTACCTTCCTTGGGGATAAGCTCTCTCTTCCACCTTTCATGGAGACTCCTTCTCCTATTTAAGCACTCACCTTTGATATGATTAGCTAGTTGGTAATTTCTTGGTTTGAACAGTGCTGTTAGTGCTTTTGAGTTTGATAGATAGCTGGTGTGGGTGTGACAAGTGTGGGATTGTTTATAGCTTGTGGAAGGTTGTGAAGTGCCCTTAACTTTGTGTTGAAACTTATGAGTGAGAGAGAGACTTTGTATGTTGGGAGATCCATCTTCAAAGAGTGAATGCTTGAGAAATGCACTGGTTGGACCCTCTGGGAAGGCTTGCAACGTCAAGACTCGGTTGTAAGCTTGCTCTTATTTCATTATCAATACAATCAAGTATGTTTTCCTATGTCTTGTATGTAATTTACTTGATAGCTCATGACTTCTTGACTTTGTGAGTAGATAGATCATTGTTGTTTTCCGGTTATGTGATTTGTTGTATTTCCTTTGCATTGTTTCAAGTTGATCACTCATTGAGGAGAAGGAAGCAGAAGCTGAGTAGCGCAACGGAACTCCATCGGTCATCGGTTGAGGTAGGCCTCCAACTATGAATGTTTAAGGAAATCTATTGTTGATGTGTCCTTGCTATGACTAGACCCACTCTAGGGCTAGAGGGGTTGCCTCTGTCTGCAGAGGGAACACTTTCCTGCATCACAGTCAGATTCATTTCTTCTTTCTCTAGGGTTTGTTCCTGGTGTATATCCTCTTCTTTTGACGTTTCCTATTGCTTTTCTTCCTTCTATTCAAAATCTATGTAAAATAATTTCTTCTTAGCACACTTATGACCTTTAGTGTATTTACTATCACAACTGTAACAAATCCCTTTTTCTCTTTTTTTCTTCCAATTGTTGTGGTGTCAACCTTGTAGGTTGTGGAAGGTAGTAGCAAAAACAGTCCATCTTTATAGTTGTGAGTGGTAGGCCTCCTGTTTCCATAATTTTTCTTTCCATTTTTCTTGCCAACCTGAATGCCTTCTCCAATGAATCAAGTTCCCAAAGGCGAACCTCATGTTGGATGTTATCCTTTAAAGTCCCTATGAGCACATCAATCCTATGCTCCTCTGGAATATATTTATCCTTATATTAAATTTTTGGAAGTCCTCAATGTGCTCCATCATTGAACCCCTTTGTTTGAGATTATCAATTGGCTAAAAAGGTATTTCTTTTTGTATCCTCATAATGTGCTATCATTTTTTCCATAAAAATTTCCTAAGTGACAATTTGTTTATGAGAGCAAAGCCATCGATACCATACAAACTGATTTTGAAATGTGTACCTTTTGTGTGTTTTGCACATTATGGAGATTGAAAAATTGTTCCATCTGTAGTATCCATGTTATGAGATCCTTTCCATAAAACTTCCTCATATTGATCTTTGGAACGTGGCGGGTCTTTGTTCCAACGTTAGAGTCTATGAAATCATGCTTAACATTTTTTGTTCTCATCATGAGTTTCCTCTACTACCTTTTCGCCATTAAGAATCCTTTCTTGTGGCAACTTTGTCAAACATTCCTTCAAACCTTCCATGTCTTTCTTCAAATCTTCAATGTTGTTATTCTTCGAATCATGATTAACATTTCTTTTGTTATTATTATGAGTTTATTCTACTACCTTTTCACCATTAGGAAGCCTTTTTTGTAGAAACTTTGTAAAACCTTCCTTCCAACCTTCCACGTATTTCTTCCAATATTCAATGTTGTATTTCATACCATCTATCTTAGCTTCCACACCTTTCTTTAAACCATCCATCTTAGCTTCTGTTATTTTTTGTGAGAGTAAAATTTGTTTCATTTGGTCTCGTAATTTAGATATATCGTGTTGCATTTCTTCCTCTTCTTCAAGAGTCATGCTAGAGATTTCAGGTTGCTTACTAGGTGTTTCCATTTTATTTCTACAGGGCATCAATTAATGATAATAATGCTTCACTATGCCCTTTGAATTCCTTCAAACTAATTTTTTAAACCAAACTTATGAAAAATTAAAAAAAAACTACACACCTTTTTTCACTTTATAGGAGCTCAATATTGAATTTGATGTATCTCTATAATTTTGGATCTCCAATGTCTGAAATTGCGTCCTATAGTAGCCCTCTGAGGTGTATTTCTAACCCAACAAGTTTGATCAAGATTGGATTCTCCAAGGAAGAGTTATTCCAAATCGCCCATGATGACCATATTATAGTCTGGTTCAGTACAAAGAACTTGTATGAAGTGCCACGTGTCACTATTTCAACCTTAGGACTTGAAACCGGTACAAAGAAAACTAAAGACCATCCTATTTTTATAAATTCTTACGAAATTTAAATCTGATGCTAAAAAAAATAAGTTATGATGATTTTCCCCAAGTCACTAGTTTGAGATATAATTCGGGACCCTGCACAAACCCTAACTTCCTTGGACAATATCTACGAAAATATAGATAGAAAAGATCTGAAATCTGGTCCCAAGGTTCAAAGATATTTTGGATCGAATGGGTGTTTTTTTGACCTTTTGAAACGTTGTAGAAAAAAATTTATAGCAGAAATTCCACGATGACGTGTTTGGAGCAGCGAAACCCTAGAATCCAAAGCTCTGATACCGAATGTTATGAAACTAGCTCACAAAATAGAAGAAAAGATGGATCAATGCTTTCAAAATTAGCCTCTTCAAAGGGGAAACCTCCTTTAAATTACACAAATGAAAAATTCTTGGATGATACAAATGAAAAAACCTCATTTCTATATATAGGAGTCTAGTGGGTCACAATATAATCAAAGCCGACATAACAATCATAGTATAAGGGCACATCAATAACAATAGCGGGCTTCTATGGGGCACAATAATAACAATATGGGGACAATAAGGGCACAACAATAACAATAAGGGCTACAATGACAATATTAATGGGGGAATCACTAGTATTATAGGGACCTAACACCATCCCTGATCGTGTCATCTCTATCTGACCTATGCCCACTATGAGATATCCTACCATATGCACCATTAGTCTTGTCCTCCTATCCATAGCTGATCCAAAGTGGTCCCTATCTCTACACATCTGATAAACTCTAAAGAATTACTGCATTGAATTCTACTTCTTTCTCCATTGCCTACATGATTGTATCATTGTCTGCTTTGCCACTCCTTATTTCATCCTTCAAAATCCTCAGTGTGTCTGCTAAGTCAGAAGAGTACCCAACACCACGCTGCTCATTCGACTCATAGGGAGAATATATGTAGTCTACCATCTTGCTAGCCATCTTTGATCTGTTCTTCCTGCAAGGTATATTATGCCAGCTAAACCCAATCATAAACAAACCAACATACCTTAGTATATTTCGGGGAGGATGTCTCATCTGCAAGACCAAGCAAATTAGCATAATACATATATAAACATAAGCATATCAACATATAAACATGTTTTCAGCCATTACCCAATTATCAATGCATGACTATTCTGACCACATATCATGGCTACGACCATGATCCAATCAATATATGCATAACAACATATGAACAATGACACACATAACCAATGTACGACTAACATGCACTCACAACAAATACATTCAAGAATGTCAACATCAACTTTCACATGTCGACACCACTACAATAATGACCCACACATGCATACACAACAAGCACATAAACCACTATCACAAGGACCTATATGCAACCAACATGTACATACAATGACACATTCATCTAGGAGAACGGCAACCAAACATAAACCAAGGAGAAGGAAACCATGCTTTGATACCACTCTGTAACACCCTCCTCCCACATCTACCTAAGTAACCAACTAACCAGGGTAAACATGTGACAAAGAGTTACTATGATATTATTCAAATCCCTATGTATCAGTTAAGGAAGTGGAACTGAAATAACACAAACAAACTGACCTTATACACCTACAACAAAACCCCCAGGAGCCATCCATTCCATCCAAGTGACTAGCCCCTGAGAAAAAAAGACATTTTGCTACATTAAAACCTCATTCTCTCCCTTGAAATGAGCATGCATGTGACTGGGACCCTTCATTTGCTCCGATAGCAAGGCATGCATGTAACTTGGGACTTTTTGAGGTAGTTCTATGCCAATGACTCTAGATTCTGTGCCAATTTTTCAGGGCTAGGACTCATGCCACTGCCCAAAACTCCATGAAACTTCTAGAAATGAAAGATAGCATAGAAAAAATGATACATATGCAAATAATTGAATAAGGACTTGATCAGACCCCTACTAACCATGATAGACATTTTGTCAAACATGTCACAAATATGCATTCTACATGTTTAAACAACAAATCTAAGCATAGTGGTCTCATACTTATTTGAGAATCACTACGAAGCATTGATGCCTTATAAAAATAATTGCATTACCATCTATTAAACCATATTTTCATTGTATATTCAGTGATTAACCAAAACATGATGAGAGCCATATTACATTATCACTATCATAAAACTCACTCATAACCAACATATGATCAATAGAAATATCAAGGATATAACAAACATATAAACCACATATAAAAAAGTATATTTATCCATAGAATACCAAGTATAAGGACCTCTTAATAATTAATGTAAAGGTCAACCAGGTTCGGGACTTCCACATTCCACCTTACCATAGATTGGATGAACCAAATCCCTCTTCAACCTATCACCCCTGTGCCATATTCCAAGCATGAATGTAGGATCTCATAGAAAAAATCCTCAAAACCAAACCAAGGCTTCCAGAGGCCAAACCACCTCAACCCTCAACCAGGGATTCCACCTCATGGTTGGACATCACTAATGATCATGAGATTGGTCTTCGCCCAAGATGTCTAAGGCTCCAGAGCATTTGTTCCATCCAAGGCTCCAGGACTAGTAACTCAACCTACAATTGTTGTAGGGCTCTAGAGTGTTTGTCCAACAAGGGCTCTAGGAGTAGTAACTCAACCCATCAAGGGCTCGAGAGTGTTTTTCCAGCCAAGGCTCTAGGACTAATAACCCAAGCCAAGCTATTAGAGGGTTCTAGAGTGTTTTTCCAACCAGGGCTCCAGGAACTAATAACTCAACCCACAGTCAAAGGAACATGAGAACCATCCATAAAACAAAAGGGAAAAATTCCCACAATAGCATGGCTATCTAGGAAATGTGAAGGCTAGGCAAAACCGCTGCCAATCGAAGAAGTCCTCCATGACAATGATAGATCATAACTAAATAATCACATGCATATGCCATGCATGCAAAAACTAGTAAGGAGATCATACATGCAACTACGTACCTACAAGCGAAACCCACTGTAGATGCTAATCCCTATGTCCTCTTGCGCTTTCCTGCTTTTCCTTTTCTTTCTTGCTCAAAATCCCAAGTATGCCACACTTCTCTAAGATTGGTCCAAGAAAACTCTAAGTATCCAAGAGTATGAGAGAGAGAGAATATAATGAGAGCTCCAAAACTGAACTGAAAAAAATATCTGAACTAATCCCCATAAGCCTTTTTATTAATGAGTCCTCTCATTTCTTCATTTTCCATTATTTTATTTCATTTTCCTCCTCACATCTAACTTGTGACTTTTCACCTTCCTTTTCTCCTAATTTTCATTATTTTCATAAATAATGGCCAATAAATGCCACTTTGCCTTTCCAAATTGTTAGCCATTGCCTTTGCCAATTTCCATAGCCATAATAAAACAAATGAACACCCACACTAGGATGTTTCCCAACATTCAACTTGGAATACGTGTCTCATGATCATGGTTATTATTTTTCCTTTATTAATTTTTATTGCATGGATTCTTTACCAGGGTTGTTACATGGGTTATGGTCAAAGATATCCTCAGTTTCCTAGCACCAATTCATTTTGTTTATCTGCAAAATCTACTCCCCTAGGAGGTTGATTGCGCAAGCCATTTTTAGTTTCATTATTTTGGGACATACTCTCTTTGGAATTATGGGTCACTCTTCCTTTCTATGGTCGATGCCGCTCTCACTCTCCTAAGTCCTGCCACTTCTGTAACATTATTTTTTGACTGTTTTTGTCTATTGTTCACCCTTCCTTTGTCCATCCATATTCCTGCACCCTACCAATACATGGCCCCCGTGCAACATCTACCCACCTATCATGGTGGCACTTCAGGTGCATATTCCTCTCATCATCGACGTCTCTTCGGTTGGGACTCAGAGGATTATCACTTTGATTCATTTCCCCCTTAAGTGAGTAATTAAATTCTTCACTTAGAGGCAAGGAAGTTTAGGGACCAATTATATTTTTCTAACACTGAGGTCAATGACAACACCTTAAGGTTTAATATTGATCTAGGAAAATTCAGAAGGAGAAGGCTCCATTTCCTTCACTTAGCATTTTTTTCACCATCAGCTAGTAACCTTACTTCACATGGTCATTTGTGATAAACGAGCGACAATTATCAATTATTTGCAAATCAGGAGGAAAGGAAGCAAATTCTCTGGGACATTAGATACAATTTGGATAGCATCATGGCTAGATTAATAAGAATAGATTGTTTTGTGGTTCTAGACTCAAATTCTAGATATGATATGCAAGATGAAGCACCAACAGTCATCATTGGTCTAGCCGGGATCTCGCCCCGAGGTAAATCCGATCCACTCTCTCCAGTTGTCATATTAGATTAACAATTTCTCATGGTTTTTTGCATATCCTTTTGTAAATAGGTTAATCCTAGTTTTTCTATGCTCGTATCACCATCATGATTTCTTAGTATGCCATTTTCAAACATTGTTTTTTTTGTATGATTTACTCAGAATACACTCATGCAATGTAACTATATATGGGTAGCGAAAATAACCATGCTCATAATATCTTTAAACAATCCATGTCTCCCTAGCTTGATCCTCTTTAAGTTTTTTGAACAAGCCTCTAGGAATTTAATTTTGGTATCTATGGTCTTTACTGATAAGAATGGTGAATTTTTTCTTCATTGTTGGGAATATGGGATCCTTGAGTGTTTTTGGTAAAAATAAGCTATCAATGTAATATTAGTTATCAGTAATAGAATTATATTTACGAAGCTTAAAAAAAAAAATGTGTACAGAAAAGTTACCTATTTTACTCTGTTAAAGATCCAATAACAACAGATGGATATGTTCATGAGATAAGTCTGAATGTTACATATGAAATTATCTCTAAAAGGTCTGAAATTACATGTATGATGGTTACTTGCTAACATGACAAAAGGTTGTATATTTTGATGGAGTCATGGATTTTGTATATTAAATTTAAAATTACAAGGTTAACCCTCTGTTGTACTATTAATATTTGTAATTTTCACAAACTATTTTTGGTACATAACTTACAAGATCGATATGTGTAGATATCTTATATTAGATATCTACTATAGCCTATTAAGAAGGGAGATAGAAAAAACTTAAGAAGGTAATTTTGGTATTTAATATGTGATACCTAACTATTACGCCATATACTATTGGAGAGTAGTTATAAAATTTTATTGATACAAGCTAACGTTTTCATGCAAATTCTGCTTAGAAAGGGTCCCAAGCACTGGATTTTGACCAAGTGGTATTGCAGAAAGAAAGACGAGGAAAATACTTATTAGTAAAGTAAAATTTACACTCCAATGGAAGAGAAATTTTGTATGTTCATGACTAAAGAGTAATAAGAAGTGATCCTAAAAAGGATGAGAGCTCTTAGTAACCACGAATTGCATAGAGAGTTTCTAATATCAAATATAGATAATATAAAAGTTAGCAGAATTAGGTGTGTATATTTCAAATGAAATATGTTTGAGAAGAGCTATGGAACTAGAATGCTTTACAAGATTACATTCTTATATACTCAAAATAGTTTAGTCAAAAAAACATCACTATATATATATATATATATATAATAAGAAGGTTTGGAAACCTTCACTATAAATAATTTGGTCTGAGACTTATGATTAAATTGAAGGGAAATATAGAGTATATACCCCTAATAAAGTATATAAAGACACTGTTAAGGTATGTATATACCTATAGAAAACATGGTTAGAAGAAGGGTTGAGAATCGTATATCACAAAATAAAACATATGATGTATTTAAAAAAGTCGGTTTGGACATACTCAAGGATAAAAATTGTTAAAACCTATTTAGAAATACATAACACAGACACACACACATATATATGTAAGTCAAGTATGACTATGCTAAATGATATAACATATGGATATAAATAAAGTTCGAGGGTAGTGATGAATGGGCTTGGGTTTCATGACTAATAAGACCAGTGAAATAATTAATGAATCAATACAAATTATTACTGGAAGGTCTCCTGGTGAGGGAGGCCACATGAAACATGTTAAAATTGAAGAATAATTAAGGATCCTAGTAAGAACCATTAAAATGGAGGTTGTAGTAAAAATTAATGCCATGTGAAATCATTGGAAAATTGTAACATTTCTTCTATGTAGCAAGATTCTTATGGCATTTTACAAGCTTTATGAAATTCAAGAGAAACCTTTTTGACCTCCTTGATTAAGGAATTGCAAAGATCCATTCTTTGATAGCTTAAATTTCTTGAATATTAGAATATGTGATTGTGTGATGGGGATTCCCTAGGAAAGCTACATCTAGATGAGCTAAGAATTGTGGCATAAAGCATGGATAGTGAGATTTCCAAAAAAAAAGAACATGAAAATAAAAGTATTTGTAGGCAACGGAGAAATCGCTGATTAAAATCTTTATTTAAAACCATCGAAATGTTGATAAATTGAGATAGAATATCATAATATTTGATGGTTGAAGAAAAAATAATCTTGGAAATAACAAAATGAGTAGAGAATTTGTGAATTTCAAATTGAAAATTATAAGACGATGGCATATTGGATACTCTAAGAGACTAGTTAAGCATGAAATCACTTAGGAATAATGTTTCAAATACTTAGAAAAATATCAGCTTTATGTCAAACTTAGCAAATAAGAAATAATCAAGACCATAGTCAATCTTAAGAAAATGTAAATTTCCTAAGGAAAAAGTGCAATGGACTTTAAAAAGGTCCAAACAACCCTTGATTGGAATATGTTTGAATGATGCAGTGGGCTTGTTAAGGGGTTAAAAACTAGTATTGCAGATTCATTGAGAGGCTTGCTAATTGGCCTATTTATAATGTCTCACAACATAAAAAAGTTAGGTTTGTCTGGAACCAAAACGAGCAAGAAAGTTTTGATTAATTGAAATGGATGATAATTGTAACTCCTATAATTAAAAGTTTATTTCAGTTGTTGTGGTAGGATAAACATGAAAGATGCTCGCTAGATTCCCTAGAGTAGCCTAATGAAATTGCAAAATATTTATGGATGAATTATGCAACCCTAACTATGATGGGGAAATCTTTTAACCTGCTTTTTGTTCGTTTCATGTACTTTCTTCAAAATCCTTAAAATGATGTCCTAAGCCAATGAATGACAATATAGACACGAAAAAATAATGTGTCTAAAATATGGAGTAGTGCAAAGACGTATCTCTCTCTCTCTCTCTCTCTCTCTCTCTCTCTATATATATATATAAATATATATATAGATATATATATCTGTATGTATATAGATATATCAAATAATGAGATGGTAGGTGCATAAAATAATGGATGTGCATGTATAAGGACTCTAAGGAGTTTGTTGTCCTAATATGAGTTAGATGATTAATAATGTAGAAATTTGGTGATAGAATTGCAAATGCTCAAGAAATTTTAATCTAAATCAAGAGACACAATTCTACTCTATTGGTCCGTGGATTTAAATTCACAATTTAGAACAAAAATCTTAGACATGCAATAAGAAATAACACACATGCACAATATTTTTTCTAGGGGAACCTGCGAAAAACCCATCAATCCTCTTTTCATTAATCAGATGAATAGGGATGTATTAAAATTGCTAGCTCAGTTTGAGCTCAACTTGCAAGTGAATAACCTATCTCTATGCTCAATGAGAAGCTCCGAACCAGAATTAGTTAATTCTTGCCTCTGTTTGAGCCCTTGTTTCCTTGCACATTTCCTAGAGAATTAGCCCCTATTTTTTAGGAATTTTTCTCCAATTGATTGTGAAATTCCCAAGGTTCGATCATCTGACTGCATACAACACCTGTACACTCAAACTAGTTTATAAGTTCTTGTTACACTAACTTGGAATCTACATCATAGATGGGAACTCAAATTCTCTTCATGCACTAGTTATTTTAGGCTGATTGATCTGTTCACTAGATGATCACTGAATTAGATTGCTATCCCAGTGCACAACTAACTTTCCACTAGTTCCTCCAACTATTAGAACTAGTTTAACTGAACTCAATTGGAGATAAGTGAACTAGATTACTAAAAATTAGCAATCACACATGCTTAAATGAACTACAAACCCTCTATATCAATTTTACTGAGCTAAATGAGTGACAATAGCCATGTCACACAAGTTAATTGTGTAGAAATTCCGTTGTAGATCACCTGATAATGTAATATACTAAAGCAAAATACTTGATCTACTTCTACAAACAATTATGCAGAAGCTTAATCGAATTTATAACTGATAAAGAGAAATAAATCACACATAACACAGAAGAAATAACCCGGGGAAAGCCTCAGCCTAAAACCCCAACTCTATATTATCATACAAGTGGAAATGTAGTCTGGGTTACAAAAAGAATTAGCTCAAAAGCTATCCTACTCTCTCTTCAATCCCTCTACTGCTCATAGATGATCAAAGGCCTCTCTCAAACCTTCTCCTCTGGCCTCCAAGCCTCCTATTTCTTTGCACAATTTTCCTTGGGGTCTAGTGCAACCACATGTGTGAATTGGCCTCTTCACACACTCATTAACCTTTGATCTAACTGCGCAATCATGAAGGAGATAAATCCTTCTCCATGGATGGACTTCCTTTATAGGAAAAATCCATCCAACTGATAGTACACTGTCCCTCATTTGATCTCAATTGGGTCTCTGTCTAAACTGACATGCATGAGTTATTTATGAGAGAATATTTAGTTATCTGAAGTGCAACAGTTACATGCATGCAAGCATTAACTAACTAAACTCACATTAATTTAAACAAAATGTTTAAATCAATCTAACCGGACTTGGCTCAGTTAACTGAGCCAACTAATTACAACTCAAATTAGAAATCATCCTTATCTCTTTAACTGATGGATAAATTCCTCAATTAATGGAGAAACTATTGCATGTCCTCACATAGACTTCATGTTTGATTTTTCACAACTAATTAACTCATGGTGAATTAATTAATTTATTTTCAAACAACTATTAAGTTCAAATTCAAATTTTATTTCCTATTTTAGTCCAGGGACTGACTAAAATTGCAATCCATCTTGAACTACTAAAAATATCAATGC
Source organism: Pinus taeda (assembly GCA_000404065.3). NCBI lineage: Eukaryota > Viridiplantae > Streptophyta > Pinopsida > Pinales > Pinaceae > Pinus > Pinus taeda. Next base: position 77,644 of record APFE030588474.1, read on the forward strand.
TATTTTTAGCATTTCCATTTTTCATTCCCTGTTGCTCAATCCAGCACTTGTACCCAAATTGCTATTTATAGCAATGCTATTGTTAGCACTTCTATTTTTAGCATTTCTTTTTGCCACTTTCAACACTTCCTCTCAACAAGAAAGGAATTCAACTTGAACCTGATCCTGTACCTTTGGAATGTTTTGCATGCAACACTTCTCCCAAGTATGGTTGCTCCAACAACTCTAGAAACAAAAAAAACTCCCCGCTGACCTCTCCGTTGGGCTAGAAACATACCCTGATGCTGAAGCTCTACCTGCTGCTGACAAGTGCTCCCTCTTTGACCTATGAGCTGCTGCAACACTCCATGCATCTCACACCGTTGCACACCTCACTGTGCCATCCTACACTGGTGCAACACTCCTTTGTCTCTGGCATTGTTGCAGCCTACTAGCTCCACACCGTCTTGGGATTTCTGCACTGTAGCTCTCTCTGCTACTCCATCTACATCTGTCTCTACCCAATAAAACAATCCTGCTACTCCTCATCGAGGCTCCTGTAGCAAAGTCGAATCAAAGAGGTTGGGTACCTCAAAGATCCTGCCCCTATTCCAGCCTTTTGGGATGATCACTTCACATCGTCCCACCTCCTACCTGGAGGTATGGATGCATGTGATCCCTTTGCCCACTTGGCTCAAAATTTCCCCCTACTGGAGGTCTCTGCATGAGTAGATGTTTCTACTCGATCTCCTCTCAGCTTCTCTAGTTGTGGCTGCTCCACAACCTCCTGAAGCTGCTTCACCAATTGTGGCTCCTCCACAAGCATCTGAGACTTCTTCTAGTGTTACATGTTGAGAGGTAATGTACTCTCCCTCTCAACCACCAAGCCTCCATCAGTTGCCTTGCTCCTCAAGGATTGCATGCATCTTGAACCTCAAGAGCATACAGGATCTTAACCCGTGAATCGATCTGTTTCACCTGTCTAGTGGGTATGTGTCTAAGGAAAACCTTTCCCTTACAGAAGACTACATCATATCCTCTATCTCCCAGCATTGCAATCGACAACAAATTTCTCTCCAGTCCTGGTACATACTTGACATCGATCAAGGTAATGCGAGCTCCATGCTCCCTCTGAAAAACAACTGTGCCTACACCCGAGACACTATAATTTTCATCATTACCCATCGCTATGAGTATCTGGGTATCTTTCTCCTCCAAAGTAATGAACAAACTCTTGTCGTCGGTCATGTGGAAAGAAGCTCCATTGTCAAGAAACCAACCACTTTCCCCCATGGATGAAACCATGCATGCGAACAGTGTGAAATCCAACTCGAACCATGAGGCCAGTGCCTCACCTTCTGATCCTTCCATGGATCCCTTCTTGGATTTCCTCAGTGGACAATTTGTAGCAAAATGGCCCACCTCATGACAATGAAAGCATCGCACTTTAGATTTGTCAAACTTCTTCCCACCATGGGAAGAACTAGAACTGGAATGAAAAGCCTTCTCCTTCCCCTTCTTCACCTTACTCGCTAAGGCGTAGTTTTCTTCGTTCTCCATGGATGAAGAACTATCTCTGGTGCTTTTCCTTATCTCCTCCTGCATCATATCCAACCAAAGTCATTCCAAATCTGGTAGTTTCTCTCTTCCATTAATCGAGTCCTAGTAGCTATGCCAGCTCCTAAGAAGACCGAGGAGTGCAAGACCCACCATGTCATCTTCAGCTGTCATGATCCATACACTTCCAAGCTCATCCCTGCATGTGGTGAGCTTGTTCAGATACATAGAGATTGTGTCACCCTCTTCACACTTGATCTTCCTAAGCTTGTCTTTCAGCGCCAGCTTCCTCTGATCGTTGCTATTCTGATATAGATCTTATAATGTTTTCCACATTGAAAATGATGTCTCCTTTCCATGGAGACTCGAGACTATGTGGTCTCTAACTCCCTCTAGAAGGATTCTCCTTGCTCTAGCCACACATTTATTCCATTCCACCAGTTGAGTAGTATCAGTCGGCTTGGGGACTTCTTGATCAATGAATTCCTTTAGACCTTTATCCTCTAATACTGCTTCCATGTGACCCTTCCAGGCTATATAATTTGAATTTCCATCAAGGGAATATTCGAGTCTTAAACCATTGAACGCCATAGGTGAAATAGAGATGTGATAAGAACTCGATTTCTATATTCAGGAATCACAAACTTCAAACTTCTCCCTTCTTGTATATTGTTCTTCCTTGATCACCTTTGCTATGATATCATGTAGAAATTCCCACTGTAAATCACCTAATAATGCAATATACTAAAGAAAAATACTTGATCTACTTCTACAAACAATTATGTGGAAGCTTAATCGAATTGAGCAAGATCAATTTAACACATATAACTGATAAGGAGAAATCAATCACACATAACACAAAAGAAATAACCCGGGGAAAGCCTTAGCCTAAAACCCCAACTCTGTGTTATCATACAAGTGGAAATATAGTTTGGATTACAAAAAAGAATTAGCTGAAAAACTATCCTGCTCTCTCTGCAATCCCTCTATTGCTCATAGATAGTCAAAGGCCTCTCTCAAACCTTCTCCTCTGCCCTCTAATCCTCCTATTTCTTTGCGCAATTTTCCTTTGGGTCTAGAGCATCCACATATGTGAATTGGCCTCTTCACACACTCACTAACCTTTGATCTAACTGCGCAATCCTGAAGGAGATAAATCCTTCTCCATGGATGAGCTTACTTTATAGGAAAAATCCATGCAACTAATAGTACACTGTCCCTCCTTTGATCTCAATTGGGTCTCTATATGAACTGACATGCATGAGTTATTTATGAGAGAATATTTAGTTATCTTAAGTGTAGCAGTTACATGCATGCAAGCATTGACTGACTAAACTCACATTAATTTAAACAAACTATTTAAATTAATCTAAATGGACTTGACTCAATTAATTGAGCCAACTAATTACAACTTAAATTAGAACTCATCCTTATCTCTTTAACTGATGGATAAATTCCTCAATTAATGGAGAAACTATTGCATGTCCTCACATAGACTACATGTTTGATTTTTCACAACTAATTAACTCATGGTGAATTAATTAATTTATTTTCAAATAGCTGTTAAGTTCAAATTCGAATTTTACTTCCTATTTTAGTCCAGGAACTAACTAAAATTGGAATCCATCTTCAACTGCTAAAAATAACAATGTTATTTTTAGCACTTCCATTTTTCATTCCCTGTTGCTCAATCCAGCACTGTACCCAAACTGCTATTTTAACATATCTTGTTTTCATTTCAACAAATTGCATCTGAGTTATCTATTGATGTGGAAATTCGAATTTTCTCAATTTGAATAAGGGAAAGTCAAATTGAGACTTTCTTGCTGCACTTCTCAACACTCCCTCTCAATAAGAAAGGGATTATCAACCACCCCTATCCTGCACTTGTGGAACTCAAACTTCCCTCTTGAAAAGGCCTTTGTCAGAATGTCAACATTTTGTTCCTCTATTATAATGTAATGCATCAACATTATCCACCTCTGCACACAGTTCGTAAACAATGATACTGAATATCTACATGCTTGGATCGATTGTGAAATACTGGATTCTCAGAGAGCTTAATGCAACTCCTATTATCACAACATATCACAATTGGATCCATCGTCTGACCAAACAATCACACAAGTATCTGTCTCATCTAGATTGCCTCACATGATGCTTGACTTGCAACCATGTGTTCTAGTTTTGCCGAGATGAGCGCCACAAATATTTGCTTCATTTTGTACTAGGAAACTGTTGTGGACCCAACACTAAAAATTTGATCTGATGTACTATTTTAGTTGGATGGACTCCCTACCCAATCTACATTTGTGAAGCCACTCAACTTCACTCCCTCTTTCCTTTTGTATCATAATCCATACTGGGTAGTGCCTCTGAGGTACTGTAAAACATGCTTAGCTACCTTCCAATATAATTTGGTTGGCCTAACCATAGCTTGGCTCAATTGGTTGGATGCATAACACATATCTAGTTGTGTGTTCACAAGATACGTAAGTGAACCCACTAATTGCCGGTAAATGGTAACATCCATGTCTTCACCTGAAGTGGTAGTATCCTTCCTCTAGTTGGTCACTAGAGGTTGTTAACACCTAAATCCGCCTTAGGCAGAAAGAAGGCAAAATTCAGGGTAACCACAAACCACGCTCAGTCTGGTAGCTAGCCCTACCAGAACGGGAGAGGGCTCTCTCCGAGTCACACTCAGTGAATAGATAAATGAAATGGTCTAAGATTACTTACAACAAAATATTTATCTTAGGCTAGTAAGTGAATATGGGTACAAGAAGTGATTTTTATGAATGACTGTGTTTCTGGGATGATATGGGACCTATGGACCTCAATGAACAGAGAACTTAACACAAAGGCACAGATTATTTCGTGAGGCAAGGTAGGCGGAAAGCCTAGAAATTTAGTTTAATTTAGTGCGGAATGGAGAGATTGATTAAGAGGGTGAAAAGGGCATGGACAACATGAATCCTTTTCAACAGAAGAATGAACAATGAACATGAAATTTTCCCACAGGCAGAGCAATAAAATTGAATTCTACCTTAGCTAACTTAAAAAATTTCAAAGGAAATGAATATGAAATGAGCTATGAAACATAAAAAGATACATGTGAAACATTAGAGACACATTTGCTACACTCACAACCACATGAATCTCATGAAACAGAGCCACTGCCTTTCATTAATCCCCTATAAAAAATATACAATGCAGAAATAGAGTTTCTTTCCCACAGTCTCCCAGAAGTTACAAGACAACCAACCCTTTGCAAATAGTTTGCATACAATATATAGAATGTGACATGAAGAGATAGAACACCCAAGGGTTGGGAGTTACTTGAATCATCACAAAATGAAGGTGGAGAGCCAAACATCAACTACAGGTGTAGCTCCACAAACATGACAAATGGCTTGGGTGGCCCTTTGCCTTCCATTGCCACTTGGATAACTACCCATCTGGAGTGAAAATAATTTTAAAACAACCTTAGGTGATGAAAAAATGAAGTGCATATGAGGGGGCCCACTTGTAAAAAGTCGTGAAGCGAAATTTCGCGAAACAAAGGCATTCTGGGCCTTTCTTCCTATATGCGCCGTGCCCTTTTCTGTATGCGTCGCGCCACGTTGAGGCTAGTTTTGAGGCACTTTCAGGAGTCCAAAATGTACCCAAGTGTACGCATTGGAAAGCCTGTTGTGTCTACTTTCCAACCCAAGTGGAATTTTTGAATTTGGAGCTCATTTTCCTCTCCAAATATTCATTCTCCCAAGACTGCTTCCTGTGTGTCAAAATAGGGGTAGTGAGGCCATTGTTTGGGTGTTTTTGACCTCCTGGAGACTCAAATCATGCCCAAATTTCTTGCCCGAGTGCCAGCAGTCATGATTTTTCATGTTGAATCCAAAAATGCAAACCATTTCTCATTTGGAGCTCCCAATCCTACGCGTTGCGCCGGTGGTGCGGCACGTATAGAGAAAACACCTGTGTTTGTGCCAAAAAATTTCCATGCGACCAAAATTTTCCCAAATTCCTTGAAATTTGGGCAGAAGGTTCTCTAAGAGGCACTATGTTGGGCCACAAAAGCATCATCCAAGATTCAAAGCTGATATTGCTCTTTTGCCTCTTTTGTTGCTCTTCTCAGTTTGGCCTTCAAGCTCCTTATTCGGGCCTTTGCGCTCATGTTCCGTGCCCTGTAATGACAAGCCATCCTCCTCAGTATGGTTTTGTCCCTATTTGCCTTCTCCAGTAGTCTCTCCAAGTGTAGATTGACCTGATCTAACCAAGACTCACGGTCGTTGTTGATCTCTTGCTCCAGGGTAGTGAGCTCGATCCTCCTCTGCTGGGCAGCTTGTCGATTTTCACGGATTCTTTGCAGCTCCATGATCGTCTGTTGGTCCTCAGGCTGTTTATTTCTCTGCTCCAGATACTTGATGCCCATCTAGCCCTCTCCATATTGAGTATCAAGTCTTGGATCTCTGAGTCCTGCTCCTGAATGGTCATCCTAAGTTTGGCATTTTCTACCTCTGCCTCATCATCCTGAATGAGGATGACATCGGTCTCCTGTACACCTGAGGGCCCCTCATCATGCACGGGATTCTTTCCCTTGTTCAATACCTGTGTAGTCGATGCCAGAAGTGAGGCCCCTTCCACCCTGGGTGGAGATAACACTCGCTTTGCTGCTGCAAACAAGTGCCTACTGCCTCTTTGATATGTAATGAAAACTGGCATGGTAGTGGTCTCATGATGCTCATGCTGATTAGAAGGACCACCCAACTCCTGCTCTGGCTCTGATAGTACCTGTGATGTGCTTAAGAAGTCACGGGAGATGAAGTCCTCCCAAGCAATGCCCTACAATCCCAACTGATGATCTACCAAAATCCGGATAAGAGCAAAGTGATACACACTGTTAAGCGGCTGCTGAGGGGTCTTATGCAACATGGAGGTGTTCATCCTCTCTATATTCCTGCATATGAAAAATGGAAGGTTCATCATCCTCACCCTGGTAAAGTGCATGAGCAAGTGGATGTGATAGGCATACAGTTGAGAGAACCTCCCCTCACAGCTGAAGTATTTCATGATCAAGCTCATGAGCGGAGCATACTCATATTTCAAGTATCTGAAGGGAAAGAATCTTGTGAGCTCATTCAATAATTTGGCTTTGATGTAAGGCTCATAGTGTTGCATTTCCACCTTCTGCTTCTTATGCCACTATTCTCCAACATTTGGTATACCTGTTGCCACTAATATAGCTTCGGGTGCCAATGTGAAAGTGACCTTGGCCAAGGTAGACTGACCTCCATGTAGATGAAGCACAAACAAATGGGCCAACTCATGATGGACTCTGACATTTGCCACCCTTTGACAAAATTCAAAACATGATAGGTGTTGGAAGCATGACATGGCAAGAGGGCATGCTTGTAACTCAGTGAGGGTAGTGGGCTCATCCCTGACATGTTTTCCACTCTTGTGGTGTCTCCTCGGAGCCTGCTCTTCTAAGGATGAGTCACTCTGTGTCTCCATCTCATACTCAAATGAATGCTATGATGTTATGACTGCAATGTGGACTATGATTAGGCTACCCTTTTGATGATGGTGTGAGGCTGGGTGCCTTTGTAATATCTGTTACCAAGGGGAACAATGAAACAGGGATTGTTAGGAAGGGAGTGATGAAATGGGGATAGGGGTTATAGGTAGAAATTTGTTAGGGATATGGGGGGAGTTTGGGTATTTTGGTGAGGTAGGGTTTGGTAGTAGTTTAGGGTAGGGATTTTAGGAAAAATGAGAGAGGGGGGATGGGAAAAGTGATGGGTGAGGGGAAAAGTTGAGTGGAGTGAAACCCTGGCACTTAACAAGACATTTAAACAACCCTAACCATCAATTCCTTGGGGATTTTTTATGGTCAATTTTGTACATTTTGGTGGCATTGAAATATCTCTATAAACACCCTATCATTGGCAAAATTTGATGAGCAAGTGGTTTTAAAGATCCTACCTCTCAATTTGATATGCTTCACCAAAATTTGGGAGTGTTTGGGCACTTGTTTAGGCCCCTGCCTGTATGCACCACGCGCAAAGCCCAGTGTGCCGCACTCTAGGTATGCGGGCGCCCTTAAGAAATTTGCGCTGTGGGCAAGCTGCGTGTGCGCCGTGCCCTCTGTGTGCGCCGCACTCCTGGTTATATGCGCTGCACCCTCCAAAGCCGCCTCCAACTCACTCAATCGCTCACCAATGCACACTCACGCCTTCACAATGCTTCTCCAAGGCTTGTAATAGCACAATGCCTTTGTTTTAGACAAAAAATTGTATATATAGCCTTGGAAGAGATGGGTTTAATTTTTTCCTCTTCAAAAACCCATTTTTCTAATGTTTGAGTTTTGCTCTTTTTCACTGACTTTAAAACACACTGATTTTCACTTTCCCTTTGAAATTTTAGCTCGAATGATGCAATTTTCGGCACTCTTTGTAGGGATTGCACGACAGGACATTTGGCCATGGAAACCATGACTGCATCTGGAAAAATCAACTGGCGACTTTTTTTGAAAATTTTGTCATAAATGACACTGTTTGACTTTTCTTCAAAACAGAGTTTTGAAGAAGAGTCAGAGCCTATCCACATGATGATGAATCTCTCTGAACCATCTGTGTAAGGGCCTCACTCTGGCCTGCATGGCTTTACTGGACATGTTCAAAGACCAAATTGATGAATTCCTAGACCTAGACCTTGAAATGACCTTTGTCCTTTAACGGACCAGAACTTTGACTGTCACGGACTTTGATGATGATTGACAAAAGACCTGAGCCAACAGGAGCCAAACATGAGGTGGAATGACTATCATGAACTTCTCCATCAGATTATGGCATGCCCCTAGCGGAATGCAACTGGGACAATGGAGCGGGACACCTAAAGATGAAATGCATAAAGAGTTTTGATCTCTGATGGAGGACTGACCAGACCGACTCTAACATTGGCTCCAATGGGGGATGGTAGCTCCTTGGAGGTGCCAAGAACAACAGATTTCTGGAATATCTAGATAGTGCCTTCATGCATTGGGCTATGGAGTCATCATTTGGATAAATAATACAGGACTCTGACTCATTTATGAAACTGAAATGACAAAAAAAAACTAACTTAAAGACTAGCTTAAACAACTCTAACGAAACTGAAATAAAATGGTATTTACAGTGACAGTGGAAGTAGTGTTGATAACTTAGAAATGGTACTGCTTGAGCAACCGACGATTGATCGGCCCTCCTGGAAAATCTTCTCCATTTATTTCCTTCAGAAGAAAAGCATTCTGCCCTTGATATGCTGCAATCTTGAAAGGACCTTTCCAGAGGTTCTCAAACTTACCGTGCTTGTGTTTCTCCTCATTCCTTGCATCCCACTTCAGCACTACATCATCCACCTGAAATTTATCCACCTTTGCCTTTCTGTCAAAACTTTTCTTGATTTTTTCCTGCAATTTGGATGTGTTCTTGAAAACTTCTTCTCTGGTCTGCTGCAAGTGGACCATTTGATTCAACCTTCTCTGCATGGGATCTTCTTCACTGCCAACCTCTTGAAGAAGTTTGAAAATCGGGGCAGCGAGAGAGGAAGGAAATACTGTATCAACTCCATAAACAAGCTCAAACGGTGATGTACCTATGGATTTCTTTTGGCTGACCCGATCTGCCCAAAGCGCATTTACCAACCTCTTATGCCAGCTCTTCTTGTTTATTTCCAGCAGCTTCTTGATTATGTTGACCAATGATTTGTTTGAAGATTCCGCAAATCGATTGCCTTGCGGATGATATGCAGTTGAATGACCCAAAATGATGTGATATTCATGACAAAACTCTACCATCCTCTTTGATTTGAAAGCTGCTGCGTTATCAATGATTAGCTTATTCGGACAACCAAAGCGAGACAATATGTTATTTTCGAGGAATGAAATGATTGCCGCATCTGTAGCTTGTCTGGTGGGAATCGCCTCAATCCATTTTGTGAAGTAATCTGTGGCTGTGAGGATCCATCTATACACACTTCTTTAAGTTCAATGCAATATGATAACTTCGACATGTATCCAACATGAGGCATAGACTCACAACATGGCACTTCACTAAGCCAAACATAGCCAAATCATCAAAATATACCTCAAGCAACTTATGTATAATACCTTTGAATTCCGCGATCACTTCCCGAGAAAAGATTGCAAGCACGTTCTTCAATCAGAATGGCATAACTGTATATTGGAATAAACCCCACTCAGTCACGAAGGTTGTCTTTCTTTGATCTTCTAGCGCGATCTTGATTTGATGGTATTCCAAAAATCCATTAGTAAACGAATATGCCTCCTATCCACCAACATTCTCTAACACTTCATCATTAAATGGTGTTGGAAATGGATCATGCACACAAGCATCATTCACTGTCTACAGATATACACATATGCGGATTTCGCCTTTCTGTTTCTTTTCTTGGACTACCATTGGGCTTACCCAATCTAATTCTTTTATAGGCTTAATAATACAAGCCTCTAGCACCTTATCTAGTTCCTGGTGCACCTTCTCTTTATATTTTGGATTCAGCCAATAATGCCTCTACTTAACAGGCTTTTCATCCAACTTTAATGTAATATTCATAACACCTAAATCTCTAATGATCCCTTTTAAATCCAAAAATTTTGTTGGAAAAAATTCTGGTACTCGCATAGTAGCTCAGCTACCTTATCAACCGTATCTTTGTCCCAATAGTCTCCTATCTTTGCAAACATAGGCTCTTCTTCATATCCAATGTTTACTTGTCAAGTTTTCAATGGCTCTGATACATCTGGATTCACCACCTTCAGTCCTTTGACTTCACGTTGTTCTTCAGTTTTAGGAAAGGTAATATTCCATAGATCATCCTTTTCTTATTCAACAATCAAATTATAACATTCCAGTGCATGGCGCAACTATGTACTCCAATCCGTCTTAGTCCATTCTATCGATTCCTTCAGCGTTCTAAATATAGTTTCTTTTATTTCTTGTAGAGCCTCGTCAATGCTCTCAAAACCATCCTCAAAGTTGAAGGTTAATAGAAAAATTTCCCTTAAAACGTCCCTTTCATCCGTTCCATGGCAAAGCTCTGTCTCCATATATCAGTTCATTGGGATCGTATCTAGCGTATGACAAAAAATATGCACCCATTCTGGTTGTGGCTATTCCCCAGGCCTTGGTCCATCATGGTAATTGGTCATGTAGATCATCCTTCCCACTATATTTTTATATCATTCTAGTATTAGAATAGCCAAACCTTAACTTCATCATTCTTTTATATTCTCGCCATCCAACAAATCTCTCCTTGTGCATACCCCACCAACGGGTAGCCATAGCACGCAACACTAACTCCAGCGCCTTGAATCAATGCTCTTCTAGTACTTCTCTTTCAAATTCATCTAAAAATATTTCCACATCAGTCAAACCATCATAATGCAGAAGGTTCCTTACCTCAGTCGAGACACATTACAACGACTTGGTCATCATATTGCAACGGAGTGTAGATACTTCATGCAGCGGATTCTACCAGTGTTCAAGCTCTTCACCTAAATCAAAGGTGCATGAGCTATCCCTATCCCACGAAATTTGTCCATCGGCTGTAGGATTGATCCAATCTTCATCTTACATTGTTATCTTGTATATCTAGTCTAGATCATTGTCACTTTCTACATAGTCGCAGACAGGTTCAGTATAACGCGCTCCCCGTGTAGGGTCTAGTGGCAGTACCACCCTGAGTGACTTATTTTCGAATGTCATCTTCTGCTTCTTCAAGTTGATTACCTTGTTCATATCAATAGCCTAGTTAATCGTTAGTAGTGTGGGGTATGGGTTACTATCATCCACTATTTCAATGACCTCAAAGTCAGCCAGTGTGCTAACACCTTAAATGTCTATAATTACACCATATAAGCGCCCCATAGGGATAATATTCTGTTGATTTTCCATATGCAACTGAATATGAGACCACTGTAGCGCAGGTCTCCCATCCTTTCCCATGTCTTCTTAGGAAAGAAATTTGCGTCAGACCCGAGATCTAAAATTTCCTGGTCCATTTCATATGCAGCTATCTGTGCAGTTAGCCTCATCTCACACCACGTTCATGTTTTATTCTTACCAATCTTTCTTACTATGCGATGTTTAGTAGGAGCCTTTTCCTTATTAGCGCACTTTTCTATTAACTCTTGCAACCCTTCTACTATTTTCCTATCGCGTAGAAGCTTCATACATGTCTTTAGGAAAGTAGCTAGTATTGAAGGATCTACTTCTTACATCACACTAGTCTCTATCATTTTTGCATGACTCCTTGAGGTGGAGGCCTCATTGAAGTTCTCCTTTTCTTCCATAAAAGTCTCTTTAGCATGATTAAGGTCAAAAACTACTTCCTTATCAATATTCTTTCGCACCCATTTATCTTCCTTGGGCTTCTTACCTTTATCTGCACCAGTTGTCATACCACTTCTCAACACAATATTTATGCTCTGATCTTCTTCATGGGCTCAACCCTCATCATTTGAATCTTCTGCATAGGCTTTTGGGGTTACACCTTCTTTTCTTGCATCTTTTCCATAAGGATTGGACATTCTTCTATGACATGGTCAAATTTCCAACAATAATGACATGAAGTATGTGTGGGGTTTGTACAATCTTGCGTGAAGTTCCCTCCTTCGCCACAGTTATAGCAGGTTACCTACCCATGCCCTCAACTTGGTCCAATGCCTCTTCATCATCCTCGGCCTTGGAACCCTCCGCACGCTACTCTCGTGCCTTGATCCCGAGGTCAGTTTTCTACCTGCATCCTCTAGGTAGGGATTCTATCCATCATCATCTCATAACTCCTACAATGGTGTTCATCATGTGCTAAAAACTTACATAAATTGCAAAACAACTACTGAGGAGTCTATACAAAGTTCTGCAATAAATGGCAATTATTAGTAGCATGTTTCCATGTAACCTAACAAATAACTTACCATAACATAGCTCCCATGCCCATCCCAACATTATTATTTGGTTTTAGGGGAACATACCCTCCCCTAATAATATAGTTCTTAAAGATTGGGCAATGATCCTTATCATGTCCATGGCTCTTACACTTCAGACACCAGACCTCAGCACACACCTCTTCCTGAGCTTCCTTTCCTTTCTTCAGGCTCTACAACTCCAAGTGTGGGCATTCTAGTTGTGAATGAATCTGTTGCACCCCAAGGTTTGTATCTTGGATAGGCGAGGCATCCAGCCTCATCGCGATCTCCAAGGCTTCCACTTGCCTTTCTATCTTCTATTGTGACAGAGGTATTCTTAAATGTGGCAAGAGTGATGCTATAAACTAGTCGTGATGATATGAATCTGAGGTTATCATATTAGCCTCCCTGATCAGGCACTTCAAAATCTGATCAAATTCCCAAGGTGTCTCATCTATCTCCTATCGGGTTTCCTTAAATTAAATTACTGACTGCACCTCTGACTTAGGCTTATTGAAATCCTTGTTCAAAGATAGTTGGGTGTCCCTAATGTCATGTTGGGGTTATTAGTGCAATAATTGATATACCATCTTAATGTGTGATCCTATAAGGCTATAACCAGTTGTGCTTTCTTAATATTATCTTCTGTAATATGTTGTGTTGTCCAAACAGCTCCAGTGACAAACCAAAATTGTTCAGGTCTTCGGTCCCTATTCCTTTCAGCATATTCATCATGTTTTCCATGTTGAATGGTGGAAATGGAGATGGAGCGGGTGAAGGCATAGGTGTATGAGACAGAGGTGGGGGTGGAGGTGGAGTGGATGGATGAGGTATCCAGAGTCTCCTGCTTTGTGTATCCCCAAACATCAAGCTAACTGCATAACCCTTTTTTCACATAACAACATTTTAATTCAAGTCTTCAATGATTTCAAATACTTACCTCGTGGTCCTTTAAAGATCCTTCATTCCACTTTGTTATAGTTGATATTTCTATCGGTCACGAAATAAATCACAAATCTTCCCAATGTGCAATCAATCCAGTGATCCACGGCCCACGCGATATTGCTTTCTGATGCTTCCATACATCACACCAGTTTAGGAGTCCACACTACAGGGCCTTCGATCCTCCATGTCCCTTGACTATCGGCTAATTTATACAACCACTCATATAGTTCTTTAGGTAAGAAACAGAAGAACACATCGGTCTCATCTATGTGGAAAAATATTTGCAACCACTCCTCCTTTAATAATTTAGGGCTCCTATTTTCCTTAGCCATGAATGCGTGCAATTTTCAATCAATACACTTATCAAGCTCTTTCTTTGTAGGAAACCATTTATCACACATCTCTCAGATAGATCCCTGTCTTAGCAATGGAACCATTTGTTGACTTAAGGATGCCTAACCTAGGTTAATTTGTTTGTGCCAACCAAAAAAACCCTAACTGTTGGTCCTTTTGGAAACAACCTGCATAGCGTAAGTTGGAGTCTCACCTGAAGTAGTATTGGGGGATGCTAGAACCAGGTTTCTGTATCTAGAGACTATGTGATAAGTGGTCTTAGACTCGTATAGCACATATCCACCTTCATGCAGATCAATAGTCTTCTAGAATATGGTCTGATACAGTAACTAAAGTAAAATGGATTCTAGACCTTCGTGAAGGTCCATGATCAGCCTTTGCAGACCCTAAACAGGCAAATCATCCACTTTTATGCATTAATCAATAATCCTAGATTTGCCTTCGTGTAGATCCATTCAACTCATCAGAAATCATAATAGAAATAACCCTTATCTTCGCGAAAGTAGATAATCACTTAATTCATGCACAAATACAATAGATTCAGTAGTTTCGCACAACATTAATTCATTATTCCATAGAAAACACATTAAAAAGTGACAAATCATAACATAAATAGAATCAACAATAATGCTCAGGTTGCAAGATAATTCTTCAAAATCAATCTTTATTCATCTTCAATGTTTAGTTCATAGACTCTTTCACCCCACCTACTTAGCTACAGGGGTCCACACACTCAATTGCAAACTTACCAAGGCCTCTTGTGCACTCAGCTGCAGGATCCTTCCCCTTTCCCCTAAGTACAGGAAGTAGAGCCTTCCCGTCTTAACACTTGCTCAAAAAAATCTTTATCTTGACTCCAAGTTATCAACTACTTCCTCTAGACTTGCTATGACTCAACTATATATAGCTTTCTTCAATACAATACCATGATCTACAGACCATGGGTAAGTCTCAAATATGACCTATTCACTTATCCAAACAAGGGGCTACACCCCTTTGACTCCTATCTAGCTACGCACTTCGCATCCACATTTTATGGAGACTTTACATCCTTTTACAAAAATTGGGTTAACTAACCCCAAAATTGACCCTAGGGACCCTATCCAAACAACAAACCTTCAGACCTTCACGAAGGTCCTTACTTGTACTTAGTAGGCATAGAAGGTGTTACACTGAAATTTGTCACCATGACTATCTGCAGTTAATATGGCTCCATCAATAGTCATATTATCCTCCTTGTCAAGCCTTATACCTCTGCTCTTCATGACAAACTTCAAAAAAGAGAGAAAGTCATTAAAAAACATGTTTATCTCTGGGTACGCAGGTTATCTCTACCTTACCTGCGTGTACGCATCCCAAGCTCATTGCACCTGCGTACTTGTACGCTCTGTAAGCCAAGGGATGGGTGCGTACCCCTGTAAAGGTCAAAAGGCGCGAGTTTCATCTTTAAAAAGTTACTTGTGGTCACTTCTAAAGCTTTCTAGAAGAGTGTTTGACGTGGATTGAGCACCTCCAGATGGTTCATGCATCCCTATGACAGAGGAACTTATCCCATCAAGAGAGGAGCTACCCCATCCAAAAGAGGGAGTATCCCATTGATGTTGGAACTGAATAACTTCCTCTAGAACACTATAAATACAGGCATTGGGCCAAGGGAGGGGAGGTTGAAAGCTGAACATTCAAAGGGTAGATGCTGCTGGAATTAGGACTTCCATTGTAAGCTTGTGAGGAGAGATTACCATCCTTTCTTGTTTCATTTGGAAGTGGGTGAGCTTGTCAAAGTAGAGGAAAACTCTTGCTGGACCCTGGGAGGAACTTGCACAACACCAAGGCTCAGGTTGTAATGGTTTCCTTTTTGTTTCCTTAATACAAATAAGTCCATTCTTCTCAATGATTTGTCTTAATGAATTGTTTCATATACTCCTTGGTCTATATGTTGAATATGCTTTGTTTTATGGAATATTCAGGTGTTATGTAATCGTTTGATTGTTAGTGTATGCAGGTTTCAAAGTGAAGGAGGAGCTCATCTGGATCGACGAGGCTGGACTGCTGCAACAAGCGTTGGACTTGAGGTAGGATCGAAAAACACTTGGTTTCTCATAGAATAATGTATGTTTAGAGAAGGATTGCTCTTAATTGTCTTGTTTGTCACTAGAGAGTCTTAGACTCCTAGGGAGGTTAGTTTTGTCAGCAAAAATAACTCTTTCCGCATGACAAATTGGAGACTCCGTTGGGGAATCCATTGATGTGCTTGATTTTTCCTTTGAGTATTACTTTGATCTGAAAAGAGTCTTGTTTCTTTTGTTTTTTGATTGCTTGACTGTGTTTTTGGGTGGGTTAGCTGAGAGTCGAGTTAGAATTTAGTTTTTCTTCATTTTGCAGCAGTACGCACCCTCTGAGTTAAACACAGTGCGTACTTGTATGCACTGTCTCTTTGCACACAGAGCGTGGACGCACCTGGTTACACAGGCTACCTGCGTACCCTGTTAAAATTGAGAAATTTTCAATTTTATCCATTGTTTTCCTTTAGATTTTGTTTTTTCTAGTCTTTACTGCCCAGATCCACTGGTTGTCTGTCAAAAATCTTCACCTGCACTTGTCCCATTGGTGTCGAAAGTCTTAGTGAAATTCATTGAGATTTTAGCCTTAGGGTTTTGATTTTTGTGTTGGTCCTGTAGTGACTTTGGATTTAGAAGTTGCGAAGCCTTAGATATCTCTGGTTTTGTCAGTCTTCTTAGGAGTCGGACCAGTCGTAAAGTCTACCCGCGTGAGCGACCTACCTTTGTGTTGCTTCTTTGTGAAATTTCAATATAGCTTGTTCATTTAAAGTTGTGAATTTCATTTTCAAAAAGAACAAAAAGAGTTTGATTTTTTGTTTTGATTAGTTTGTGATTTTGCATAAACTAGTCCTTAGACTGATTGTTGCCAAGTAAAACATCCCGGAATCATCTTAGTAGGATTTTGCTTCTTAGATTTACTTGTTAGGGAAAGTTAGGTAAATTTCCTTTGATTTGCTTTTGAGTGCGTTTTCATAGATTTTCATAGATCTTGAAATTGCTTTGATTAAATTAGTTTTACATGCTTTATTAAATAGGAAAATATAAAAGCTCTCCTTTGCAAAGTTTGCTTTAGAGTAGCATTCGACGTTTTTGAAAGAGAAAGGAATTTTTCGTGAAGTAAAGAGTGGTCATGTTTTGTGCGCTTTAAAAAGATAAAGAGAATTGTTTCTTTGATTGTCTATTAAGAAAGTTGTTTTTATCGAAAGATTGCATTCTCTCAACTCTCTTAATTAAAAAATTCATTGAAAAGGAAAATAGTGTAAATCATCTTAGGTGCATCTTTTAGAGAATTGGAGTCGAGTCTATACACCGTCAAGTTTTATCTCCATCACCTTTGTCTTAAAGAACAACGATTAAAATCAATGCTTAAAGTAAAATTAACTTAGAAATTTTTATTTTTCTAGGGCTCTGAAGCACCAACATAGATCAGGCTAGTGTCTTGGATTAGGTGAGTAATTAACTCTCCAAGACTATAAAACCAAACAAGTAGTTTATCTTGTGATAGGATGAATCCAGCTGTTACATTTATATTATGGGAAAGCTCCTATTAAAGGAGAAGCACGAGCTCGTGTCCGAACCAGTGAGGGGATCAATCCTCCATCGTTGGGAACGACGCCAGACATGCACGTATTACAAACGGTAAACCTCAGATTATTGTTGAGGAGCCAGGGGATCACTTATCGGTAAACCTTGGATTAACCATTGTCAAGGAGCCGGTAAGGGGATTGAGCTTGTTACTCTGCCCTTGCGTGCTGTCGGAGTGTAGACTGTTCCACCAGGTGTATTTGTTGCTGTTGGTAAACTTAGTGGCCATAATCTTAGGATTCTACCCAAGGTGATGGTGGTGGGAAGATCCCACTGTACCTGGAGCAGACGTCGGCTAGACTCACTTGGATTTTCTGGGGGGTTCGCTTCACTCGAGACGGTCAAAGTGGAGGAACTTGGTCCAGTCTATTCATTAAGCAGGTTGCCGGGGTAACTGTTCCACCCGCTTTTTCTGTACTGAATCCTACGAGGTTGGATTTCATCACCAACTAGTGTTTTTGGTCCGGAAGCTACTATTTGTGTTTGGTTTGACGCCATAGATTCTTTAGGCGTGTGTTTCAAAATTGATTGATTCTTTAGCGACTTTAGGTGTTTTTCTTGATATTTTACTTTGATTTCGTGTGTAGTAGTTAAAATTCTTTAGTTGTGGCTGAATCACCGAGACGCTCCCGTAGATTGCGGGGCGAGTCTCTTGAAGTTGTTAGTTTGGCCGATATATTGAGGCGAGCCCGTAGAGCACGGGGTAACCCTCCTGAAGAGGTCTGGCCTCATTTCGAAGGATTAAATCTTCTTGTCACTCCTGGTGGCAGTAGAATACTTTCACCTGAAGAAGGAGAATCGTCATTGGTAGTTCATTCGGATTACCAAGGTTTAGAAACAGGATATGATCCTGAAGCTGTTGAGGTTTCTGAACTTTACTGGTAGTGTTACATCTGCCGGTGATATAGGTGAAGAACCTCAAATATCCGAACCTGTTACTCCATCTTCTAGTGTTCCTGGTTCACCTAAGGTAGAAAGAGTCATCATCGAAGATCTCCCTTCTGGTTTGATTTCTATTGAAGAACTCGCCCCAGAAGAAGATCTAGGCGCTTCTTATCTTGAAGAAGATATACCTTCTCTCGATCTCAGAGAGCGTGAGTCTATATTTTACAGTCCCCCTCGAGCTACCACTTGGTATCTTTCATTGACCAATTTTTTGGACAACTCAGTCAGTTTTTCTCCACCTCGTTTTCCTTTTCCACCTAGAGTTTTATTCCTCCTGCATATATGTCGAGTCCGTCATCTCCAGACACCTATTTATACGGCGGTCCATCTGTTCCAGTTGGCTATCAGTCCATTTCTGGTACTTTTTCAAGAGCATCTCCTCGTCCCTACGAGCAGAAGTTATTAGCTGGAAGTAGTGGCAATAGTCAGTTGAGTGCTGAAGAAATTCTCATGATGTCAGGTCAGCCTCAAGGCAGTCAGTTACCGCCTGGGGGGCAGCCTCAAGGTACTCCTTATCCGCCTGGGGGGCAACCTCAGGGTACTTCATACTTGCCTGGGGGGCAACCCCAGGGTGCTCAATTTGTGCCTGGGGGGCAACCTCAAGGACAGTATGTCCCTACGGGACAATACCTTCCTCAAGGTCAACCCCAGACCCAATATGTGCCCCAGGGTCAACCCCAGTATTCTTACGTACCCCAAGGTCAACCTTCCTATCAATATCAACCCCAGGGTCAATATTCTTACGTACCTTAGGGGCAGCAACCCCAGTATCAGTATGTGCCCCAAGGCCAGTATGTGCCCCAAGGCCAGTATCAACCGCCTTCAGGTCAACCCTATTATCAATCTTACCCTCAACCCGGTTATGGACCTCCATATCCGCAAGGTCAATACCCTGGAACGAATTTGGTGTGGGATCCTTTACAGAATCCACAGATGTTGCAACCGAACATGCAGTCGTCTTCCCAGCTTGGACAGGCCGCTGGTCCATCTCAGCAACTCGTTCAGTCTATGGCGTCTTCTGCATCTTCTGTAGTCTCTCAGACTGGGCCTAGTACTCCCAGTACTCCGCCTCGAACGTCTGCTACGACTACTTCAACATCTCCTTCATCCATCCCAACTTCCTCCGGAGTATCGGCAGTTCTGGTTTCTACTGTTCCTGTGTCAATTCCTCAGACCTCTGTGCCTCAGTCTGGACCTACAATCCAGACTTCAGTCCAGATGCCTATTGGAAGTACGATTGTTACATCCCAACCTCAATTTATTCAACCTCCGTACCAGGGACAGTACCAACCTCAGTATGGTCCTGCTGCTCAACAACCAACTTACTAGTATCAACCGTATCCCGGGTATACTTATCAACAACCTCAGCAACCCCGGTATGGTCCGGTTAATCCTGGTTTTCCAGGAGGATATAATATTCCTAATGAAAATCCTATTCCGGGTTATCCTGGATATCCTCCTCCTGGGGCTGGTTTAGTGACCCCAAGTTTTCGAGATCCTAATCCGCCAATTTGCCTTTATCGCAACTTTGGATTTACCAGACTTGACGCGTCTTACAAATGATCCAATCAGTTATCATCCATATTGGCCGTCAATGCCAGGAAAGTTGCCCAGCGACATACCGAAGTTCGAAGGTAAGCCTGGAGAGGACCCTTCCAATCACATGATGACTTACCATCTCTAGTGTGCATCAAATTCGATCTCGGATGATTCAATCCGTTTACATCTTTTTTAGCGTACGCTCATTGGTTTCGCGGCCAAGTGGTACATTGAGTTACCACGGGCCTCTTTTTACAACTTTAGTCAGTTAGCCACGTCCTTCTTAACTCATTTTCAGTTGCCGGTCAGATATGATAACGGCACGGAATTATTGACTTCACTAAAACAATCGAC
>APFE030588474.1:121975-156026 GCA_000404065.3 Pinus taeda
CTCGCCTTCGACATCAGTTTTCATCATTGACTTGCGATCGAAGGATTCCATGAAATGTTCGACATCGACTCATTCATTCACATCTCATGGATTGTGCTGGGAACTTTGAGAACCATTGACATTACTAGTGGTCTCTCTCACGCTTGTTAACAGTTTACATCATTGACTGGTAATCAAGTGGTTTCTACCATGTTCGACATCGACTCATTTATTCACATGGCTAGAATCGTACCAATTCGGGAAGTAGAGATGAAGACCCTGGATCTAGTTTCCACCATCCAGGCTGCGAGGAGTTTTGTATTCATTATGTTGTAGACCAATCATAAATAGATGGATGCGCCCATACTGTGTCTACACGAGTCTATAATTATGATGTATTATGAAATCATTCTTGTATCAGAGTAGTTAGTCTGTTAGTTAAAGTTTTTGATCTAAGTATGGGAATGCCTACCTCAGCGATGATATGATCTTGTACATGTATTTTGTGTTGAAAATTGCAAGTTCTGACCGGGCTCTCCACGAGATAATCCTCAAAATGATAAAGTACTTCACCCTTCCTATATGATATAAAACCCTTATCTATTTACAGGCTTCGTATTTTAGGGGGCAATCTGTTACACTGAAATTTGTCACCATGACTATCTGCAGTTAATATGGCTCCATCAATAGTCATATTATCCTCCTTGTCAAGCCTCATACCTCTGCTCTTCATGTCAAACTTCAAAAAGAGAGAAAGTCACTTAAAAACATGTTTAACTCTGGGTACGCAGGTTCTCTCTACCTTGCCTGCGTGTACGCACTCCAAACATACTGTACCTGCATACTTGTACGCTATGTAAGCCAAAGGATGGGTGCGTACCCTTGTAAAGGTCAAAAGGCGCGAGTTTCATCTTTAAAAAGTTACTTGTGGTCACTTCTAGAGCCTTCTAGAAGAGTGTTTGACGTGTATTGAGCGCCTCCCGATGGTTCATGCATCCCTATGATAGAGGAACTTATCCCATCAAGAGAGGAGCTACCCCATCCAAAAGAGGGAGTATCCCATTGATGTTGGAACTGAATAACTTCTTCTAGAACACTATAAATACAGGCATTGGGCCAAGGGAGGGGAGGTTGAAAGCTGAACATTCCAAAGGGTAGATGCTGCTGGAATTAGGACTTCCATTGTAAGCTTGTGAGGAGAGATTACCATCCTTTCTTGTTTCATTTGGAAGTGGGTGAGCTTGTCAAAGTAGAGGAAAACTCTTGCTGGACCCTGGGAGGAACTTGCACAACACCAAGGCTCAGGTTGTAATGGTTTCTTTTTTGTTTCCTTAATACAAATAAGTCCATTCTTCTCAATGATTTGTTGTTAATGAATTGTTTCATATACTCCTTGGTCTATATGTTGAATATGCTTTGTTTTATGGAATATTCAGGTGTTATGTAATCGTTTGATTGTTAGTGTATGCAGGTTTCAAAGTGAAGGAGGAGCTCATCTGGATCGACGAGGCTGGACTGCTGCAACAAGCGTTGTACTTGAGGTAGGATCGAAAAACACTTGGTTTCTCATAGAATAATGTATGTTTAGAGAAGGATTGCTCTTAATTGTCTTGTTTGTCACTAGAGAGTCTTAGACTCCTAGGGAGGTTAGTTTTGTTAGCAAAAATAACTCTTTCCGCATGACAAAAGGCACATATTTACTACTTTCGTGCAATAAACTAGGTATTCTACAACCCTTATGATCTAGATCTGTTGTCACGCAGAACTACCCTTTTCGAACAATTTACTACAACATATCTATATTACGTCTTCCCTATATCCACGAAGGGGTTTAATTATACTTATTATGCATAAACATTACATATCTATCCTTTTCACACAGAATTAAAGCATCAAGTCACATAAAACAAATCACAGAGCAAAGATACATGAACTTACAAAAATAAATAAACAAGGCACACATGTAAATATTTGGCTCAAAACATTCTTTATTAAGATATAACTTCAGATATAGACTTCTTATCCCTACGCACTTATTTGTAGGGGTGCACACACTCAGCTGGAGACTTGCCAAGGTCTCCATGCACTTATTTGTAGGAGCCTTCCCCTTTCACCTAAGTACAAGAAACAAAACTTTCATGCATTAGCACCTTGCCCTTAAAATGATTCTCTACCAAACATTATCTCTAAGAATCGCTAAGACTCAACTATATATAGCCTTTTCATTACAATACCATGTCTCAGGGACCATGGGTGTGTTTGAAAATTGACCTATCACTTACCCATACAAGAGACTAGTGTGTTGAAAAATGTGTAACAAGAAATGTTAAAAATAGAACTTGCTAAAAATAGAAGTTTGGCCAGTGAGATCATTGGCCACATTGGGTGAGAGGTGAAATTGCTAAAAATAACACTTTCTAAAATAACATTTCTGGTTCCCTTCCTATTGTTAGTAGTCCCTGGTCTAACTATATGAAGTAAAATTCAAATTTGGTCTTACTAGTGGTTTGGAAATTAATTAATTAATTCTCTGTCAGTTAATTAGTTGAGGAGAATCAAACTAGAGGTCTTTCTGAGATCATGCAAATATTTTCTCCCTTGATTAAAGGAGATAAGGATCAGTTCTATATTGAGAGGATCAGTTGACTTAGTTTAACTTAGTCAAGTTCAGTTAAATTAATTTAACAATTTGTTAAATTAATGAGATATAGTTTGTTAATGCTTGCATTCATGTGACAACCGTTATTTTCAAATAACTCAGTATTCTCTCATGGATAACTGATGCATGACAGTTCAGACAGAGACCCAGTTGAGATCGAAAGAGGGATAGTGTACTATCAGAAGCTAGGATATTTCTAGTAAGTATTCTTTGCATGAGGAAGGAATCTATTTTCTTCTATGACTACATAGTTGGACCTGAGGTGATAGTAGGTATGATCAGGCCAACTTACAGCCTATATAATGAGGCCTAGGTAGTCCATGATTTTCATCTTCAAATTGAAGATCATCAGAGTACAAAGAGAGCAGGATAGCTTTTGAGCTGATTCTTTTTATATGTTATTGAGGATCTCCACTTGATTGATAATACTGTGTTGGGGTTTTATGCTAATGCTTTCCCCAGTGATATATTTTGTGTTATGTGTGGTTGATTCCTTCTTATCAGTTTTATGTGTTCATGATTAATGTTGCTCATGTTCAATTAAGCTTCTGTAAAGTTTATGGTAGATGTAGATTAGTATTATACTTTAGTACATTTCATATATCAGTTTGATTTGTAGGTGAAATTTCTACATGATATCAGTGAGCTAGCTTATTTGTAGAGAAAATTCTACATGGTATCGGAGCACAGGTAATTAAGGTAGAATAGTATACAAGAAGGAATTCGAAGTTTATTATTCGGGATATAGATCTCAAGTTCTTATCTCATCTATTTCACTGATGGTGTTCTATGGTTTGAGGCTTGATTATGCCCTTGATGGCAGCTCAAACTAGATAGCTTGGAAGGATCACATGGAGGTAGTATTGGAAGATAATGGCCTTAAGGAATTCATTGATCAAGAGGTCCCTAAGCCTATTGATGCTACTCAACTGGCGGAATGGAAGAAGTGTGTGGCTAGAGCTAGGAGAATTCTCTTGGAGGGAGTGCGAGATCACATTATCTCGAGCCTCCATGGGAAGGAGACTCCATTTGCAATGTGGAGAACATTGAAATATTTATATCAGAATAGCAGTGATCAGAGGAAGCTGGCACTAAAGGACAAACTTTGAAAGATCAAGTGTGAAAAGGATGAGATGATATATATGTATCTAACCAAGCTCATCACATGCAAGTATGAGCTTGCAAGTGTAGGGGTCATGATAGCTAATGATGATATGGTGAGTATAGCACTCCTTCACCTTCCTAAGAACTAGCATAGCTACCAGGACTCAGTTAATGGAAGGGAGAGACTACCAGATTGGGAACGACTATGGTCGGATTTGATGCAGGAGGATATCAGACGGAGCACTAGCGATGGTTCTTCATCCATGGAGGATGAGGAGAACTGTGCCTTAGTGAGTAATGCAAAGAAGGGGAAGGAGAAGGTTTCTCTTTTCGAATCTAGTTCTTCCAATGGTGGGAAGAAGGTTGAAAAATCAAAAGTGTGATGCTTTCGTTGTCATGAGGTGGGCCATTATGCTGCAAATTGTCCACAAAGGAAATCCAAGAAGGGATTTGGGGAAGGATTTGAAGGTGAGGCACTTGCTTCATAGTTTGATTTGGATTTCACACTATTCATATGCATGGTTTCATCCATGGTGGGAAGTGGTTGGTTTCTTGACAGTGGAGCTTCTTTCCACATGACCGGCGACAAGAGTTTGTTCAGTACTTTGGAGGAGAAAGATCTCCAGATACTCATAATGATGGGTAATGATGAAAAGTATAGTGTCTCAGGTGTAGGCACGATTATTTTTCAGAGGGAGCATGGAGCTTGCCTTACCTTAACTGATGTCAAGTATGTACCAGGACTGAAGAGAAACTTGGTGTCGATCGTGATGCTGGAAGACAGAGGCTATGATGTAGTCTTCAGTAAGGGAATCCTTAGACACATCATCACTAGACAGGTGAAGTAGATTAGTTCACGGGTCAAGAAGCTGTATGCTCTAGAGGTTCAAGATGCATGCAAAGTCTTGAGGAGCAAGGCAAAGGTTAGATACTTGGTGATTGAGAGGGAGAGTAAATTACCTCTCAACATGCAGTGCTAGGAGAAGTCTCAGATGATTGTGGAGGAGCCACGATTGGTGAAGCAGCTTCAGAAGGTTGTGGAGTAGCCACAACTAGGGAATCCGAGAGGAGACAGAGTGGAGGCATCCACTCATGCAGAGAAATCCAGTAGGGGGAATTTTTTAGCCAAGTGGGCAGAGGGATCACATGCAGCCATACCTCCAGGTAGGAGGTGGGGCGATATAGAGTGATCATCCCAAGGAGGAGGGGAAGGATCCTTAAGGTACCAAACCTCTTGGATGAGACCTTGCTATGGAAGCCCTAATGAGGAGTAGCAGAACTGACTGATTGGGTAGAGACAAATGCAGATGGAGCGACAGAGAGAGCTACAGTTTATGGAATCCCAAGAAAGTGCAGAGCTAGCAGGCTGCAGTAATGCTAGAGGCACAAGTGTGTTGCACAGTGTAGGATAGCACAGAGAGGTGTGTAATGATGCGAGATGCTTGGAGATGTTGCAGTAGCATAGAGGTCAGAAAGGGAGCACTTGTCAGCAGCAGGTAGAGCTTCAACATCAGAGTATGTTTCTAGCCCAATAGAGAAGTCAATTGGGAATTTTTCTGGACCAAGCGTTGCATGCAGAACATTTTGAAGGCACATGATCGGATTCGAGAGGAAGCCTTTCCTGTTGAGAGGGAGTGTTGAAAAATGTGCAACAAGAAATGTTAAAAATAGAACTTGCTAAAAGTAGCAGTTTGGCCAGTGAGGTCATTGGCCACATTGGGTGAGAGGTGAAACTGCTAAAAATAACACTTTCTAAAATAGCATTTCTGGGTCCCTTCCTATTGTTAGCAGTCACTGGTCTAACTATATGAAGTAAAATTCGAATTTGGTCTTACCAGTGGTTTGGAAATTAATTAATTAATTCTCTATGAGTTAATTAGTTGAGGAGAATCAGACCAAAGGTCTTTGTGAGATCATTCAATTATTTTCTCCCTTGATTTAGGAATTTATCCCTTGATTAAAGGAGATAAGGATTAGTTCTATATTGAGAGGATCAATTGACTTAGTTTAACTTAGTCAAGTTCAGTTAGATTAATTTAATAAGTTGTTAAATTAATGAGATAATTTTGTTAATGCTTACATGCATGTGACAACTGTTATTTTCATATAACTGAGTATTCTCTCATGGATAACTGATGCATGATAGTTAAAATAGAGACCCAATTGAGATCAGATGAGGGACAATGTACTATCAGATGCTAGGATATTTCTAGTAAGTATTCCTTGCATGAGGAAGGAATGTATTTTCTTCTATGACTACATAGTTGGACCTAAGGTGACAGCAGGTATGATCAGGCCAACTTATAGCCTATATAATGAGGCCTAGGTAGTCCATGATTTTCATGTTCTGATTGACGATCATTAGAGTACAGAGGGAGCAAGATAGCTTTTGAGTTGATTCTTTTTGTATGTTGTTGAGGATTTCCACTTGATTGATAATACATTGTTGGGGTTTTATGTTGGTGCTTTCCCCAGTGATATATTCTGTGTTATGTGGATTGATTCCTTCTTATCAGTTTTATGTGTTCATGCTTGATGTTTCTCATGTTTAATTAAGCTTCTACAAAGTTTATGGTAGATGTAGATCTAGTATTATGCTTTAGTACATTGCATATATCAGTTTGATCTGCAAGTGAAATTTCTACATGATATTAGTGAGCTAGTTTATTTGTAGAGAAAATTCTACATAATGTCCCTTTGACTCTTAACTTCATGATCCTCTTCCTCATTTATTAGAAACTTTAGATTATTTCACGAAAAATATTACAAAACTTGACATTTTGAAAAAAAATTGACCCTAGGGATCCCATCCCAACAGTTCCCCAACACAAATATGGTGACTCAGCCTTGAGTCACTCAATTGGTTTCTCTACTTTGTGGTAGAGTTCACTAAACTCCATCTTTAGGACTTCAAAATCCGTTTTCCTCTATACAGTACCCCACTGCACTTCTTCGACCAGTTTCTCTGTAGTTGGCCCCTTCATCGCGAGCCACATGGTCCTCTTCATCTGTTGGAAAGTGTTTAGCTTCTGTTGGATAGCTAGAGAAAACTGTCTTTCTTCCTCTGTCCATGGTTGAATCTGAGCCTTCAAAAGTTTTTGTTTGTATGGAAACTCCTCAACCTGTGTCTATAGCACCTTCATTTCTTATAAGTGCATTAAGCACTAGACTAGCACAAAAGCATGCGTAGTCACCATGATCTTATCAACTTTTTGTTGTGCCTCTTGAATCTCTGTACCCAGTTGTTGTAGGTTTAAGTCCTCCTACAAATTGGTCCATAACTCCATTGCATTTTCAAAAAGATCATTGTAGCCCGATAATACATTCTCCAAAGTAGACATGTGTTCAATGATGGCTACACCTCGCTACTCCCTAACCTTTGGCGGAGTAGTCGGCTACAGTTTCAATTGCAGTTCTGAGATCTTTGTCTGAAAATCAAAAGTGACTCATCCTACCTCCTCCTTATATTGTCACACTATAGTGGCCAATTTTCGAACTTTTGTTGACGAGATCGCATCCTCTGGAATGTGTAGCTTTGGCACTGAATTACACACTTGTGTAATTTCTTCTTCTAGGCTATGGATTCGCACCATGAGATCTTCTTTTTCCTTAAGAGCCTGAACCTTCTTGGTGAATATCTACTCATTTTTTGTTTTAAATTCACTGATCACCACTAGCGCACACTATTCTTTGATCTGAAGCTCATCCGACATCCCTTGATGAAGCGCATGGAGGGTCTGAAGTGGCAGCGTGGCTAAATTCATACCCACTCCTTTGATCTTTCTGTTAGTGTTAGATATTTCTTCCTATCACCAGTGATCAAATATGCTTTTACCAAGTTTTGTTAGGGGTCTCAAGGTCAAATCTTATCAGGTCACCAATTTTTCAGAATAAAATTTGGTCACTGGTTAGTTTTTCTAGGATTATCTTTATTCTCTCAAGATTTTCAAATGTCCGTCACTTACATCACTCATATGAGTGTATCATCATAAAGACGATATCATCGTCATGTCAGTCATCACCATCATGATTTCACTTAGTCTAATGTCTTCATTAGGTCATTAGGGTTTCAAGGTCACCTATATTTTTATTTCATGCATAAAATCTGGCATAGGATGAGTTGTCATAAGCAACTCTTTTCAATAAATTTTGATATAATTTCATAAGTCCTTCATGGCTATAGTCTCAAGGTTCCAAAACAAAGAAGGTTCACTCTTCAAAAAATGTAAAAAGAATTTCAAGTTACAAGTCTCCAAAGTGGTCAAGTTAAAAAAGGAGTGAAAGTCATATTTAAAAAAGATATGTGGCGCCCATTTTCACTCAAAAGAGAATCATACTATGTCTATAAAAGCCCAAAAGTATCAAAAACATTTCATTTGCATCCTTACTTCATTTGGTTATCGAGCTCTTTCCTTTGGTGAAAAAACATGAGTTTTCTAGCTCAAATTGACAAAAATCCCTAGGTTTTGCGCTTCTGTGAACTGCGTTGTGCTTCTGAGAGAGGTGTTGTGCTTCTATGAACTGTGCTGTGCTTATCTCAACTACGTTGTGCACATGAAAAAGTAGCTCTAAACTCACCAAAGATCGCCCAAATTAAAAATTTAAGCTTGCTCTCCAGTTTATTATTTCTCTAAGCTATTTAGCAAATAAGTACAATCATCTGACTCCATCTTTTCTTTTGGAAAAACAAATGAATGATGGTAAGTTTAGTCATCTAGGGTTTGTATGAATTTCATGTTTTAAACCTTGCAAATGGTGAGTTTAGCTAGCTAGAACATTCAAACCCTAGAAATTGCTATCCTATACCTCTATTTGAATACAAATCACCATGTCATTCACCAAACAAACCATTTCCCTTCAGTTTACTTCATCTTCTTACAAACCCTAGCTCTTACCTATCAAATTGAACAGTTTCCCTAGCTAGGATTGTTTTTAAATTTTCTTGCTCATTTCCCTCATTCATTTCCCTCCATTTAAACTTCCTAAATATTTCTAAAACCCCTATCCATCTCCCAAAATTTCTCTATCACCATTTCCCTTTCCTAACTCCCTCAATTCACCACCTCACTCATTTCTCATTGTTTTTTCCATTTTCTTGTCATCTAGGGTTTTCAAAATGGAAGGGGATTTGTCACCATCAGAAAAATAAAACATCAAAAAGGGGGGAGGATTTTGAGGTATGAGCCCACAAACTGTAATGAAATCAACTCTTCACCATTCATCAGACAATGATTTGAAGATGACAGTTGCCTAGGGTTTTGTTAAAGAGTGGGTGAAGTAGGTTTTCATGAACAACTCACTAATTAGATGGCCACCAATCTAAAAGGAGAAAAAGCCACCATAGCAGGGATTGATTTATCATTTTCAGTTGCTGCCATCTCTCTTGCCACAGGGATACCTAATCATGGGGAGTATTTGTTCAAAGGCATGAGCCTAGATCTTGAGCAATACAAACCTTTCTTAAAATCACCCTACAGAGAGGCTCATTCACATATCATTCCATTCATATACCTATTGGAAAATTATGCACCACTGATGAAGGTTGTAATGAATATTTTCACCTGTGAGGGGAGATTTTCCAAACTGTATCAATACCACATTAGGCTGCTAATGCATTTCAAAGCTGCGACACCTCTCAACCTGTGTAAATACTTGTGTATAAGTCTTATCAAAATGTCCCAGAAGGTGCAAATGAAAAATAAATAGCATTATTGTAGCCTTATCCATCATATTTTGATAAAGGTTGTAGTCCTCCATCAATTGGTAGAAAAGAACATGGCATGGGATATCTTCATTGAAACAACTTTGCAGTGGCATGAAACTACTTCATCAAGCCATCACCAAGACACTTCAGCACAACCTATGGAGGTAGAACCATCAAGAAAGTTAGAGGAGGTTCCCAAGGCACCTAGACCAGAGGTGACCAAAATATATCAGAGAGGAAAAAGGCTTGTTTTTACTTCTCAAGTTGAGAAAAGGGCCAAGCCTTCTACATTAGCACAACAGGGATCAAATTTACAAGATGAGGAGCTAATTAGCATGATTTTGAACTTGTTGACTTGGATGTAGAAAATGAGCATTAAAACTTGCAAAAAGTTATCAAGGAGAAGGATTCCCAAATCATAGAGCTCATGGACAATTTTGCAAGGGCTACATTTATCATTTCTTTCCTTGAGCAAGAAAACAATCAACTCAATGCCAAACAACTAGTCATGGAAAAAAAGAAATACAAGATGTTGAAACAAGAGATAAAAGGTAAAGAAGTATTAGAGAATAATAAGGATGATAAACAGGAAAAGCAGGTTTGGAAAGAAGAAGCCAAGGACAAAGGGTCTCAAAAGATCATTGCAGAAAGAAAAAGACCAAAACCAATTGGATGATTACTTGGACATTGAAGATAGAATTTCTTTGGAAATTAATGAAGACAGAGAGTATTGGATATGTAAGATCAATGGAAATAGAGAGAATATTCTTGACAAGGCTAATAGGGACAACCAGTTGTTGAGGCACACAGCACACCACTACCAAACCAGAAACATGATTTGCAACATCAAGCTCAAGCAAATGCAAAACAAGCTAAAGGAAACCCTAAAAGGAAAATATGAGAGGGATAACTTGGATATGCTTGCTGAAGCATCCATGAGACAATACTATATCTCATTTGGAACTTCTAGACCAATTTTGGATTTTTTTTAGCATTTTTGGTCTTTTGGGAAATTTGGTGCAAAGTTCAGAAATTACACTAGTTACAGAAACACAACACCTTGGTGTTCTGATTTTTCCTTAGAGCTCCAAATGACAAGTGGCTTTCATTTTTGGAAATATTGTGACCTCCTCTCAATACTCATTGCATAATATTTCTCAAAAAGGGCTTAGATTTTGAGAAAAATGAAAAAAAGGGGTCAAAAATCAACATTCTACCCCTCTTTTTGACAAGCACAGGGCTTTTGGAGACACATTGCAAGAATAAGTTTTTGAAGGCCTTTCCATGGGTCAGTTTCAAAAATTCAAGATGTTTTAGAAACTAGAGAGGCAAGGCTAGTCTACCATTCTCTCAAATTTCAAATTTGGCTTCAGAAAGGTACCTAAGTGGCCTCAAAGTTTGCGCTGCGCTTCTACAAATTTCTGAGTTTTTAATTAAAAATTCAACTATGTAATTTCTCAGATTTCTAGTTTGACTTGGTCAAAGGTAACTTGGTGATGTAACTTCAGTAGTTTAAAGTATAGATGATGTAATCATGAATAACTTAGAATGATAGGTTTTTTTATGATTAATTAGGCCTCATAAATGAAGTAAAAATCAAATCAAAGTCTAAGAGAAGAGTTTGTTTTTGACCTTCTCACTCTCACTTGTTGGTTGACATATTCTTGGAAACTGTTCCACCACCTAGGGATTCAACCCCTAAATAACTTAGCATGATAGGTTATTTTATGCTTAATTATGCCTCATAAATGAAGCAAAATGCAAATCAAAGTCTAAGAGAAGAGTTTGCTTTTTACCTTCTCATTCTCAGTTGTTGGTTGAGAGATTCTTGGAAATTGTTCCACCACTTAGGGATTCAACCCCTGAAACTGGGGAAACAATTTGTTGGGTTATATATGTATCATTTCTCATTTAGAGATAAGCTTTGAACTTCAGAGGAGAGGCCTTGTATTTTATGCTTTCACACAGTTAATCAAAGGAGCAATTGCAACTATTTTTCAGGAATACATGTGCAGTGAGTTTGTGATGTTGTTTTCTTTCTATATCAGTTTCTTATGAATGAATCCATCTCTCTTAACATGTTTTTCTTTCCTCGGCTATTTTACTTACAGTTATATAGGCAGAATTCTTTATATTCAAATCTCTGTTGTGGAAAATCATGTCTGTGTATTTCTTCTTCTAGATTAATGAATTCATGGTAACATGCTCATTATGACCTGCTAAGATTTTCAGACCCTACACTACATTGACTAAACTCTTAAATCCATCACAATACACTTCTATCTTTCTCCTCTTTAAGCCTACTACTGCAAACCTCTGAGACCTTAACCAAATTGTTTTTTCTTATCCCTGGTCCAACAACCTAAAAACCCTAAATTTTCAAAAACTCAACTAAAACTATTATCTAGCCTAAAATCCAATTTTATTCGAGTCATTGACTGTGAAATCCTTAGAGAGACCCCTCTCTGGTTTAGTAGGACTAATTTTTGAACTACAAGTGGTTTGAAGTTACCTCTTTCGATCTCCTCCTCAGCTGGGGACTTTAGAGGATAACATTTTGGTACCATTACTGAGGAAATGACTGATATATCATTCCTGGGATTCGCTCTATTAGAGCATTCAAGAAGACTAGTTTTGTAGGCGACAACTTCCAATATCTAAATATAGGCTGATTTAAGAAATTATATCAAGTTTAAGGTGTAAAAAATTATGTCTCCTAAAAGACATACTAGGTCAAATCCGGACCCAAATCCACTTTCTATTGTTGATGACCCAGAAAAACTACTTAGAAAACTCAAGTCACCTATTTCTGAAAGTATAACTCAAAAATTAGAAAGGACTACTTCCTCTCCTAAAAATTTATTCACTGTTGAGCATCTTTCTTTTGATATATAGTTTGAGCTACCTATTTTCAGGTAAATATCTGACTCTTAGCTTTCTAAAGTGGTACTTGTACCTTTTCAATTTGTTTCTCATCTCCTTTCTTCTGAATCCCTTTTTTTATAAAGTTGATCATGAACTATGGTTAAACTTTGATAAACTCCAGAGTCTAGTTGACCAAATTCAAATCACCACTGAAAAATATTACATCCAATGTCAGCTTGAAAACCTAATTGTTGCTTCATCCTCTACTACACCTCCAAATACATCAGCTACTTCATCTCTTTTCACACCACTTCCATTATTGTCATCATATTTACCTACACAACCTATTGTAGTACCTCTACTACATATTCCAGTAGTCATGGCTTTGTTTTCCACTCTAATATTACCTACTCAACTTGTTTCTCTACCTCAAAACTATGGCCAAAGAATCCCTCTGTTTGATGAAAGTTCAGAAATCACAGCCCAGCATCATGTTGATAAATTGGTAGATTTTATCGATCTTGAAGAGATTGATGAAGAAGATGCTAAGATGAGAATCATAACTCAAATTTTTTCCAGAGATGTGAAGAAATGGTTTCATAGTTTCGCTGCTAATTCTATCAATAGCTCTCAGAGGTTGATAGAGTTGTTCTTAGCACGATGGCAAGAAAAGAAAAACCCATTGCAAATTTTGGTTGATTACAATTCCATGAAAAGAACCCAAAATGAGATAATGCAGGAATTCACAACAAGGTTCAATATGGTGTATACTTCCATTACTGATGATATGAAACCTCCTCCTAGTTTAGCACTTCTCCATTATCCTGATGCCTTTGACCCAAACATGGCATATCAGCTTAGGGAGAGAGACCCTGCAACTCTAGGGAAATGCAGAAAAATGCAGTAAGTGTCGAAGCTAATCTACTCATCAAGAAATCTAAAACAAAACCTGAGAAACTTGAGAAGAGATTTGCCTTTAAAGAAGTTTTCACTTCATCTTCAGATGTAAAACTTGACACTATGATAAAAACTATGGAAAGAATGATGGATAGAATGTGTATAACAGATCGAAAAGTGGAGACTTCAGTAAGGAATCCAAACTATCGAGGAAAACAACAATAACAATTTAGAAATAATAAAAAAGAGCAGCGAAATCAAGATCCTCAGGGATAAGTAAGAGCTCCATTTCAGCAAAATTACACTGAAGAGCAAGAAGAAGATGAAGAGGAAATTGTAAAAGCCAATCATTTCTTTGAGGAAGATGAGCTACCTACTTTTCTGACTGAGGAAGATCAGTTTTCTCAGGAGTCTTTTATACCAAGTGATCAGCAGCTTGTACTTGCAAGTGATGATCTATGGGAAATGCAAACTGAAGAATACCAAAGAGGATATTAGAATGTGCTCAACCATTTTCAGAAGCAGTACAATTTAAGAAACATAAATGTACCTGTCACATTGAATCTGAAAAGGTAGAATGCACCAAAAGATACACAAAGAAAAGAAACAACCCTTGCAAATAAAAATAAAGAAAATGAGATTGTCATATTGAGTAGGGATAAAACCAATAAAGCCTCTACTAGCAATGTGAGGAAGGATAAGGAGGTTCAAAGTGAAAGTCATAAGAAGGAGTCTTAAGCTAAAGGAAAGATTGAAAAGAAGGACATCACTGCAAAAGAGGTAGATAAGCCATCAAATTTATTTAGTTTAGAGAATGAAATTTCCAAATTGAAAGTTTCAATTCCTCTAATTGAATTAATAATGAATGATAAGTACAAGTTTCAAATTGCTAAAATGTTGAAGGTAAACTAGATGTTAGACACAGTAAATGTTGCCGATGATGAGCCTGCAATACTATTTGGTCCAGCTTTAGAGGGAAGTCCTGAAGATAGTGAAATTCCACCTTTCTATATTAGTCTGAAACTTCATGATTTCATCCTCCATAACACCATGCTAGATTTCAGTGCCTCACATAATCTTATGCAAAAAGTTATTATGAAAAAATTAGGATTGAGTATCACCCGACCTTATCATGACCTCTACTCATTTGATTCAGGAAGAGTGAAATGGCTTGGCCTTATTAAATATTTAGTAGTATCTCGTACCAAATTCCATCCATGAATGTGTTGATGGACGTAGTGGTTGCTGATATCCCTCCTCCGTTTGGTATGTTGCTCTCATGGTCTTGGGAAGCAAAGTTGAAAAGAACCTTGCAACTTGATTTTTCATATGATACTATACTAGTATTTGGGCAGTTTAGAAAACTCTATCAAGAGAAGAAGATTAAATTCATGATTAGTAGCAAAGAAAAACCCATTAATCACCCCATACATGATGTAGATACTGATCTAGACTCTTTCATCTTGTATAGTGATATGAATTTAGTAGATGATGATAGTAAGCTTGTAGAAACTTCAGAAGTTTCAAATGTTATAAGTAGTGTACATAAAGTTTTGGTTGCTAAAGAAAAGGGAACGAATGAAGAGTGTTTTCATCCTGAAAATTCTCTTGAAAATATTATTGATTCAGTAAAAAATAGAGTTTATTGAGACAACGAGTCATCCTCCAAAAAATCAAATAGTTCAGCCTTCCGAAGTTCTATTTCTGGATGATGAAAATGGTCTTTAGACCATGGATTTTGATGGTGTGTTGGGAAAAGAAGCAGCTGGGATTGGCATGTGGATTCATGGTCCATTGCATCATTCATGTAAATTCCATGCAATGTAAGAATGAATTCTTATAATTTGGCCTTTAATTTCTCAAATAATGAGGTAGAATATGAAGCATTGATTGCTGGCCTTAAAATTCTGAAAAGGTTGGGAGCAAAGAAAATTTATGCTTATGGCAACTCTGAGTTGGTAATGAAACAAGTGAAAGGGGAATACCAGGGCAAGCATCCAAGAATGAGAGATTGTCTCAATGTTGTCCTTGACATTATTAAAACATTTTCAGAATATACTTTGTCTTGGATTCCTAGAACTCAGAATATTATAGTTGATTCTCTTGCTATTATGACTAGTATGGTGAAGATTCACATTCACTCTAATTAGAAGTATTCAATTCATGTTAAACACCGCCCAACCATCCCTGATAATATGAGATATTGGCAAGTGTTTTGGGATGAAAATGAGATTAATAATTTTTTGCAGATGGAAGATGAATTCCAGAATTCCCACATTGATGATGCATCTAATATGAATGATCCATAAATTGAAGCAACCGATATTGAAATATTTCAGCTGAAGGACAATAACATTCCAAGAGGTCTTGTACCTATGGAAGAGTTATTTTATCATGATGATGTTGCTAAAATCTCCACCATGGTTTCCACATAGAAAGTTGTTGAAGATGCGAACATTGGTACAATAGATAAGCCTAAGATTGTCAAATTATCAAAGTCTCTACCTCCTGAGATGAAAAGTAAGTACATTTCTTTGATGGTAGAATTTTCTGGTGTATTTTCTTAGGACTATTCAAATTTAAAGGTGTATGATAAGAAAAACATTCAGTAGACTATACCAGTTAAGCCTAATCCAAAGCCATTTCGCGAGAAACTAAGGAATAATCCTAAGTTGCTGCCATGAATTGAAAAAGAGGTAAATAGGCTTTATAAATCTGGTAATATAGTTCCTATTTGATTTTCTGAAGGATGTCCAATCTTGTGTCGGTGAGAAAGAAGACTGGGGAGATTTGTCTTTCATTGATTTCAGAAATTTAAACAAAGGATCCTTGAAGGACAATTATCCCCTGCCAAAGATGGATCATATTCTTCAGAGGGTAGTTGAATCTTCTGGGATGTCATTTCTTGATGGATATTCTGGCTACAATCAGATTTTGGTACATAAGGATGATTAGTTGAAAACAACCTTCACAACGCCATGGGGTACATTCATGTATGCTAAGATGCCATTTGGATTAAAGAATGCGGGAGCGACTTTTCATTAGGATATGGACACAGCTTTCACGAATGACAAGGATTTATTTCTGGTTATTTATTTAGATGATCTCATGGCTTTTTCTAAATCTGATGAAGACCATTTACATCATTTGAGAATTATCTTTCAGAAATGCATAAAATTTGGTATATCACTCAATCCAAAAAAGGTTTTATATGCCATGGAAGAAGGCAAGTTGTTGGGACATATTATCTCTAAGGATGGCATTCGCATTGACCCTGCAAGAGATGAAGCCATTCAACAATTATATTTACCAAGGAACAAAAAATAAATTCAATCATTTAATGGGAAAATCAATTTTTTGAGGAGATTCATCCCCAGCCTCGCTGAACATTTGAGAGAAATGACAGACATGCTGAAAAAGGATAGCAAGGTAAAATGGTCTCTAGTGCTCCTACTTTGGTTAGTCCTAATTATACTTCAGTTTTCATCATATTTTCATTCGCCTCTGAGCATACCTTAGTACTTGTCCTAATGCAAAAGAAAGATCAGAAAAGTGAACAACCTATAGCAGTTTTCAGTCAAACAATAATGGATGCAGCGCTGAAATATAATATAATTGAGAAGCAGGCTTTTTCTTTGGTGAAAGCTGTCAAAGATTTCCGAGTTTTCATTCTGCATTCTCCCACCATTTCTTATGTTCCAACAGCAGCTGTAAAAGAAGTTCTTATGTTGACAGATCTAAAGGGCAGGCGGGAAAATGGATTGCAGCAATGTTAATTTGGAGATAAAGCCCACAAATCTCATCAAGAGACAAGGTTTGGCCAAGCTCATGGTTGAATCTAATTTGCACACATTAGATATCAATCTGATTGCTGCGCTTTCTAAAGAAGAAGAAGAAGATTCACAGTTACAGGTTTCTGACATGTTCACTTCATTTCGATGGTACTGCAACATTGTCTATGTATTGCAGCATTTAAATCCTCCACCAAAAGTACCCAAAGGTAAAAGTAGATCTTTAAAGTTAAAAGCTTTAAAATATTGCATTCTTGATGGTGTTTTGTTTTGGAAGGATCTGGGTGGTGTGTTGCTGAACTGTTTGGTTGAAAATGAAGCAAAGGATGTAATGAGGGATTTCCACAAAGGAGATTGTGGTGGCCACATTTTCTGGAAAACTACAACAAACAATATTTTAAGACCTGGTTTTTATTGGCCAACTCTTTTTTCTAATGTATACAAAACAGTGATGAGTTTTCATGAATGTGAGATTTTTCAAGAAAAAAAAGAAAATTTTCACCATTACCCTTGCATCCCATTTCAGTCACACCTCCCTTCCAGTAATGGGTTCTTGATTTTATTGGCGAAATCCATCCTTCATCATCTGCATATCACAAATGAATCCTAGCAGCCACAAATTATTTTACAAAATGGATTGAGGCAGTCCCAAACAGGAAAGCTACTAATTTGTTACAATTCAATTTATTGAATCTAATATCTTGTCTAGATTTGGCTACCCACAGAAGATAATCACCGATAATGCTACTTCTTTCATGTCCAAGAATATGGTGGAGTTTTGTGCAAAGTATCATATTGTATTGGGGAATTGTACTGCTTATCACCCACAAGGGAATGGTTTGGCTGAATCTTCCAACAAATCTTTGATCAACATCATCAAGAAAGTTTTAGAAGTCAATAAGAAAAACAGGCACAAAAATCTCATTAATGCTTTATGGGTAGACATAGTCCATACTAAGAAATCCATAGATATGTCTCCTTTTTAGTTGGTGTACGGGGTTGATACTGTCTTTCCTTCATCTCTTGTTGTCCTAGTCATGAAAATTCTGCAGGAATTAGACAGAAAAACAAATGATATGCAACGAAGAATAAATGAGATGATCCATTTGCAACAAACTAGGGAGGAATTTTTTCAAAATACTTCTAAGCTTCGGGAAAAAATAAAAAGATATATGATCGCAAGACAAAAGAAGACAATTTCAACCTAGGTGATGTGGTTCTTTATTGGGATGCAAGAAATGAAGAAAAGGGAAAACATGGCAAGTTTGATAATTTATGGAAAGGACCGTACATAATCTTAGCTTTCAGAGAAAATAATGATTTTGTATTGGAGGAAATTAATGGGGAAGATTATTCAAGAGGAGTGATCATTGGTAAGCTTCTCAAGCACTGCCACACTTGAAGACATTTCTGCAAATTTCATTACCATTGCATATACCAATTTAATTTTCATGTCCAAGTGTGAAGTTGTTATCATAGGAGTTTGAAGCCCAAGGAGAAGGCCATAAGGCTTCTTTGTTTAGCTGCTAGTTTTATTTTTCTTTTAGGGTCATGTCAACTCAGATAGTCAGTTAGTTTTCAGTTTTAGTTTAGCTTTCTACATTTTGACTCCATTACCCAATGAATAAGGTTACCTGGTCTACGGTGTTCTTGACACCTCCAAGGAGTTGCCATCCCCAACTAGTGCCAATGTTAGTGTCAACCATTTTTCCTTGTCACTAGTGATCAAATATACTTTTACCATGTTTTGTTAAGTGTCTCAAGGTCAAGTTTTATCATGTCACTAGGTTTTCAAAATAAAATTTGGTCATTGGTTAGTTTGTCTAAGATTATCTCTATTCTCTCAAGATTTTCACATGCTATCACTTACATCACTCAAATGAGTGTATCATCATAAAGATAATATCATCATCATGTCAGTCATCACCATCATGATTTCACTCAGTCTAATGTCTTCATTAGGTCATTAGGGTTTCAAGTTCACCTACTTTTTCATTTCATGCATAAAAATTCAGCATAGGATGAGTTGTCATAAGCAACTCTTTTCAATAAATTTTGATATAATTTCATAAGTACTTCATGGCTACAGTCTCAAGGTTCCAAAAGAAAGAAGGTTCACTATTCAAAAAAGGTAAAAAGAAGTTCAGGTTACAAATCTCCAAAGTGGTCGAGTTCAAAAAGGAGTGAAAGTCATGTTTGAAAAAGATATGTGGGGCCCATTTTCACTCAAAAGAGAATAATACTATGTCTATAAAAGCCCAAAAGTATCAAACACATTTCATTTGCATCCTTACCTCATTTGGTTATTAATAGCTTTCCTCCTTAGGTGAAAAAACACAGGTTTTCTAGCTCAAATTGGCAAAAATCCCTAGGCATTGTGCTTCTGTGAATGGCACTGCATTTCTGGGAGAGGCGCTGCACTTCTGTGAACTACGCTATGCTTCTATAAATTGCACTGTGCATAGGACAGAGTATCCCTAAACTCACCAAAAATTGCCCAAATTCAAGATTTAAGCTTGCACTCCAGTTTATTATTGCTCTAATCTATTTAGAAAGTAAGTACAATCATCTCACTCCCTCTTTTCTTTTGGAAAAACAAATGAATGATGGTAAGTTTAGTCATCTAGGGTTTGTATGAATTTCATGTTTTAAGGCTTTCAAATTGTGAGTTTAGTTAGCTAGAACATTCAAACCCTATAAATTTCTATCCTATACATCTGTTTGCATAGAAATCACCATCTCATTCACCAGAAAAACCATTTCCCTTCAGTTTACTTCATCTTCTTACAAACCCTAGCTCTTAGCTATCAAATTTGAGCAGTTTCCCTAGCTAGGACTGTTTTTAAATTTTCTTTCTCATTTCCCTCCGTTTAAACTTCCTAAATATTTCTAAAACCCCTATCCATCTCCCAAAATTTCCCTATCACCATTTCCTTCTCTAACTCCCTCATTTCACCACTTCACTCATTTCATACTATTTTTCCCATTTTCCTGTCACCTAGGGTTTTCAAAATGGAAGGGGATTCTTCACCATCAAAAAAGAGAAAACATCATAAGGGGGGAGTATTATGAGGTATGAGCCCACAAACTGCAATGAAATCAACTCATCACCATTCATTAGATAGTGCTTTGAAGATGTCCATTGCCTAGGGTTTTTTCAAAGAGTGGGTGAAGTAGGTTTTCATGAACAACTCACTAATTAGATTGCCACTAATCTGAAAGGAGAAAAAGCCACCATAGCAGGTATTGATTTCAAATTTTTAGTTGCTACCATCTCTCTTACCACAGGGATACCTAATCATGGGGAGTATTGGTTCAAAGGCATGAGCCTAGACCTTGAGCAATACAAACCTTTCTTAAAATCACCCTACAGAGAGGCTCATCCACACATCATTCCATTCAGATACCTGTTGGAAAAGTATGCGCCATTGATGAAGGTTGTAATGAATTTTTTCACCTGTGAGGGGAGATTTTCCAGACTGTATCAATACCACATTAGGTTTCTAATGCATTTCACAGATGTGAAACCTCTCAACTTGTTTAACTACTTGTGTAGAAGTCTTATCAAAATTTCTGAGAAGGTGTAAATGAAAAATAAAGAGCGTTACCATAGACTTTTCCATAACAATTTGATAAAGTTTGTAGTCCTCCATCAATTGGGAGAAAATAGCATGGCATGGGATACCTTCCTTGAAACAGCTTTGCAATGGCATGAAACTACTGCATCAAGCCATCACCTAGACACTTCAGGATAGCCTATGGAGATAAAGTCATCAAACAAATTGGAGGAGGTTCCCATGGCACCTAGACCAGATGTGACCAAAATATATTAGAGAGGAAAAAGGCTTGTGTTTACTTCTCAAGTTGAGAAAAGGTCCAAGCCTTCTACAATAACACAACAGGGATCACATTTACAGGATGAGGAGCTAATTGAGCATGATTTTGAACTAGTTGATTTGGAGGTAGGAGATGAGCATTCAAACTTGCAACAATTTATCAAGGAGAAGGATTCCCAAATCAAA
Source organism: Pinus taeda (assembly GCA_000404065.3). Lineage (NCBI taxonomy): Eukaryota > Viridiplantae > Streptophyta > Pinopsida > Pinales > Pinaceae > Pinus > Pinus taeda. The sequence continues at coordinate 142,997 of APFE030588474.1, forward strand.
GAGCTCATGGACAATTTGATAAGGGCCAAATTTATCATTTCTTTCCTTAAGCAAGAAAAAAATCAACTCAAAGCAAAACTGCTAATCATGGAAAAAGAGCAATCGAAGATGTTGAAACAAGAGGTAAAAGGTAAAGCAGTGTTAGAGCATGATGAACAAGAAAAGCATGTTGCAAAGAAGAATCCAAGGACAAAGGGTCTCAAAAGAGCATTGTGTTATCACTCAAGTTGTCCCTAAGCTCCTGAAAGGGATACAGACGAGGTAACCACAAACCAATCTTTGGATTACAGGTTCTAGCCCACCTGCAATTAGAGTGGGCTCTCTCTTAATGGTTTTAGCTTTGTTGATGATGATTTTATGCTAGTTATTGGGTTCAAGGGGTTTTGTTTGTGTTTGGGTGGAAGGAGGATGCTTTCAAGTAGAGAGGCAATGCATAGTGTGACAAGTTTCAAACCATTGGGCATGGAGTTGTGGAGTAAGACACGTTTTCTTGGTCACAAGAGGAAAAAGGGGCAAGGTAGCTACTCATGAAACAATACTCGAGCTAAATGAAGATGGATTGTAGGCTAAGAAATGAGAGGCAACAAAGAATCTCTCAATTAGGTTAGCAGAGGGAAGATGAACGAGCCCTACCTAGGAGCAACTAAGAATTCCCAGATAACAGTCATTCATATGTGAAATAGAGCAAATATGAGCCATAAGGAATCCATATTTATGCCTAAATCAAGAGGAAAACACTAAGAAGCCACAGAAACTGAGCATAGAGTGCAGGTAAGCAAATTCTAAACCAAACTTTTGTTCTGTGACTTGAGCATATGTGAAATTGAAATAACAGAGGTAAGGAACACTTATTGATTCAGAAATCAGCACAAGATTTCCCTCATTCACTCTTCAGAGACATTAATAGTACATCAAACAGTCCATTCTCCAAGCTTTCAACAATCTTTGATTAAGTAAAACATATCAGATACAGAGTGAGTCTCTCTTGGAGTGCGTTAACCAACCAACCAACCCCTTTTCACAATACAGAGGGTCGTATAAATAGAGAAAATATCTAAGAAATATCTACAAAACAGATCTCAGGGAAGATCTGTGGCAATAACTCTGATTTAACTACTTTCTACTGAACATAAATGCAGCAAAATATCTATCTAACAGTTGCGCTAGGGAAGTAGGCATGAAAACTAAGTTAATATGGTCCTTTGAGCAATGTGTTGGCCAGCTCTGTCATAACTGTGCCTTGGGACTTGCAGCGCTGCCCTCATATGGCTTTTACTGCATTAAACTGTCTTGGTGAGCCTTAAATGGCTCTTTAACTGCTTCTTGACTTTGAGCGATCTCTTTCAATGCCATCTGCATTGAAAATAAAGACTTCTGCTGACACTGATGACTGATACACTTTGCCGCAACACTGATACTCTTTGACATGAAATTTGGCTTCATCTTCTCTGATACTCTTTAACTGGTCAATTCGCTCCTTTCTGCTTCTTTCGGGCAAAAATAACTGCAGAAAACCTGCACTGGACTGAGGCTTTCCATTTTGGCCATTTTTTCTTAGCGTTGCGCGATTAGCGCTAAGCGCTAATCACACATCGAAAATTGCCCCTGATTTTCATTTCGGGCTTCCTAAGCAGTGATTTCGCACTTTGCGCCCTTTTTCGGCAGGTGACGTTAGCAGTGGGACCCAGTACGGCGGGTGACGTGGCAGGGTGAAATGGTATCCGGTTTCGTGGCGCACCGCTTTTGTGCACAGGCGGTTTGGGAGGACAGGGCTCCGACACAGTCGAGAGGGTGACGTGTGGCAGGAGTACGACAGGAAAATCGCCCATCTCCCGGACGCTAACCATCGACAGGTTCGGAAGTAAGAAGACCCACCAACCGTAGATCTAGGGCGTTGGCCATCAAACAGCTGGCGGGATAGGTAAGGCGGCAGAAGGTTAGGGATGGGGCCCACACACCGCTTATCATTTGTTTATTCATACGGTGGGGGGTAAACCTTAGAAATGTGGGTTTATGGTTTAAATGTGCACTCGGGTGATGGTTATTCATTGATCAAATATCAATGAAACCCAAAATGTAATGCATGCGTGGGGTATGGTACAGTTTTATGTGCGGGGGGGGGGGGGGGGTTAATATGATTATTTATCTAACCAGGAGTTAAATAAATCTCAAATGAACACGGATGGGCTAACAATGGGTCCTAAGTGGACCTAATGTTTCCTGACTTATATTTATATAGCTATATTGCTATGGGGTAGGATATTATTATTTTTTGGGATTTTATATAGTTTAATAGCAAATAGGGATGGGAAAGTACTTTAGGGAGCTATATAGTAGAATTAGGAGTTCATATGACTTGGTGGAGTGGAAATGTAAGGGAAATGATGCCAAGTTCAAGATCTGAAACTTAGACATATGATTTGAATGGGATATGGAGAAATGATTTTACACAAGAAATGTGGCTTCTTTTCACTAAGTCAACTCAGATGTCAACTTGGTTTTTAATAAGAATGGAGTGAAGCTGGACTTTTGGGCAAATCCCAAGGCCCTCGAGGGGATGTTAGTGAATGATTTCTGGGGGGATGAAGGGGAATTCGTCATGCTTCCAAATTTTGCCATCAAACACTGGCTTGGTACTTCTATCACTGATGAAATAAGCTTTGATTGATCATACATTAGGCGATCAAGACCTTGTTTCTGCGACCTCACACTATCTACCCATCCTAATAATTCTAACATTTTTTCTTCCTTGGGTTGGGTGCACTTAGATTAGCAAACCCTGATTGTCTTCTTTTTTTTCTTTTGACTGTCCTCCTATCTAAATGTACCCATATCTCTTCCAAGGGCCTAGATTAAGCAATTGGGCTCCTTAAACTCTCTACCTAGCTAGTCATCTGCCGAGCTTGAGCTGTTTGGATAGGAATCATTCTCTATTCTGCAACAAACGATTTAAACATGGCATGGTCCAGATTGAACAGTTGGGCCATCCATCAAATGTAATAAGCAACAGTACCTCCACATGATGAACTTGCAAAAATAGGATAGCAGTGACACTTTGACAGGCACACTCTCATGGACACTTCTTTGGCCTCTGTAGCAAACATGGAACATTACAACATCCAAAGTATGACATATTTGGCATGTAAAAATGTCAATCATGAAAGATGAATACCTACTGCAGTAGGAGGCTAACACATTGCAAAAAGAAAAAGACCAAAACCTACTAAATGAAGACTTGGACATTGAAGACATAATTGCTTTGGAAATTAATGAAAATAGAGAGTCTTGGCTAGGTTAGGTCAATGGCCATATAGAGAAGCTTCTTGAAAAGGCGAATAGGGACAACCAGCTATTGAGGCACATGGCCCACCACTACCAAACCAGAAACATGATTTGCAACATCAAGCTCAAGAAAATGCAAAACAAGCTAAAGGAAACCCTAAAAGGAAAATATGAGAGGGATAACTTGGATATGCTTTCTGAAGCATCCATGAGAGCATAATATTCCTCATTTGGCACTTCTGGACCAATTTTGGGATATTTTTGAGCATTTTTGGTTTTTTGTAAAATTTGGTGCAAAGTTCAGAAATTACACTAGTTACAGTAACGCAACGCCTTGGCACTGCGCTTTTTCCTTAGAACTACAAATGACAAATGGATTGCATTTTTAGAAATCCGGTGGCCTCCTCTCGAAACCAATTTCATCATATTTCTCAGACAGGGCTCATATTTTGAGAAAAATGAGAAAAAGGGGTCAAAAATCAACATTCTTCCCCTCTTCTTGATAGGCATTGCGCTTTTGGATACATGTTGGGAGAATACATTTTTTTAAGGACTTCCCATGGGTCAGTTTCAAAAATTCAAGATGTTCTGGAAATGAGACAAGCAAGGCTAGTTTACCATTCTCTCATATTTCAAATTTGACGTCAGAAAGGTACATAATAATGGCCACAAAGTTGGCGTCACGCTTCTGGAATTTAATGAGTTTTTAATTAAATATTCCACTGTGTAATTTTTCATATTTCTAGTTTGACTTGGTCAAAGGTAACTTGATGATGTAAATTCAGTAGTTCAAAGTCTAGATGATGTAATCATGATTAAATTAGCATGATAGGTTGTTTTTATGCTTAATTATTTCTCATAAATGAAGCAAAATGCAATTAAAAGTCTAAGAGAAGAGTTTTTTTTTTACCTTCTCATTCTCAGTTGTTGGTTGAGAGATTCTTGGAAATTGTTCCACCACTTAGGGATTCAACCCCTAAAAGTGGGGAAAATATTTGTTGGAGTCTATATCTATCATTTCACATTCAAAGAGAAGGGTTGAACTTCAGAGGAGAGGACTTGTATCTTATGCTTTCACACAGTTAATTAAAGGAGTAGTTGCAACTATTTTTCAGGAATACATGTGTAGTGAGTTTGTGATGTTGTTTTATTTCTATATCAGTTTCTTATGAATGAATCCATCTCTCTTAACATGTTTTGCTTTCCTCAGCAATTTTCCTTATAGTTATATGGGAAAAATTATTTATATTCAAAGCTCTGTTTATGTGGAAAATCATCTCTGTCTATTTCTTCTTCTAGATTAATGAATTCATGGTAACATGCTCATTATGACCTTCTAAAATTTTCAGACCCTACACTACATTGACCAAAATCTTAAATCAATCACAAGACACTACTATCTTGCTCCTCTTTATTCCTTAACCTAATTTCTTTTTCTCATCCCCCATCCAGCAAAAAAAAACCCTAAATTTTCAAAAACTCAACTAAAACTATTATATCTAGCCTAAAACCCACTTCTCTTCCAGTCATTGATTGTGAAATCCTTAGAGAGATCCCTCTGTGGTTTGGTAGGACTAGTTGTTCAACTGCAAGTGGTTTGAAGTTACCTCTTTCGGTCTCCTCCTCAGCTTGGGACATTGTAGAGGATAACACTTTCCAAGTTGGGTGTTATATTCTTCTGACTTTGCGCTCAATGTTCCTTCTGGCAAGGAAATGACTCTCAGGTCCACATTCCATTCTGGTTCCATGACAGTCATGCTCTCTTGTTGTAGCCTCGCTTGAACCTTACTCGCTTGTCCCGCGCTCGCCTGAATTCTTCCTATTTGGATTTGCCACTCGCATAGATCCTTCTGGATGTTCCCCAATTTTTGCATGTAGTGTTGCTCGAGTTGTTGCCATAGTTTCGCTGTCGTATCTCAGACCTTGTCCTTGGTCTCATCCAAGTCCCCTTCAGTCAGGACGATTGGATCTGCATGTGCCTATTTGTATGATTTCTACTTCTCTTAGGTCCAGAAGTTGTCTCCTTTTGGCACTTTAACAACCTGAAGGGAGTGCTCTGTACGTCACCCCCACCGCCTACCTACTCGGATTGCTCCTTCTCTTTAATATGTTGGGAAGCCAATGTTTCAACTTTTACTGTGGCTTCTTTTGCAATGTGATATTTATTGATCGTTGCCTTATTAGCAGTTGCTTTAGCAACAACTTCTTTCTTCTTCTACTTAGCCAATTCCCATGTCGATTCTTGTGCTACTTCTTTTCGTTTTTGCGCAAGTATCGTCTGCGTGGAAGAGATTTATATGCCTTTACAAGTACCTGCGCAAAAATTCGTGGGTTGTCACCACTCTACTGGCCAACTCCCCACAATCTCATGTACATCTGTCTCTAAAAATAGGTATGGAAACTTATGCCAGATCTTCTTAGGGTCTTGCCTTGCATAGATGGATACATTATAAAAGTTGGCCTTAAATTCTGTGAAGGCCTATAATTGCTCAACAAGGTTGGAGACAACCTTGACCTCTGACTTACCACTATGCGAAGGTCCATCTCGTCCAGTATCTAGAAAACTTTTGACTCCATGATCCTCTCTGGATCCTTCGTTGCCCATAGGAAAGTGAACTTTGCTACCTTCGGTAAATCCTCAACTTGTGAAGGGAACTAACTATCCTACAGTTGTTGCCATCCCACTAGTACAATCAGTATTAGGAGCCAAGCATAGTGAAATTCCTTACTTGCCTCCTACTCTTCTCGACAGTTTTATAAGAATTCCTTGCAAAGGTACTGTGCCTAGTTATCTGCACCCCCTTTGCACACTATGCAAACAACGAAATTATTGGTGTCAGAACCTCGTGTGCACGACATTTTCTCATGATCTTTTGAGCCAAAATTTGAGTGGAAAACTACATCGCTTGGTCTGAGATAGTGTGGATAGAGTATCTGCGTAACTTCTTGATCAGCCCAAACTCAGTTTCCATTTTATCTGCAAGTTCCTTCTCCTTACTTTTTCCTCCAAATTCCTTAACTAGATCCACCCCTTTATAGGGAAACTTCATAATTCGATGGATCAACATGTTTGTTATTGGGATGGGTTCACTTAACCACAAACACCCATCATGCACCAGTGCGAGAAATTGGTGCACACAGAAAGTATTGATAATTGAGCTATGAAAGTGTGGCACACATAGAATATGTTGTAATCCGGCCTGCTAGACTCCTTTTATCCATTTCCCCGGTCTAGCCTTATGACTACAGTCTCTTCATAGTAAATCTTGGTCATGTATTTATTGGTGGCCAGATGCAGAAATTTCTCGTGATCGGCGAGATCCCTAATCCTCTAGTTTTAACATAGGGATATGCGCTAAGAGCGCACCTTCAAAGACCACCTCTTCTGGTAATATCAACATAACTACCATGAATTTTCCTGAATCTGGGTCCTTGGTTACCTTCGCTTTCCCTTTCCATAGAGGGATATACATTGAGAGCCTATTGATAGGCTCACCCTCATCAGTGTCTAATTCCTTAACTCCATCACAAAGTTCTTCTACTTCCAAGTCCATGGGTTCCTCTAGCTACTTTGCCTTGTCCTTTCTCTATTTTTGTTGAGCCTCCACATGGTTCTTCCTCGGTAACTACCTCACTAATACAGGTTGTGGTTTCTTCTATTTATCCTTAGCAACTAATTTTTTCAGTCCAAGTGACCTTGGCACCATAGGAATAGATGGCACAACTTCCATTGACATAACTTCAGGGGCTTCCGCTTGAGAGATAGTGGCTTCAGAACTTACAGGCTCAACCATTTGGTCAAGGATAAGCTTCTGGTTCTCCTGGGGCAATTTTAGAAATGTCGGGCTTGCAACAAAATTCTCCCAAGTCTATCGATTCATAGAGCGAAAACAATAGTGCTCATACCTGATTCTCAGAAGGAAAATTGTTCTTTGGTAAGCCAACATGTTAGTTTTATAGGGTATTTCAAATTCAAATCTAATCATTCCCTCCATTTTCTGATCATAAATGCATCTTTCGTAGCAGATCTCCAAATATTTTCACCATAAATGTCACTTACCTGCTCCTTCTAATGGGGTTTTTGTTATCTAATCATGAACAGTAACTTCAATGTTTACTTTAGGACCCAACTACGCGGCACCATCCCTCATGGTGCAGCTAGTCCATCGCAACTTCTTCTGTCGTAGCTTCTTTGGTCACAACTTCTTTATGTCACACCTTTTTTCATCTGTCGTGTAGCCTACATTCTTATTTTGGCAATATATTTTATAGTCCCGCTCTCCCTTTCATCTACCTGGAGTGTTAAGACTGTCCTGCTACTATGTAGTCATTGCGCAGAGGTAGGATCCCTTGTACACAACTTTAGTCGACTTACATTCACCCTTCCAAGAAAAATTCACCATTCAACTTTGCAAGCTGAACTGCACCACCATCCATGATTTCCTTGACTACGTAGGGTCCCAATCAGTGCATTTGGAATTTACTTGGAAACTTTGTGAACTTACTATCATGCTAGGCCTTCTCACATTCCTTTTGCACTTGCTAGTGAAATTCTGCAAGAAATCGATCTTCTTCCAACTCCATCAACTGTGTGAGTCGTTCCTCCAAGGTCTTGTGATTTTTCATTTATGTTAAAGCCGCAATGCATTGGCTTGGCAGAATATATTCCATGCGCATCACCACCTCAATCCCATATACCAATCTAAATGGAGTTTGGCCTATCAAATTTTTGCACGTCATCCTATATGCCCATAGAACCGTCGAGATGCATACATCCCAATCGTTTCTTTTCACATTAAAAACTTTCTTCAATGCATTCTCTAGAATCTTATTAAATCCCTCTAGTGTATCATTGGCTTGGGGATTATATGGCGTACTCTTTTGATGGTATACCTAGAATTATTTAAGCATCGCGTTGATTCTTTCATTTAGGAAATGCATACCCCTATCACTCATTAATACTTTCAGGAACCCAAACCACATTAATATGTATTTAAAGAGGAACTTTGCAGTGGTAGAAACATTACAATCCTTCACCAGTTGTGCTTCAACCCATATGGTTAAGTACTATGTTGCAGTAATAATGTACCACACACCTATCTTCCTTCCTGGAAGTTGTATCAAACCTACAAAGTAAATTTCCCATTTTTCAAATACAGATTGTAACGAAACCTGAGGGTTTAGGAGAAATTCATATCTTCGTGAAGGCTTTCCCATCCTTTGACAAGCATCTCATGCCTTAAAAAATGCCTTAGAATCGTTATGCATTGTTGGCCACAATAAACCTACGTGCAGAATCTTCTGCATAGTCGCTATACCTGCATAGTGTCCTCCTTCCACTCCTCCATGTGCCTCGATGAGTATAGTAGTGTGCTAAAACTCCAAAACATATTGGCACAATATTTAATCAGTTCCCATCTTATACAAGTGTCCTGCTATAATAGAAAAATCAGCAGTGCAGACCACCAATTCCTTGTTTTGTTGAGTACAATATCCTTTCGGAGTTGTTCCAGTGGTTAGAAATTGAATAATGTCTGCAAAATGATCATCAGTAATGTGCACAACAAAGAGCTGCACATCTGGCAATACCTCCTATAAATTAGTTGGATCTTCGCCTATTTCAATCCTAGAAAGATGATCTTGTTCCGCATCCAGCCATACAGACTTCACAATCACTTCAAAATCATATTCTTGAAACAACAATAACCACCTATAGATCTTCCTGCCCAACACAGGCTTATTGACCAGGTATTTCAGAGCGGAGTGATCTATTTACATCTTGAAATGTGCACCCAACAAATAATGTCAAAACTTCTGCCATGCGTAGACCATTGCCAGTCATTCACACTCTATAGTGAAATAGTTATTTTTTGATTTTCACACTTTCCTACTTGCAAATTCTAAGGGATGATAGATATTACCTTCGTCAGGTCGGGTCAATGTAGAAATTTTGAATAATAAACACATATTCAATGGAGATTATCCTGATCATGTATTATTGTGGAATACATACACAATACATAAGCTCCTGTACGTTGATCATCAATATAGCAGCATCAATAACAATAAAACATCAAGAGCATGCACACATTAACACAGTATGTAACCCGGGGAAAGCTTACATATGAAAACCCCACACTATCTGTATATTAATGATTGAGAAAATGTAACATTACAATAGTCAATACTTCTCACAAGAATCCAACACTATCTCCACCTGTTACACACAATACAGCTCAGATTTGATCTCCAAATCTATTCCACAGCTTGCCTGCCTCCTGTTATCACTCAGGTTGTTCCCTGCTTCCTGAAGGGAATACGACCGAGGTAACCACTGACCAATCTTTTAGCTATAGGTCCCAGCCTACCTACAACCAGAGAGGGCTCTCTCTTTATAGTTTAGCTTTGTTGATGAATGTTTTTAGGCTAGTTATGGTGCATTGTTTTGTTTGAATTTGGTGGGTTGGTGAATTCAGATAGAATTGAGATACAAATCATAGGACAACTTGTTCCATTGGGAAATGGAGTTGAGGTATTTATGCTATTGAAAGAGGATTTATGAAGACAGAGTGTTGCTGCAGAGCAAGTTAGGCATATGTGAAACAATTTATCAGATTTGTTGATGAAATTATGGAATTAGTGAGTGAAAGGCAGTTATGAATCTTTCACTATGTTAAATGAAGAAACATGAAGGTATTTCTTAAGAGCAGCTAAGAATTCTTAAACAGTATTCACCATGACAGGATTAGTTCAGACATGAGCAATTAAGAATTCATATCTATGGCTAATCCAGAAGAAAACATATTTAGAAACAAAGATTGAGCATAGGGTGTTTAAAACAAATCCTAGGCTATTCTTTTTCTCTGCTTACTAAGATTATGAAAACATAAGAGTTATGGAACACACAGAAAACACATACACAGTTAAGAGAAACTTATTGATTCAGCAAATGACACAGGAATTCTGCAACTACACAGAGCTTTACATATCCATCTTCACACAGCATAAGAACCAGAAATCTCCATCAGCAATTTGTATTATCAAAAATTGTCTCCAGAATACAATAGAGCTCTTCAGAAAGAATTACACTACAACTAACCCTCAATGCGTTATCTGAGGGGATATATATACAAAAATAGGGTACAAAATATCTCAGTAGAGATTTATTGTGCAATAAATTGCACCACCAACTCTCTTACAAAAAGTAAATAACAACATAAATATAGCATTTAATGCTGAGGTAGCTGATATTTTTCTGTCAGACATATTTGACTTTATGGCTCTGGAAAGTAGGCTGTAGCTGTGCCTTTAACTTTGCGTTAATTGAGCCTGCTGCCTGGGTGCATTGCTGAGTCATTTGTACGGCTGCTTCCTGTACCTGTATGCTGATCTGCCTGCTGACCTGTCTGCCGACCTGTAAACTTTGATCTTTCTCAAAAAAGGCAAAAGCAAAGTGGAATTATCTGGGCAAAATCTCCAGCATTGCTTGCCACCAATCAGCTGGGGGTAGCTGATGCCTCTTCATTTTCACTAATGTTTCATCTGCCTCTGTATGTCTGTAAAAGTTTGGAGGGCTTTCAAACAGATGATTTATTTCATGTTCAATAAAGAACAGATTTTCAAGCTTGTCATAGAGAAACTGCCCAGAGGGAGGCCCTGCTTCTTCTGTGGAGCTGCTGGATGCTGTGATCTGGTTTTCAACATAATTGTTGATCCTTGTCATATACTGATTATATGACAGCAACTGTCCTGTGCCAGTGACTAGGCTTGGCAGTCCTTCGTCCTGTAGTATAGTAATTTTTGCTCTAAATTCATTGATCTCTACCCTCATCTCCTGACATTTCCTCTCCAAAGTTTGAGTAAAATTCCTCAAGGTGAGTACCTTCTTGGCTGTGAGGATTGTATCTGTTTTGCTGCTTATTTGTAGAGCAGCCAGTTCCTCTCTAGTGCGGTTATTGAGGAAATGAATCATTCTGGTGGCTTGCTCAGGCATTATTCCCAGGGCTATCCTGGCTCTCTCTATTTCCACATGAGCTACATCTATCAGCTCAACCTGCTAAAAAATTGCCTGAATGGACCTCCATTGGTCCTGTATAGATTGGCCAATTTTGGCCCAAATAATCTTCTTTATTTCTGCTAGGGTTTTACCTAGCATCAAATATTTTTCCAGAGTTTTCACTTTGGCCTTCAAGGCCTTTATTTATCTTTCTTTTTCTGCCACTATCATCTTTGATTTGTCATAACTAGTCTCCAGCTTGGCCAGTTTTTCCTTGGCAACATTTATTTCAGTTACCTGAGTTTCAAGCTCTTTAACAAATTTCATCAACTCCTCCATGCCCATGCTGGATTCTGCTGCTGCTGTTGCTTCTACTGTTGCTCCTGTTGCTGATGTTGTCGTGGTAGGTGCTGGAATAGCAGGAGGGGCTGCTGCTTCTTGTGTTGGAGGGGCAGGTGCAAGAGTTGTTGATGTTTGGGGGGGCTGGGAGGCTGATTCCCCTTGCTTGTCCTGGAGTGCTTTTTCTAATTCTGCCTCCATTTGTAATATTCTTTGGTTCATAACCAGAAGCAGCTCCATAGCATCATCTACTTGCTTTTCTTGTGCAAGTTCTGCTGTTTCAGGGTGAATGGTAGGAGGCAATTTTGCCTGCCTTCTTAGTGCAACAATGTCATCCTCTTTCTTCTTTATAAGGGCTCTAACACCCTTTGGATCCTTTGGGTCATGTCCTAAATCAACTTTTATGTCCTCCAGAGTCTTTATTCTATTGTCTTTTGTCGAGGAAGACAACCTTTCAAAATCAAGCTGCCTCTTTGTGTTCTTCAGGGCTTCTTTTAGCTGATGGGCTAGCATTGCCCTGTCAGCAAGTGTTGCATACACCATTTCCCCAGTTTGTTTGTGCAGCTCAATCTGATCCATGGGGTGTATGTCTTTGGAAAAGACCTCCAGGTTTGTCCTGTAGTAATCTACTGGGGTCTTTGGATGTGGGACTTTAGGCTTCAAGTGGGTGAAGATCATCTTTTCCTCCTTCAGATCATAGGCAGCCATCAACCTTTGTTTTTTGGCTGGAGTTGTCTTCAGGAATTGCTCATAGAGCTGCACTCTCACCAATTCATTCTGAGCCTTGATCTCTATGAAGCCTTCTTTGACTGCAACTGGTTTCTTTCCCTGTTGTCTGGAGGAGGACACCTTTGTGGTATGCTGCTGGGCCTGTTCTAGCTGAAATGAGCTAGTGGCAGTCTGTTCGCTTGTTTGCCTTTCTTTGCTCTGGCTTTCTGCCTGTTCTTCACTTATGTCTCCTTCTTCTACTTCAGGGTCTATCCTTGGCCTCTTGGCCTCTGGTTGCTGTGATGACCCTGTTGGAGGTGTGACCTCCTCTCTGTCTCTCTTTTTCCCTCTCTCATCATTGAGAGGAGTCTGCAAAACTGGGTTTTGAGGTTGTTCATTTTGCTGAGGAGGGGCCTGCTCTGATTGTTGATCCTTTGATGTGTTAGGCTGCCCTGTCTCTACCTCTTGCTGTTCATCCATCTTCTCCTTTCCCTTTGCTGTAGTTGTTGTTGCTGGAGCTTGCTGGGTGTCCTATGCAGCTGGAGCAGTAGAGGTGCCTTCTCCTGCTTGGACTGGTTGCTTAAACAAGACCTGTTGACAAGAATCCAAGTCAAGAGTTTTTTCCAGGTCCTTTACAGTCTGCTCCATTATTTCTTCCTGAGTCAATTCCTCTACTATTGATTCAGGTACCCATTCATCTTGATT
>APFE030588474.1:156578-261980 GCA_000404065.3 Pinus taeda
GGGTCCTCTTTAAGAGGCATGTGACTGGATACACAAACTGATCAATGAATTCATAGTATGAGTAGGGGGAATTCTGGATTTGGTGGAAGACTGAAGACCAGAAGATAATAGACCTCCTCTCACCCTGTGAGTCTAGCTTCTTGATTAAGCACTGGAAGCAATCTATTTGGTAGTACAAGAATAGGTGATAGATGTATGAGGAATATTTGAATATTGCCTCCCTCTTCAGTCTTGTCAATTGATCATGTATCTTATTGGCAATGTATTTGGCATAATTGTACTTCATAGTAGGGGGATTCACAAGGCTATATGCTGAGAGCATGACCAACACAGTTAGATCAACATGCTTATTTGTAGTGAACCCCAGAACAGAGGTTAGCATGTCTACCAGCAGCTTGCCAACCTCATTGAAATCTGCATAAGAAAAAGGAGGTGGTCCAGAAGGTTGGCAGTCTGCCTTCATAAATTTCCTGGCTATGACAGCAATGTCTTTTCTAGAGAGCTTGGAGCCCTCATCTAGCAAGTAGTTCATGGAGAAGGGGTATAGCAGCTGGGTCTGCTTGTAGTTCAGCATCTGGTTGATGGAATCTGGAGTTATATAAAAGAGGATGCTTCCAGATGGAGACTTCACAGCCCTGAGTTTCTGGTCATAATTTTCTGCACAGAGGTGGATGAATTCAGGGAAAAAGTTCACAGAAGGTAGGAAGTAGGTGGGCAGATTAGATTCCCAGATGCCATATAGGTCACTGTTGTCCAAGTGACTGTTTCTTAGCTGGCAATATGTTTGCAAGTGACTTCTGTCTGCCACAAAGTCTATAATGAGGGCATCACTGTCCACCAGTGGCATAGCTTCCAGTTCTTTGCTAGGTGGATTTATAGGAACTACATCCAGAGCAGCTGGTGTGGCCATTGTCTGGTTTTAGCTGGATGTTTACTGTATTTCAAGCTTGATGTAAATGCTGAGGAATGCCTTCTGATCTCTGTTTGTAGTGAGCAATTTGGTAGTGCAAAGAGGCTGTTACAGGCTTAATGAATCTGTGGGGCACTCTGTTTTGAAGAAGCAGAGTGTGTTGAGCTAATTAGCTGGTTACTTGTAGGGACTTTGTTTTAGCAGGGGTGAGGGAACTGCTAAATTAGTTTTCTAGCCGTTAGCTCGGCTTCTTTAATTTCTTTCTGTGGAAAAATGGTGAATTTTACAGAGGGGCACGGGTTTCTTCAAGATTTTTGTCGCGCAGGGGTTTTAGTGGCTTCTTAAGTAGATTTCAGTGGTGAATTTATCAATGTGGAGCTTTTGACAGAGCTTTTATGCAGGAAATCAGGATAGCAAAGGAGAACAATGGGTAAAATAGGACGCCTGCGGCAAATACCTGGTTTTTATGGCGTGGGAGTCATTTGCACCAGTCAAATTGCAGGAATTGCAGGTACTTGGGTTGATAATGGAGGCGGCAGCAACTTTGGCGGGTGGCTTTTGATTTTTGACCATTGTACGTTGATTTTCACATGCAGAGGAGCTCCAGAAATCGTAAAAAACAATGCGAAATAACAGTTAATTCTCGCCTTTTTATGCATTTTTGGCATATTGGCGCCTTTTTTGTGATGACGTCATGCTGACGTCATCATGGGCCCGGGTACAGATGGGTGACGTGGTAGCTGACGTGGGTGCCTAGGTGGCAGTGACACGGTGGCAGGGTGGATAGGGTGACACGGTGGTAGGGTGCGACGTGGAGGCATAGTGGCAGTAAGGCTGGGTAACGTCACGCTGACGGGGGCGTGACGTCAGCGCAGGGGAAGGCAGTAAGCGGTCTCCCCAGAAGGGCTTAAGGCGGTAAGTGGTATGGAGGGGGGGGGGGGGGCAGTGAACACCGTGGGCGCCTAACGCGTGGCAGGGGTACGACGGCAATACCGCCCATCCCCCGGACGCAAAAGATCGGGCGGGTTGCATACAGGATTGACCGCCCACTGTTGGATGGGCGGGGCGGAAGATCATGCAGTGGGCGGCAATCCCAACATGACGACACGTTAGGTAAGGGGGACCCGCCCCAATAATTTAATTAATTTAATTAAATCGGGCGTGGGGGGGTTAGGAACTTTAGGATTCCGGGTTTTATGGGTTAGGAGCGCCATTTTATTTAAATGTTTTATTTAAAAAACTTTATAATAAAACGGGTTTATGGCGGAAAGAGGGGTACATGGGTAAATGAGGGCGGGGTATCAGATTTTTGGGTTTTAACCATAGTTTTTGAAAGAAGCCATGGTTTTTAGGGACAAAGGGGTTAATACCAACCCCAGATAGGTTGATTTTTCCCTAAAGAAGGGTTGTATAGCTATAATGCTATGGGGAGGGTATTTATAGATATTTTTTGGGAAATTTTCATAGATTCTAATAGAATTAGGGAAAAAGGGGGGAGTTAGGGAGCTAAATAATATGTTAGTGGTTAATATGGTTTTGTGAGGTGAATGAAGGGGTAAAGCTAAGTTCTAATAGGTAAAACTTAACTTAGGATTTTTGAGGATAAATGAAATGATGAGAAAGAATTTTACACAAAAAATGTGGCTTATTTTCATGTTTGAACTTCATGGTTTGACCAAGTAGTTTGTCATGCAATGAAGTGGAACTGGACACCTGAGTAGATCTCAAGGCCCTTAGGGGTGTTAGTAAAAATGAAGTTTGGGGGAAAATAGGGGAAATTAGACATGCTTCCAATGCTTGTCCTCCATTCTTTGCTTTTGAGGCCAATACCCTGAGTGGCATGAGATTTTGCACTTAGTAAGCCAATTGGTGATGACCCTCCATTTCTGCAACCTTGCACTACTTACCCATCTTAGTAATCCTAACATTTTTTCTTCATTTAAAGTGGGTGCACTTGAATTAGCAGACCTTAATTGTCCTCTTTTTCTTTTGACTGCCCTCCTATCTAAAACCTACCCTTATTTCTTCCAAGGCCCCAGATTAAGCAGTTGGGCACCTTTGTTTCTCTACCTAGCTAGTCATCTACCAAGCTTGAGCTGTTTGGTCAGGGAACATTCTCTATTCTGCGGCAAGAAATTTAACCATGGCATGGTCCAGTTTAGATTGTTGGGCCATCCATCAAGTGTGATTAGCAGTAGTATTTGCAGAACATGATATTTCCAAATAAGCTAGTAGTGGCATTTTGACTGGCCACTTTCCTGGTCTTTAGTTTGGGGTTCATTTTCACTTTTCTCTTGATCTGATCCGGATTTAAATAGGAACGCAATAGATTACAGAGATAACCATAAATACAGAGATGCAGCGGAAATAATACTTCATTTCATTAATGGAAAATACTGAAATATGCTTACAACCAGAAATGGCAATAAACCAGCTAGGGCGATGGTAGCTTATCTCTGAGAAGAGATGTGGCGGCTACATGCCTCTGAACTGTTCCCAACTGTGTTACAATGAGGCTCGAAGGCCTATTTATTGTTGAGAAACAATGGAAAACCCTTCACATTCCAAAATCTAAACCCAGAAGATGAAACGCCAAATTGTGGGCCCTGTTTTGGGTAAATTGGTACATCAATTTCCTGGGGTCGTAACTTTGGCATACGATCTCCGTTTGACGCGTATGATAGCTCGTTAGAAAGATCTACCCGAGAAATACCACTTTGGGAAGGGAAACATCGGTCCATGGACTCATGTTGCCCCCAGATTTCCCAAAAAACATCGTTTAGGGCCTCAAAACGGCTTCGGAAGTTCAGGACCCGAAAAAACTGCTAAAAATAGTAAATTGTGATACATTTACGGAAACTGAAAAACTGAAAGAGATAGTTGCAAGGGTCCAAATGGGATAGGTGGGCGGCCACCAATATCCACCTGCATCATTGGTTTTCACTCTAGTTAGTTTCCATTTGAGGTTGGAAACTACCCCTTCACACCAGTTAAATATCTTAGGCTGTAAGCACTATAGGGAAATTTGCATCTAAGCCTTGGTGAGTAGGTGAAGTGTTGCACACTCACATAATCATGCAAGTGTAAAACCGATAGTCCTTAAAGGAAGTTGATCAATGGCTTTTATATCAATGTGTTTATCTTTGAGTGTGGACCCTGGAGAGTAATGTCGTGGTAAGTAAGTGGTAGTTGTTTCACCACCTCGTCTATGCCCATACAAATAAATGTCCACTCCACGATATGGGAGCCCAAATAATAAATAAATGTCATCAACATCTATCAAGAGTCTATGATCCCCGATCACAAAGCACTCTTCCTGTACATTCCATTTTCTCCCCATCCATTCTAGCAAATCTAGCTGAGCCTTCAAGCCTGGGATTGTGAAACATTTGTATAGGCTGGAGTTTCTCAAAGCCTATAATGTTTGCATATGTTTCAAAGCTACCACATCTTGTTCTTCATGTTCACACTCTCTCCACTCTATTTTTGTGGATCAAAACCCTGCAAATAAACATGGAGAATCATTAGAAAACATTGTGGTAATTTTTTTCAAAATAATTGGGCATTTTTCTTGATTTTATCAAAGCCCTAGGCATTGTGCGTGCTCTCTTGTGAAGACCAGTTCGGATTTACGTGGTTCCAGCCCTAGAAACCACGCAAATCTGGTTTTTGCGTGTAACAAAATTGGTCCATGTGTGCAGGTCCGATGAAGAGAAACTGCACACACCGAGGGCGATTTTTGAATTGACAAAACCCCCCTGAAAAAATTAAATACAATGTGAAAAGAAAAAATAAAGAAATGAAAATGAATATATCAGATAGATGGTTTACCTGGAGAAGATGGCTCGTGATTTGGTCCAACGATTTCTTCAGAATCTACCTCTGAAGTTGTTGGTGAAAAATGCACTCTATCACTCTCAAATGGTAAAATGTTTTACTTTTTGGGATTTTTATAAGTTTTTAGGCGCATTAAAATATTATTTTTTACTTACTAGCCTTTGAGATCCAAATTTTTAATGTTTTACTATATTTTGAGTAGTGAAAATAATTTTTGAGTTTAAATGTACAGAACACAAGTTATTTACCAAAACGAATCATTTTTGTGATGAGTATATTTTTATCACTTTTTTTAACTCGTCAAAAACTTAAGAAAAGTGAAACCTAGGAGTTCTCTTTGAGCCCTTTTCAAACTCCCTAAATATGAAAAGATCGTCGAGTACATGACTATTCAAACTTTTAAAAGTAAATGAAGAGTCATCTATTCAATATAAGTTTACCCCTTTTACGAACTAAACTAGACTATTTACAAAAAAGGTATACGTTGACTAATCATGGTCAATAGAGTTATCTCCTACATTATTTTACCATTTTTTGGGCATGAGAGATTAAATTTACAAAAAAGGACAATGTGGAGTTTACTTATGTTTTTCTACAGACTCCCTAAAAGTGAAAAACACCGAGCTTTACTTTCTCCAGGGTCGTTAAAATTTTACGTTGAAAGAACTATTTAAACATGAAAACGACTTCGAGTTACCCCTTCATTAGACTTGTAAAACTTAAACAGTGTAGGACTCATCAATCATGATGAGACCAAAGAACTCCTTGCTAGGGTTTGTTAAAAATACTCCGAAGGATGAGCTTACATGACAAGCATATGTTATCCTCCTCAACCTTGCCAAAAATAAAGAGGTACTTGCCAATAATGGTGGGGGGGAATTGGGAAAGAACGTTTATTTATATTGTAAAAGGCAGTATATCACTCTTGAACATGACACTCCATCACCTTTGTGTCTAGGTTGGGAAATCCATTTTCCTCTCAATTGACCATACTTCATTGAAATTATTCAAACTAGTTGTATTATTTTTGAGTCAAATGATGCCAATTCAATATGTCATGTCAACGATATGTTCAAGAGAAGTCTAACCTTAGTCAAAATTATCATTCACTTCATAGCCCTCATTCAGGTTGACCATCACTAAGTCAATCCTTGATTACTCCAAACTGTTATTCTTCAAAACTTGACATGACTTCCATGTCATAGGCCATCCTGCAACGAACCACTTGCTATCGACTTCAGCTCACTATCTAGGAAGTTAATCGAGAAGCCTTCTTCAATACCTTGGAGCTTGCATGCCTTAATGGTAGGTTTGTTTCCTTCAACGATATGTTCTCATCATTGACCTTCGATCGAATGATTCTATGAGTTTTCAACTTCAACACATCTATTCATACTTCATAGATTGTACTGGAAGTACCTTGAGAACCATTATCATTATTGGTGGTTTCTGTCACACTTGTTAACAATTCACATCATTGACCAGTAATCAAGTGGTTTCTACCATGTTCGACTACGAGACAACCACTCACATAGTTAGATTCATACTACGGATTGAAAGATGGATATTAAGACCCTGGATCTTGTTTCATCCATTCAGAATGCGTACATTTACTAAATATTCATGATTTTAAACATAGATCCATTGATGACAACATCAATACTATGTCGTTTATCGACATGGATCTTCAAATGTATTTTCATACTGGTTCTTTAAGACATTTATGCTCTAAGTATGGTAATTCTTACCTCAATGTTTATTTTATATTGCATTGCAACATTTGGTTGATTGTTTCATGTGTCCAACTGCAGTCTATAACTTGAACCTTGGCATGATAAAGCACTTATCTCATCAAACATATTTTCCAACTTTGCACTTTAGGGGGAAATCTATTACACGTCATTTTTTCGCATTAGGAAAATGGTCTTCAATTTGGATCTTTTACTATCCATCAAAATGTTCCAAAGCATCCCCTGCAAGGATAGAACCCAAACAATCCCAGAGAGAATGATATTATTGTATCTTAAGGCTCAAAAACCTATTTTTGGCTTCCTGCGTAGTTCCCTAGTCCATTTCTGCGCATACACAGAAGAGACCATTAGAAGATGCACAAAAGTGCACCCCATCTTACACTGTGGCATGTGCACATGACTCAATGCAAGTAAAAAATAAAAAGTAAATTCTAGAAGCTTTGTTAGTCAATTCTTTCCCAACTAACAACTTCG
The DNA here is from genome assembly GCA_000404065.3 of Pinus taeda. Taxonomy (NCBI): domain Eukaryota; kingdom Viridiplantae; phylum Streptophyta; class Pinopsida; order Pinales; family Pinaceae; genus Pinus; species Pinus taeda. The sequence goes on from APFE030588474.1 coordinate 163,551, forward strand.
AACGGATGTCTACTCAAGCTTGATTCCTCCCACCATGGAGCTACTTCCCTCTCTTTGTGGATACCCCGTCCCACCATTTGTGGATCTCATCCCTTAGGAAGAGGACGCCAAACCTCCTCCTCTTGGCTTATAAATAAAACAGAGGCCAGAGGATTGGGGATGACCATTGAAGGTAGGATTATGTTGCAAAAATAAGGATAGGAGGATTTTCATCCAAAGAGAAGGTTGGAGATTGTGGGAAGAGGCTTGTAACATTAGGGCTTTGAGGTTTTAAGTTTTTTCTCCCTTTTATTTAATAAAAATAAACTATTCTTTCCTAATCATGTCTTTTCTGACATCATTTGTGGGATTCCTTGATTACTCACATAGGTTATGATTGGTTATTGATTTAATTTATGGTATATGTTGAGTTAAGTATTTCATTTATCTTTCATTCTATATACTAGATGCTTTAATCCTTTGTGTGTTTCTGTCTATGCATATCTCCTTTGAAATATGATGGAGAAGCTGTGGAAAGCATTGGAACGATCTTTAAAGCATCGAGAATAAGCCACTTGTGGAAGGCACTAAAGGACTTCAACATGAATTTCGTCAAACTGGTAAGTGATCCCTCACATATTACTTGTTTTAATCAATTGTAAGCTAAGGAAAGGTATCAATTCTTTTCTTGTTTGTTAGTAGATTTCATTTGAGATTTAGGGAGATCCGTCTTGTTCATGAGAGGGATTAGTCCGCTTAACGGACATGAGAGAGAGATAACCGCTATAGTAGTATTCTTCAAAAATGATGGCCTTTGAGTCTTCTTCCTTATGCCCTTTGCAAATGATGTCCTCCAAGTAGCTGATGTAAAGGTCTTCAAATGAGCCAACAAAAGTGATCTTTAACCTCCCTTCTCCTCACCTTAGATTTGATACCATGTTGAGAAATAACAATGTAAACTTTGAAATGAGAACTATAAACTCAAAATGAGAGCTCTAGCCAAAAAAACTCCAAAAAACATGAAAAATCAAATCGAAAATGAAAAGTGTTAATGTGGAATAACATTTTTTTTCTAGGGTAAATTTTCAATGTGTTTTAAAAATGGCAGTGAGAAACAATTTTTTTTGTGCAAAAAACACCCTGAAACGAAAAATGTTGATGTTGAAATAACGTTTATTTTATTTATTATTTTTTTTTTTCCAGGATAAATTTTCAACATTTTGAATTAATGGCGTAAAAGATTTTATCATGATTCCAAAAAAATTAAAATTTCAAAAGACTAATGAAAACATAAATTTAGAAATAAAAAGAAAAATTAAAACAAGAAAAATTAAAAAACCAAAAGTTCAAAAAAAAGTAATAAAAAGTAAATAGCAAATATATTAAAAAAACATAAAATTAAAAAAAGGACAAAAAAATCAAATATATAAAAACACAAAAAAAATCAAACTTAAAATTAAAAAAAACAAAAACAAAATTAGCCGAAAAAAGAAAAAAAAAATTCAATCATAAAAATGTTAAAAAAATTACCATAATATATATATATATATATATATATATATATATATATATATATATATATATATATATATTTTCAAAAAACATGATGAAAGGAAAAAAATAAATGAAAAGTAACAAATAAAAAATAAAAAACAAATAAAAAATGCATCATTGGTCAATTAAAGAAAAAACAAACAAAATAAAAAACATTTAAAAAAATAATAGTTTTTATTTTTAAATAAAAAACTGTAATAAAAAATCAAACTAAAAATATAAAAACAATAAAAAACTAGAAAATAAAAAAACATGGAAAAAACATTATGAAAAACATTACAATTTTTTTTAATTCTAATATAACAAAAATTTAAAATAACAAAAAATCTATTAAAAAAATAAAAATAAAAACCATAAAACCAATTTTTATTTTATTTTATTTTTTTTTTATTTTTTTATTTTTTTTAATTTTTTATTTATTTTTTTTTTATAAAAAAAACAATAACGTGTGAAAATGATGCATGTCTAACAATCGAAATAAGTCAAAATTATACATCATGTATAAATGATATAAATAAAAATGATGAATTATGTAAGACAAAATGACACAACTCAATATGATATGTCATGTCCAAATGATATAAGGCAAAAATATACAACTCAATAGCGGTGAAAATGATAAATATGATAGTAACCATGAAAATTGACAACATAAAAATATATAAAAAAATGATCCTTGACGTAAGCTATATGATATTAAATGTCACTCGCTGCTACCAACAATTTCCTCATGATCGTCATCACCATCGTGATCATGATCTTTATCATCTTTCGTATCTACATTGGCCTCGTTGTCATATGTATTTGTGTCATCATGAGATTCATCTACCATCTCACCATCAGACCCAATGTGATATGGATCTATGTGATGAGGATCATTTAGATATTTTAGAAGAGCATTGTTATACAAAAGAAAAAAGCATTTAAAATGAAAAGTTATTATTTAGTTCATGAAATATTTAATTTCACTGTTATATATATAATATTACAACATATCAAATGAAACAATAATCATATTACATCATATCAAAGTGCATATACGATAATAAATTTTCAAATAAGTTACAACTAAGATGTTGTAACAACGGATGTTGTAATAGCAAGCCATTTCATCTTGCTTGTTAGAGCTTGAAAGTGGGAATCCAATGAGGTGTTTCTGCCACCAAACACTACACCAACACTTGGGGATCAAAAAAACAAATTGAGAAGCACAAACATAGGTAAAAACAAATTGTGAAGCAAATGCTATAACAATGGATGTTGTAAGAGTAGATGTTGTAACAACAGATTCCATAACAACATGTCAATGTTAAATTTGTTGAAAATGCAGTAAAAACTGATGTTGTAACATCCATTACTATTGAAAATGTTGTAAACGTTGATGCTATAACAACTTCTACTATTAAAACTACTGACACAGTGACCATTACAATAGATATTGTAACAGTGGATGTTGTACCAACGGATGTTGTAACAATAAAGAATGTAGAAATCAATTTCGTCTTGCTTTTCAAAACTTGAAAGTGGGCAACCAAAGAGGTGTTTCTACCACCCAACATATACCAACACTTGGGGGATCAAGAAAAAAAATTAAGAAGCACAAATATAGGTAACAACGGATTGAAGAGCAAATGTTGTAAGAACGAATGTTGTAATAAAATATGTTATAACAATAGATGCCATAACAGATGTTGTAACAACGGATGTTATAACAACAAGCCATTTCATTTTTCTTGTCAAAGCTTGAAAGTGGACAATGAAAGAGGTGTTTATTCCACCCAACACTTCAATACTTGGGGGATCAAGAAAACAAATTGAGAAGCACAAACATAGATAACAACATATTAAGAAGAAAATGTTGGAACAATGGATGTTGTAATAATAGATGTTGTAACAACAAACTCCATAATAACATGTCAATGTTAGATATGCTGAAAATGCTATAGTAGCTGATGCTGTAACACCAATTACTGTTGAAAATGTTGGCACTGCTATAAAATTTAATGCTATAACAACTGCTACTATCGAAACAATGACCATTACAACGGATGTTGTGATAGCAGATGTTGTAACAATGTATGCTGTAATAGCAGAAGTTGTAACAATTAAGGGGGTAGGAAGCCATTTCATCTTGCTTGTCAAAGCTTGAAAGTGGGTAGCAAAAGAGGTGTTTTTTCCACCCAACACTACACCAACACTTGGGGGATCATGAAAAACAAATTGAGAAGCACAGACATAGGTAATAACGGATTGAAAAGAAGATGATGTAATAATGGATATGTAACATCAATCAACCCCTCATACTGTTAGAAGAATGGGGTAAAACATACAAAACTAGAGCTATTACACCACATGCTTATTATATATATATATATATATATATTATATATATATATAATATATATATATATATATAATATAATATATATTAATATATATATATATATAAGACACCAGGTCTTTTCGAATGCAATGGCCTCACTCACCGCATTAGCCCATTGCCGACCTCTCAAGAGGGTCCACCTGTAACTAATCGCATGTTAATAAATTTACCAGAGATCATAAAATAATAACGAAGATTTATTGAAGAGAACAAAACACAACAATAATCATAAACACATAAACACACATGTTTATCTAGGAAAACCCCAAATCTGGGGAAAAACCCAACCCAATGAGATCTCATTAGCTTTGGTCAAAACCTTGGCCAAGATGGCCACGTGAACCTTCACCGCTCACCTCCTAGGCCTCATCTTACAATGAAATATTCCCACCTTTCATATGCTCCATTACATGTAATACCATGGGTACACTATACCATATGTCCAAAACCTCTACTATTTAACCAGGTCAACCTTGACTCAAACCTCGAATCAATTTTACCTAACAATACCCCCCTTAAACTTGACTTGGGATTCCTTAACAAAATCCAGCCGAAAACTACTAAGTGAGACAACCCCGCTCACTCTAGCCCTTACCCCTCTCAAAGTTTTTACCCGGGGTATTGTTAACCTGACATCCTCCCTACCACCTAGGTCTAATCCAAACTTTACCGATAATTACCTATGGGTATGCATGTCTTACTAGGTCTTACGATAGTATCACCATTTACATGCAATATTTAACTCCATTATAATAATTTTTTTGTTTATACCTTGTTGCTATCTCAACACATACTCTCTCACTTTTTTTTAATGCTTCGTACATATGACATCAATGTCCATATAAAAAGAACCCATCTACCAGATTACATGGGTCACCATCCATTGTAATCGCCAGTCCTTTAGGAGTTCTCTTCAAGTACATGGTTCATTAATTTATTCATATATGCACATATTCTCCTGAGCCACTAACTCATGTTGCATTTTCACCAATGATTGCTAAACCTTCCGTTGTTGCCTCAGTGTCATTTTTGTTCTCACTGTCACTATTTATTACGAGCCCACACAAATTTTCTATATGCCTTGCTAAGTTGGATCAACAGTTAATTCCTGCACTATAACCACTCTTCCCTATACCTAATGCTGCCACAAACTCATCCACAAGTTCAATCTAGTTATCAGCACTACAACTCTTCACAATGATGATAGTAAGTGTGGCAACCAAACTGTCGACTACAATCTTGATTTTTGTAGCCATGATAACCTTCGTATTGACGCCAAAAGCTTATGTAATATCCCTAACCCAAAATATTCCTCAAACCCTAGCAAAAACTCCGACCAAATATGTGCAAATGATATAATAACCCAAAAGTGATAAAATAACAGTGGAACAACATATAATAATGTAAATCGGGAATATAAGCAGATACACAAGAAATGCAGTGAGAAATGCTAAGACATTTTATTGTAATGAGCAATAAATGAGTACAAGAGGTGATTAGATAGATGGCACCTCGACTTGCACAAGGCAAGTGAAGAAATACTCTCAGAATGACAAGAATGGCCTCTCTGCGTGGATGCTGCTATTGCTAGAAAACAAATGATGATTTAGGGCTACTCCCCTCCTAAGAAAAAACTGAAATTCTGGATTCGGGTTCTACTCAAGAAACCCAGGATAACTCAGAAAGCTTTCATGGAATAGCCTAACACTAATCTGCGTCCCAACTGCTGGAAAACTATCGTGCTATTGCTGCTACTAAAAATCGAATGAGGATTTGGGGCTACTCCCCTCCTAAAAAAAGGCTGAAACTCTGGAATCAGACTCTACTCAAGAAACCCATAAAAACTCAGAAAGCTTTTATGAAATGGCCAACCCCCGAAAATGACCACTTGGGGTTCTGCGCAGTTCCTCAAAGACGCTGATGAAACTACTGCTGAAATGTTGATGAAACTACTGCTGGAATGCCAATGGAAATACCTTGCCCGAGCAGGCACTCGAAGTCCCCCGGGGCTAAGGGTGAGATCTCCAAACAGAGACACTCAATGCACTAAACAGTGCTGTAGACTAGCTAAACAGCCAGCGTGCTCTAAGTCAAAATGACTATCACAAATGCTCATAAACAGAATGATCCAAAATGAGGGGGTTCCTCTCTATTTTATAGCCTCTGCCTCTCACAATCCCTAGGCTCACCTCCTCCTACGTGATTCCCCTCTTGCCATGTGTTCTTTCCTCCTGCGTAGTCCCTCCATGTGTCTGCGTGGGCCCCATTTCTGCATCCCCCTTTGGCCCCCTTGGTTCCTCCTTAAGTCACAATGTTGTGCTACTAGGAAGTGAATTTTTATTCTTAAAGTGAGTTATGTCCCCCATCCTCACTTTTTTTATTTATAAATAACTATAGAAGGCAAAAATTGGGAAAAATCAAATATTCCAATTAGCCATGGCTAATTAGGAATATTACAGTCTCCCCCGGCAAAATGTTGCTTGTCCTCAAGCAACTGAACTGATGGATGCTGCAAGATCTTCTCACTCTCCCAAGTGGCATCCTCATCGGGCAAATTCTTCCACGTCACCAAGAATTTCCGGACCATCTTGCTTCACAGCTGCCTCTCCTTGGTATCAATGATAGCCTCCGGCTGCAATACCAAATGCCCCTCGTCATTCATGGGTGGTAGCTCATCTGTCACTGTCACCTGCTACCCCAATGCCTTTTTCAGGCATGATACATGGAAAACGTTATGAATCTTGCTGCCTTGGGGCAGCTCCAACTCATATGCAACCTGTCCAACCCTGCGTATCACCTTGTACGACCCATAAAAGAGGGGCTTAAGCTTCTCAGCCCCCTTCTGCTTTAGCGACGATTGTCAGTATGGCCGTAGCTGTAGGTAGACCATGTCCCCTACCTCGAACTATCTCTCCACCCGACCCCTGTCGGCATATAACTTCTGTTGGTTCTGTGCTGTAGCCATGATATCCTTGAGAGCTCGGAGAATATCTTAACTCTCTTGGATCCATATCTTGGCTCTAGGAGCCTTGCTATCACCAAACATCACGTCAGTAAAAGATAAAGGATGACACCCATATAGAGCATAGAATGGTGACATACCAATGGACATGTGATGTGAAGTATTGTAGCAATACTCCCCTAGATGTAGCCACCTCAACCATGCTCGTTGCTGCCCAGTGACATAGTTACACAAGTAGCCCTCTAGCCACTTGTTAACTATCTCTGTCTGCCCATCCGTTTGTGGGTGATAACTAGTACTCGGTGTCAACTCCATCCCCACTAACTGGAAAAGCTACTGCCAAAACCTGCCCATGAAACGGTTGTCGCTATCACTGATAATGGTCTTAGGAAGACCATGTAGCCTGAAGATCTCTCTAAAGAACAACTCGGCCACCTGTGCTGCTGTATAGTGTGTGAATATGGCAAAAAAGTGTGCGTACTTTGTCAGTCGGTCAACGACGACAAAGATGCAATCCTTGCCCTGTACCATGGGCAACCCTATGATGAAGTCCATCAAAATACTCTCCCATTTCCCCTTCGGAATGGGAAGAGGCTGCAATAATCCCACGGGATGGCTCATCTCTCCCTTGTTCCTTTGGCAAACATCACACTCCCAGATGTGCTGGAGTACATCCTCCTTGAGGCCGTTCCATGAGAACCTCTCCCTAATGGACCTGTAGGTTTTGGTAAACCCCTGATGTCCTGCCAATGGTGAATCATGTGATTCCTGGAGTATCTTCTTCTTGAGCTGAGACCCCTCAGTCAAGAAGAATCGCTCCTTGTAATAGATGATCTCATCGACCACTCTGTACCTGTCATCTGCCACCTGCCCATCCAGAACCTCACATGCAAACCTGTCCTTGGAGTACTCTACTAAGAGTCGAGCCCTCCGGTCTGTATCCAAGCACATAAGAGACAACGTGGCCAGTCTACGTGAAATGGCATCTGCTACCACGTTGTTCTTACCCTTGACATACTCAATGTCAAAGTCATATGCTTGGATCTTGCTAATCCACTTCTGCTACATCTCTTGTAGCTGCTTCCGCTCCAAAAAGAACTTGAGGCTATTGTGATCAGTCCTCACTCTTAACCTGTTACCCACCAGATACTGCCAGTACTTAGCCAATGCATGCATGATGGCCAACATCTCCTTGTCGTATATATAATACAACCTCTCGTGCGGAAGGAGCTTCTGGCTCTCAGAGGCTATAGGGTGACCTCTTTGCATCAACACTATGTTGATCCCCTCTCCCGACGCGTCACACTCCAAAACAAAAGGCTGCATAAAATCTGGCAATGCAAGCACTAGGCAGCTTGTCATAACCTCCTTGAGCCTATCAAAGGCTCACTACGCTATATCCAACCAATTGAAAGCCCCCTTCCACATAAAATCTGTCAGGGGTGCAGAAAGCTGTGAGAAACCTTTGTCGAACTTCCGGTAGTAAGTACAAATGCCAATGAATCCTCAAAGTTCCATCACGTTTCTCGGGTCTGGCCATTCTCTCATGGCCCTGTTCTTCTCCTCGTGGACCCTCACTCCATCCAACCCTATGATGTGTCCTAGATACAACATCTCCGTCAACCCAAACTCACACTTGGAGAGTTTGGCATAGAACTGCTGCTCCTATAAGATACACAATACTGTCTCAATGTGTTGGAGATGCTCCTCCCAAGTCCTGTTGTAAATGAGAATATCATTGAAGAATACCAACACAAACTTCCTCAAGTGACTACGAAAGATGTGATTCATGTAGGACTGAAATGTAGTGAGGGCATTGGTTAGCCCAGAAGGCATCACCAAGAACTCAAAGTGACCATAGTGACACCTGAAGGCGGTCTTGGGAATGTCCTGCTCCCTCATGCGAATTTGATGGTACCCAGATCTCAAATCAATATTTGAGAAGTAACGTGCCCCTCTCAACTCGTCCATCAACTCATCGATCTTGGGTATGGGGTACCTGTTCTTCAGGGTCTTCTTGTTCAGGGCCCTGAAGTCAATGCACATCCTCAATGTACTGTCCTTCTTCTTCACTAACACCAAAGAAGAAGAAAAAGGACTCGTGCTTGGTTATATATGCCCAAGAGCCAGCAACTCCTGGATAGCCCGCTCAATCTCATCCCGATAGGCGTTGGGGTGCCTATAGGGGGTGGTAATTATGGCCTGTATGCCCTACTCAAGCTCGATGGTGTGCTCAAACCCCTGATCCAGTGGCTGTCTTGGTGGAATCTCCCAAAACACCATGGCATACCGATCAAGGATAGACTGTCTCTCTGGGTGTACGGTTTGATCTGTATTCCCTGCCTCTAATGCACGCAGCTCCACTACCCACTCTATGTCTCCCTTTCGGAAGACTGCCTCCATTTGTTGAGCTGAAATAGTCTGAGGTGGATATGTGTGCTGTCCCTGTATCTTCTCATGCCTCCCTGTCTTCTCATCATCCCACTCCAACTCCAGGGTCTTCCAATCTGTCGTGACCTTCCCTAGAGTGATAAGCCACTGAACACCCAGTATCATGTTGGTGTCCGGAATATCGACCACAAAAAAATGGTCAATCAATGTGTAGGTGCCCATCGTCATTGAAAGCTCTAGAACATAACGAGCATACGTAATGGTCTGATCTCCTGGGACCAAGACTGAAAACCCATCGAAGCTCTCTGTCTGTATACCTCTCCACTCAACCATCTGGGCATCGATGAAGTTGTGGGTCGCCCCACTGTCAACCAAAACTAATACTCTCTGGCCACGTACTATCCTTCGTACGCGTAGCATTAGATACTTGGGAAGTCCTCGCAATGCTGCAAGGGCCCCTCCGGTGGGTGCAAAAGATGCACCACCTGCTACTGGCGGTGGTGGTGGCAAAGGACCCTGTACGGCATGGCTATCTCCTACCTCCACATCATCCTCTTCATCCTCCTCTCCTCTGCTCTTAGAGAAGACCTCAATAAAATGTGCTTCACCAGCAACACATCTATGTCTTGGTGCCCATGGCTCCTGACAAGTGAAGCACAACCGCTTCTTCTTTAGCTCCCTCTTGACGTCATCATCAAGTTGTACTCGTCCTAGAATCCCCTTTGGAGGTGGAATCCTCACATCCTTCCCCTTAGACTAGAAATTCTGTCTATGGGGGTAAGGTGTCTGGGTCCTGGGTAAGACATCTTGTAAGTCCCGGGTCCTGCTGATAGCGTCCTAGAGTGTGGCTGGTCTAGTGGATCGGACCAAACCCCGAAGTGGCTCTGCTAACCCCTCAATATACATATAGACCCTCCGTGCCGTGGATAGGTCTGGCACCATCACAGAGACCCTCAAGAAATCTGCAATATAGGTCTCTGGGCTCCCTGTATGTTTGAGCCTTGTCAGCTCAACAAAATACTGCTCTGGATCCCTCCGATCAAATTAATCCATCAATCTCCTGGTAAACTTGGCATATGTCATCATTGTGGAGTGCCCTAGTGTAACCATCCCATGAAACCACCAATCTTGGGCCTCACCATCCAAATGCAATGTTGCCTCCTTGATGGTCTATGTCTCTGACATCTGGTTAAGCTGGAAATAAATGTCCAACTTCTCCACCCAAGACTTTGCCGATCTATTTGATGAACCATCAAACATAGGCAAGTGGAATCTACTCACTACATGGTGGGTGTCACCATCATGGTAATGTCGGTACCCTCTGTGATGGTTGCGGGATCTACTATCCCGTCAGAGCTGAACAAAATCTCTGAATGAGAGGGCTTCCCTGAGCTCCTGCCGATAGGCCTGGTACTCTGCAAAATAATTTCCCATATGTCTGGGCTCTGCCTCCTGCTGGGCTACGGCCCCTGTGTTGGCTCCTAAGAAAGTGGGCATGGTAGAGCGTGTAGGGGCATTTGAGGCCATCTGCTGTGCAGTATCACGATGCTTTGGCAAATGGTGGGATGCCTGATCCCTCACCAACTTGAAAAACCCGTGGGCTCTCATGCTGTCTGGCCTCTACTGCCGTGAATCTTTGCCCCAACACCTCAATCTGCCTCGACAGATCCTGCACGGACTTGAGGAGCATATTTGCAAATCTCTTCCCGTCATCATCTGCCATCAGATCCTCCTGCTCCGCGTCCACCACAGGCTCCTCTTGTTCTACGTCCACCACCGCAACACAGTCTTCCTGTCCGTAAGTGTTCTCCAACCTACGCCCAGTGTCTCTGTATCTCTGACCTCTATAACAGATATAGGGTTTTTCCCCTGGTGTCATAGATTGCTAGCTCCACAGGCTAAGCCAGATCTATGCTCTGATACCACTATAGTATCCCTAACCTAGAATATTCCTCAAACCCCAACAAAAACTCCAACCAAATATGTGCAAATGATATAATAACCCAGAAGTGATAAAATAACAGTGGAACAACATTTAATAATGTAAACTAGGAATATAAGCAGATACACAAGAAATGCAGCGAGAAATGCTAAGCCATTTTATTATACTGAGCAATAAATGAGTACAAGAGGTGATTAGATAGATGGCACCTCGACTTGCTTAAGAAAAGTGAATAAATACTCTCAGAATGACAAGAATGGCCTCTCTGCGTGGATGTTGCTGGTGTGCTAATAGAAAACAAATTATGATTTAGGGCTGCTCCCCTCCTCGGAAAATGTTGAAACTCTGCATTCGGGCTCTACTCAAGAAACCCAGAAAAACCCAAAAAGCTTTCCTGGAATGGCCTCACACTAATCTGCGTGCTAGTTGCTGGAAAACAACCGTGCTGCTGTTGCTACTGGAAATCGAATGAGGATTTGGGGCTGATCCCATCCTTATAAAAGGCTGAAACTTTGGAATCAGATCTACTCAAGAAACACAGGAAAACCCAGAAATATTTTCTGAAATTGACAACCCCCGAAAATCACCCCCTTGGGGTTCTACGCAGTTCCTCAAAGATGTTGATGAAACTGCTGCTAAAATGCTGATGAAACTGTTGTTGAAATGTTAATGAAACTGCTGTTGAAATGCTAATGAAACTGCTTCTAGAATTCCAATGGAAATACCTTGCCCGAGCGGGCACTCGAAGTCCCTCGGGGCTAAGGGTGAGATCTCCGAACGGAGACATTTAATGCACTAAATAGTGCTGTAGACTAGCTAAACAACCAGCGTGCTCTAAGTCAAAATGACTATCAAAAATGCTCATAACAAGAATGATCCAAAATGAGGGGGCTCCTCTCTATTTTATAGCCTCTGCCTCTCACAATCCCTAGGCTCACCTCCTCCTGCGTGATTCCCCTCTTGCCATGTGTTCTTCCCTCTTGCGCAGTCCCTCCATGTGTCTGCGTGGGCCCCATTTCTACGTCCCCTTTTGGCCCCCTTGGCTCCTCCTTAAGTCACAACGTTGTGCTACTAGGAAGTGACTTTTTATTCTTAAAGTGAGTTATGTCCCCCGTCCTCACTTTTTTAATTTATAAATAACTATAAAAGGCAAAAATTGGGCAAAATCGAATATTCCAATTAGCCATGGCTAATTAGGAATATTACAGCTTCATGGACACTTAGGCCAATGTTTCACACAGTGTGCTACTTTTCTGGGTCCAAAACCCTCTCACATATGTCCCTTTCCACCATGAAAGTTTCCACACCTCTCAATTTCATACTTGAGATTGATTCCTCTAGTGTTGGTGCTTCCTTTCTCCACCACTGGCCACAGTCTTCCTCCAAATAATCATAATCATCAAAATCCATTGTAAATTAGTGGCTATCAAGTCAAAATAAAAGCTACTTTTGCTTGCTTCAACACTTTATCGGTTTTGAACCAGAAACGCATAACAAAAAAAACACAAACCCTAAAATTTCGTTGTAGAGGTTCTTGTATTGTTTAAAAGTGCTACACGGAGTATCAGTCTGTGGATGATGAAAGAGGATGAGGTGGTGAGGGATACAAAAACCACGAATGATACACCTGCCTGATCGATCACTGTATTTATATCTCCTTTCTCTTCTCCGCCTCTACACAAATCCCCTCCATCAAAATTCTAAAACCATCGACGAAATCCCTTCCAACCCTTTTCAACAACAAAACACATAACCAACACAGACTATCCGGAAAAATTGCATTCCACTGCCAGTAGTAGTTAAATCCCATGCGATTATTAGTACCTCTGTAAGCCCGCATGAAATGTTTGCATGGTGGACCGGGGAACTGAACCAGATGACCTCGTCGAGCTAGTGGTAGGTTTAGCGACCAACTACTTCGGTTTTGTGTGGCATTAACAATTCATGCGTAGGAAAAAAGTTCACTTCTGATGTTCTAATGCTGTGGAGATATGCAAAAAACACTAAGGAACCACTACTCTTCCACCAACAGGCTGTCATAGGCACCATAGATTCATGACAACCACATTGCCTTAGTCCCTCAAATCAATGTGCTGCTGCGTCCACCAATTCACGCATCCATCGAATTTGTACTATGATTCAACACAAATTCATCTTTGGACCACTCCAAAAGGCCACTGCCACTATGCATATCATTAGGCAGGCTTAGCTACTCTCACGCAGCTCCAAACTAATCCATGATCTTCCTTGGAATTCTCGTGCAACCACTAGTGGGTAGATCCAAACAAAAACAACAATATGCAAGGAAAAATGCAGGCCACTAAAAAATGTAGGGTACTGCCACTCAAACACGGGCCACAGAAAGAAGTAGATTCGATCCACAAGCGAGATCAAAATTCTAAGCTTTGATACCAATTTTTAAGAAATTTACTGGAGAGCATAAAATAATAACGAAGATTTACTAAAGAGAAGAAAACAAAGAAACAATCATAAACACATAAACACACATGTTTATCCGAGAATACCCCAAATTTGGGGGAACCCAACCCAATGAGATCTCATTAGCCTTGGCCAAAATCCTAGCCAAGATGGTCATGTGAGCATTCAAGTTTGAGGCTATTATGAATTTATCTCGTCCTTCCAACCTCCACCAATTCCAAAGTTTGAAAGGGAAACAAAAGTATTTAGTCGATTCATCCAGAACTATGCTGAGCTAACTAAAGTATTTACTCGACTATTGAAAGAGGGTATCTCATTTACATGGGATGAAGTTGCTTAAGAAGCTTTTCATGCAGTCAAACACACAGTGACTCATACATCGTTGTTGCATCCTCTCGATTATCGTCGAGACTACTTTTTATATTTCGCTGGATTTGATGTCACCATTGGAATGGTTTTAGTTCAGGAAGACAAATTGATCAATGAACATGTGATATATTATTTGAGCAGAAATCTTACGAAAACTGAAGTAAAATATGCACATGTGGAGAAATTGGCCTTGGAAGCTGTTCAAGTTGTCCAAAGATTTCGTCACTACATTCTCCTATGCAAAACAACAATGATTTTAGACTAAAACCCTATAGTTTACATTCTTAAAAGACAGTTTCTAGGGGGGGAGTATTCTAAATGGATAGTTATCCTGCAAGAATTTGATTTAGTATTCATAAAATCTAAGTCTAAGAAATAATTGGTGTTTGCCAAATTGTTATGTGACTTTTCCTATACTGAAATGGAAACCGTGGCAAAGGATTCTCTTCTAGACAAATCCCTCTTTCTTATCATTACTTTAGAACTATGGTATGGAGATATCAATGTGTATCTTCAAATCTAGACTTTTCATCCAGAACTGACTCGAACCAACCGTCGTCATATTTGGTACCAATCCCAATAATACACTATTGTTGGTGATACACCTTATCATTGTGGTGCTGAATCCATCTTAAAATGATGTTTGACTCACGAGAAAGCCTAAAAGGCATTGAACCACTGCCATTCTTAAGCTTGTGGTGGTAATATGTTAGGGTTTTCCACTTCCCAATGTGCGCTAGGTAATTTTGGCTTTCGATGTTCAAAGATTGTATTACTGCGGTTCATAAATGCCACAATTTCCAAATCTATGATTGCAAAATGCATGCACTTCAAACTCCTCTTCACCCAATCATTGTTGTCGGTCCTTTTGCAAAATAAGGTATTAATTTCCTTACATGTAACCCTCACTCAGTTGGGGGGCATGGGTACATTATCCTAGCAGTGGATTATTTTATGAAATGGGCCGAGGTGATGCCTACATATAAGGATGATGGTGAAACATAAGTTATTTTTATATTCAATCATGTGATTGCTAGATTCACAGTTCCACAAGCCATTGTCACGGACCATGGTAGCCATTTTCGTAATTTTATGATGACTGAACTTACTATGAAGCTAGGCTTGTATCATGACAGTTCTACTCCATATTACCTGTAGGAAAATGGGCCAAGTATAAGTCGTTAACAAGGCTTTTACCACCATGATTAAATGGATTTTTGAAATTCATAAATGAAATTGGCATCTAATTCTTCTTCTAACCTTGTGGGCATATCGTACCTCAACAAAAATTTTGATTGGTTTTATTGCCTTCCAGTTGGTTTACAATCTCGAAGTAGTGTTACCTATTGAATGTGAAATACCATTTTTGAAACTGGAAATTGAATTGTTACCAGCCACTTCGGAGGAGGAGGAACGTTTTTTGTACTTAACCCGACTATATGAGACTAGTCGTGATGCTGCATTAGCTAGTGAGACTCATAAGAAATGACTTAAGGCACATTTTGATAAAAATGTAAATCCTCGCTCATATTCAGAAGGTGACCTAGTCTTGGTTTATGATCAAGAGCACAATAAATTAGATGCTGGTAAATTTGAGCCCATGTGGCATGCTCCTTATACTGTAAAATATGTACTAGAAAAAGGGGCTTATGAGCTAGTTGATTATGACAACATTTCTTTAGCGAAGCCCAGAAATAGTCCTTACTTGAAGAAATATTATGCTTAAATCATTTAGTGAAGAATTTTTATATTGCTGTATCTTATTTCATGTGTGGAAATGTTAGCATATTTTTACGATTTTCTGCTACTTCTCCTGCTTATCTCATGTTACACTTGATTTACAGATGTCAACGCTCCCTCAAACTTACATTGGCTTTGCTGATGGCACTAGTCGTAGTACTCATAATTTGTCTTCTGTAGCCTGGGTCATTTATTCACCCACTGATGAGTTTGTTTCTATTCATGGGATATGCCTTGGTCGAACAACGAATAACATTGTAGAGTATAGTGCAACTATTGAGCTATTATCTGATGCCATTTCATTTGGTATTCGTCGGTTGATCATTAGGTTAGATTCTCAACTCATAGTATTACATTTAAACGGTGTTTATTCAGTAAGAAGTGTTGCAATGTTAAGAATGTTTTTGTGGGTTTGTCTCTTGGGGAGAGAGTTTGATTACATCGAATATCAAAACATTCCAAGACGTTTAAACACATCAAATGATGCATTGAATAATTATGTTTTAAATTGGAATTTGTAAACATGTGTAAGAAAGAAAAAACAATATTCATTCATATATTGTACAAGATATACTGATATAAAAGTGATAGTTTTCATTAGTTAAAATGTATGTAAAAAGTGTGGTTTTATATAATGTCATCCAAAGACATGAGGCCCCATGGCCTTTATTATTTGAACATGCTGATAAATCATCAAAAAAAATCTAACCCTAACACTAGCAGATACGTATGATGATCATGGTAGCATAAAATAGTGTGAGCTACACATTGTAGCAAGCGACTAATTGGTCTAGGAACCCCAAAGGTGTGCCTCTAATAGTGGAGAGGCAAGTAATCAATCCCAACATCTGGGATGTCTAGGGTTAACCTCTCTAGTTTATGCTCTAGCTCAGACAAAGCCTTTGCTGCGTCGGGGGTTCTCTACTGTGGGCGCTACTGGTTGCTCACCACGCCTGTCAAATTTGCGTAGTCCTGCTGGTCTCACTGGGACCACATCTTTATGATCATTTCGAATAATTATTTTTGGATTCCCAAAAACAAAAAAAAATAAAAAAAATACAATGTAACCGAAATGTGAAGTTTTTTATGTAGGTCACCCCATTGCATTCTAGCTGGAAGTGGGATATTTGGATCACTTGCGTAATCCATTCCTACATATGGAAAGTCTTCAATCATAATGATTTAACAATCCAACCATCCAAATAAATAAGGTGTATATCGAATAGTTGGACCATTAGCACCTCTGTGGCATGCCATCAAAGTGATCCACTTCATCATATGAGGATATTGCGGTCCTCCTGCATCTATGGCCACCTGTGGGGCGGGAAGGGGGATCCACTCTAGTGAAAATGAGATAACAAAGGCACCATACCCAAAAATTTTGAGTTTTTTGGTTTTCACTCTAGTTAGTTTCCGTTTGAGGTTGGAAACTACCCCTTCACACTAGTTAAATATCTTAGGCTGCAAGCACTATAGGGAAATTTGTATCTAAGCCTTGGTGAGTAGGTGAAGTGTTGCACACTCACATAATCATGCAAGTGTAAAACTGATAGTCCTTAAAGGAAGTTGATCAATGGTTTTTATATCAATGTGTTTATCTTTGAGTGCGGACCCTGGAGAGTAATGTCGTGGTAAGTAAGTGGTAGTTGTTTCACCACCTCATCTATGCCCATACAAATAAATGTCCACTCCATGATATGGGAGCCCAAATAAGAAATAAATGTCATCAACATCTATCGAGAGTCTATAATCCCCGATCACAAAGCACTCTTCCTGTATATTCCATTTTCTCACCATCCATTCTAGCAAATCTAGCTGAGCCTTCAAGCCTGGGATTGTGAAACATTTGTATAGGCTGGAGTCTCTCAAACTCTATAATGTTTGCATATGTTTCAAAGCTACCACATCTTGTTCTTCATGTTCACACTCTCTCCACTCTATTTTTGTGGATCAAAACCCTGCAAATAAACATGGAGAATCATTAGAAAACATTGTGGTAATTTTTTTCAAAATAACTGGGCATTTTTCTTGATTTTATCAAAGCCCTAGGCATTGTGCATGCTCTCTTGTGAAGACCAGTTCGGATTTATGTGGTTCTAGCCCTAGAAACCACGCAAATCTGGTTTTTGTGTGTAACAAAATTCGTCGATGTGCGCAGGCCCGATGAAGAGAAACTGCACACATCGAGGGTGATTTTTGAATTGAAAAAACCCCCCTGAAAAAATTAAATACAATGTGAAAAGAAAAAATAAAGCAATGAAAATGAATATATCAGATAGATAGTTTACCTAATGAAGATGGCTCGTGATTTGGTCCAACGATTTCTTCAGAATCTACCTCTGAAGTTGTTGGTGAAAAATGCACTCTATCACTCTCAAATGGTAAAATGTTTTTACTTTTTGGGATTTTTATAAGTTTTTAGGCGCATTAAAATATTATTTTTTACTTATTAGCCTTTGAAATCCAAATTTTTAATGTTTTACTATATTTTGAGCAGTGAAAATAATTTTTGAGTTTAAATGTGCAGAACACAAGTTATTTACCAAAACGAATCATTTTCGTGATGAATATATTTTTATCACTTTTTTTAACTCGTCAAAAACTTAAGAAAAAGTGAAACCTAGGAGTTCTCTTTGAGCCCTTTTCAAACTCCCTAAATATGGAAAGATCATCGAGTACATGACTATTCAAACTTTTAAAAGTAAATGGAGAGTCATCTATTCAATATAAGTTTACCCCTTTTACGAACTAAACTAGTCTATTTACAAAAAACGTATACGTTGACTAATCATGGTCAATAGAGTTATCTCCTACATTATTTTACCATTTTTTAGGCTTGAGAGACTAAATTTACAAAAAAGGACAATGTGGAGTTTACTTATGTTTTTCTACAGACTCCCTAAATGAAAAACACCGAGCTTTACTTTCTCCAGGCTCGTTAAAATTTTACGTTGAAAGAACTATTTAAACATGAAAACAACATCGAGTTACCCCTTTACTAGACTTGTAAAACTTAAACAATGTAGGACTCATCAATCATGATGAGACCAAAGCACTCCTTGTTAGGGTTTGTTAAAAATACTCCGAAGGATGAGCTTACATGACAAGCATATGTTATCCTCCTCAACCTTGCCAAAAATAAAGAGGTACTTGCCAATAATGGTGGGGGGAAATTGGGAAAGAACGTTTATTTATATTGTAAAAGGCAGTATATCACTCTTGAACATGACACTGCATCACCTTTGTGTCTAGGTTGGGAAATCCATTTTCCTCTCAATTGACCATACTTCATTGAAATTCTTCAAACTAGTCGTATTATTTTTGAGTCAAATGATGCCAATTCAAAATGTCATGTCACCGATATGTTCAAGAGAAGTCTAACCTCAGTCAAAATTATCATTCACTTCATAGCCTTCATTCAGGTTGACCATCCCTAAGTCAATCCTTGATTACTCCAAACTGTTATTCTTCAAAACTTGACATGACTTCCATGTCATAGGCCATCCTGCAACGAACCAATTGCTATCGACTTCAGCTCACTATCTAGGAAGTTAATCTAGAAGCCTTCTTCAATACCTTGGAGCTTGCATGCCTTAATGGTAGGTTTGTTTCCTTCAACAATATGTTCTCATCATTGGCCTTCGATCGAATTATTCTATGAGTTTTCAACTTCAACACATCTATTCATACTTCATAGATTGTACTGGAAGTACCTTGAGAACCATTATCATTATTGGTGGTTTCTCTCACACTTGTTAACAATTCACATCATTGACCAATAATCAAGTGGTTTCTACCATGTTCGACTACGAGACAACCACTCACATAGTTAGAGTCATACTATGGATCGAAAGATGGATATTAAAACCCCGGATCTTGTTTCATCCATCTAGAATGCATGGATTTACTAAATATTCATGATTGTAAACATAGATCCATTGATGACAGCATCAATACTATGTCGTTTGTTGACATGGATCTTCAAATGTATTTTCGTACTGGTTCTTTAAGACATTTATGCTCTAAGTATGGTAATGCTTACCTCAACGTTGATTTTATATTGCATAGCAACATTTGATTAATTGTTTCAGGTCTCCAACTACTGTCTATAACTTGAACCTTGGCATGATAAAGCACTTATCTCATTAAACATATTTTCCAACTTTGCACTTTAGGGGGAAATCTATTACACGTCATTTTTTCGCATTAGGAAAATAATATTCAATTTGGATCTTTTACTATCCATCAAAATGTTCCAAAGCATCCCCTGCAAGAATAGAACCCAAACAATCCCGGAGAGAATGATATTATTGTATCTTAAGGCTCAAAAACGTATTTTTGGCTTCCTACGTAGTTCCATAGTCCATTTATGTGCATACACAGAAGAGACCATTAGAAGATTCACAAAAGTGCACCCCGTCTTACACTGTGGCATGTGCACATGACTCAACGCAAGTAAAAAATAAAAAGTAAATTCTATAAGTTTTGTTAGTCAATTCTTTCCCAACTAACAACTTCGAATGGATGTCTACTCACGCTTGATTCCTCCCACCATGGAGCTACTTCCCTCTCTTTGTGGACACCCCATCCCACCATTTGTGGATCTCATCCCTTAGGAAGAGGACGCCAAACCTCCTCCTCTTGGCTTATAAATAAAACAGAGGCCAGAGGATTGGGGAGGACCATTGAAGGTAGGATTATGTTGCAAAAATAAGGATAGGAGGATTTTCATCCAAAGAGAAGGTTGGAGATTGTGGGAAGAGGCTTGTAACATTAGGGCTTTGAGGTTTTAAGTTTGTTCTCCCTTTTATTTAATAAAAAGAAACTATTCTTTCCTAATCATGTCTTTTCTGACATCATTTGTGGGATTCCTTATTACTCACATAGGTTATGATTGGATATTGATTTAAATTATGGTATATGTTGAGTTAAGTATTTCATTTATCTTTCATTCTATATACTAGATGCTTTAATCCTTTGTGTGTTTCTGTCTATGCATATCTCCTTCGAAATATCATGGAGAAGTTGTGGAAAGCATTGGAACGATCTCCAAAGCATCGAGAAG
Organism: Pinus taeda; assembly: GCA_000404065.3. Taxonomy (NCBI): domain Eukaryota; kingdom Viridiplantae; phylum Streptophyta; class Pinopsida; order Pinales; family Pinaceae; genus Pinus; species Pinus taeda. The sequence goes on from APFE030588474.1 coordinate 184,375, forward strand.
AAGCCACCTGTGGAAGGCACTAAAGGACTTCAACATGCATTTCGTCAAACTGGTAAGTGATCCCTCACATATTACTTGTTTTAATCAATTGTAAGCTAAGGAAAGGTAGCAATTCTTTTCTTGTTTGTTAGTAGATTTCATTTGAGATTTAGGGAGATCTGTCTTGTTCAAGAGAGGTATTAGTCCGCTTAACGAACATGGGAGATAACCGCTATAGTAGTATTCTTCAAGAATGATGGCCTTTGAGTCTTCTTCCTTATGCCCTTTGCAAATGATGTCCTCCAAGTAGCTGATGTAAAGGTCTTCAAATGAGCCAACAAAAGTGATCTTTAAGCCCCCATCTCCTCACCTTATATTTGATACCATGTTGAGAAATAACAGTGTAAACTTTGAAATGAGAACTATAAACTCAAAACGAGAACTCTAGCCAAAAAAACTCCAAAAAACATGAAAAATCAAATCGAAAATGAAAAGTGTTAATGTGGAATAACATTTTTTTTCTAGGGTAAATTTTCAATGTGTTTTAAAAATGGTAGCGAGAAACAATTTTTTTTGTGCAAAAAACACCCTAAAAACGAAAAGTGTTGATGTTGAAGTAACGTTTATTTTATTTATTATTTTTTTTTTCCAGGATAATTTTTCAACATTTTGAATTAATGGCGTAAACGATTTTATCATGACTCCAAAAAACATTAAAATTTCAAAAGAATAATGAAAACATAAATTTAGAAATAAAAAGAAAAATTAAAACAATGAAACAAAAAAGAAAAATTAAAACCAAAAGTTCAAAAAAAGTAAATAAAAGTAAGAGAAAAAAAATTAAAAACAAAAATAAAAAAATATACAAAAAACTCAAAATCGTAAAAAGACAAAAAAAATCAAAAATAAAATGTAAAAAAAACAAAAAACAAATTACCTAAAAAGAAAAATCAATCATAAAAATGTTAAAAAAAATTAACCACACACACACACACACACACACACACCACATATATTATATATATATATATATATATTATATATATATATAACATAGACATATTTCAAAAAAATGATGAAAGGAAAAAATAATGAAGTAATAAATAAAAATAAAAAAAAATAAAAATGCATCATTGGTCATTAGAGAAAAAAACCAAACAAATAAAAACATTTAAAAAATAATAGTTTTTATTTTAAATAAAAGCGTAATAAAAAATTCAAACTAAAAATATAAAAAACAATAAGAACTTGAAAATAAAAAAACATGGAAAAAACATTAAAAAAAAACATTATGAAAACATTACAATTTTTTTTTTATTTATTCTAAGATACAAAAAATTTAAAATAACAAAAAACGTATTAAAAAAAATAAAAATAAAAACGATAAAACCAATTATTTTTATAAAAAAAAAAATCACGTGTGAAAATGATGCATGTCTAACAATCGAAATAAGTCAAAATTATACATTATGTACAAATGATATAAATAAAAATGATGAATTATGTAAGACAAAATGACACAAGTCAATATGATATGTTATGTCCAAATGATATAAGGCAAAAATATACAACTCAATAGCGGTGAAAATGATAAATATGATAGTAACCATGAAAATTGACAACATAAAAATATATAAAAAATGATCCATGACGTAGTCTATATGATATTAAATGTCACTAGCTGCTACCAACAATTTCGTCATGATCGTCATCACCATCGTGATCATGATCATGATCATCTTTCGTATCAACATTGGCCTCGTTGCCATATGTATTTGTGTCATCATGAGCTTCATCTACCATCTCACCATCAGACCCAATGTGATATGGATCTATGTGATGAGGATCATTTAGATATTTTAGAAGATCATTGTTATACAAAAAAAAAAGCATTTAAAATGAAAAGTTATTATTTAGTTCATGCAATATTTAATTTCACTGTTATATATATAATATTACAACATATGAAATGAAACAATAATCATATTACATCATATCAAAGTGCATATACGATAATAAATTTTCAAATAAGTTACAACTAAGATGTTGTAACAACGGATGTTGTAATAGCAAGCCATTTCATCTTGCTTGTTAGAGCTTGAAAGTGGGAATCCAATGAGGTGTTTCTCCCACCAAACACTACACCAACACTTGGGGATCCAAAAATCAAATTGAGAAGCACAAACATAGGTAAAAACAAATTGCGAAGCAAATGCTATAACAATGGATGTTGTAAGAGTAGATGTTGTAAAAACAGATTCCATAACAACATGTCAATGTGAAACTTGTTGAAAATGCAGTAAAAAATGATGTTGTAACATCCATTACTATTGAAAATGTTGTAAACGTTGATGCTATAACAACTTCTACTATTCAAACTACTGACACATTGACCATTACAACAGATATTGTAACAATGGATGTTGTACCAACGGATGTTGTAACAATAAAGAATGCAGAAATCAATTTCGTCTTGCTTTTCAAAACTTGAAAGTGGGCATCCAAAGAGGTGTTTCTACCACCCAACACTATACCAACACTAGGGGGATCAAGAAAAAAAATTAAGAAGCACAAATATAGGTAACAACGGATTGAAGAGAAAATGTTGTAAGAACGGATGTTGTAATAACATATGTTATAACAATAGATGCCATAACAGATGCTGTAACAACGGATGTTATAACAACAAGCCATTTCATTTTTCTTGTCAAAGCTTGAAAGTGGACAACCAAAGAGGTGTTTATTCCACCCAACACTTCAATACTTGGGGGATCAAAAAAACAAATTGAGAAGCACAAGCATAGATAACAACATATTAAGAAGAAAATGTTGGAACAATGGATGTTGTAATAATAGATGTTGTAACAACAAATTCCATAATAACATGTCAATGCTAGATATGCTGAAAATGCTATAGCAGCTGATGCTGTAACACCAATTACTATTGAAAATGTTGGCACTGCTGTAAAATTTAATGCTATTACAACTGCTACTATTGAAACTATTGAAACAATGACCATTACAACGCATGTTGTGATAGTAGATGTTGTAACAATGAATGTTGTAATAGCAGAAGTTGTAACAATTGAGGGGGTAGGAAGCCATTTCATCTTGCTTGTCAAAGCTTGAAAGTGGGTAGCAAAAGAGGTGTTTTTGCCACCCAACACTACACCAACACTTGGGGGATCATGAAAAACAAATTGAGAAGCACGGACATAGGTAATAACGGATTGAAAAGAAGATGATGTAATAATGGATATGTAACATCAATCAACCCCTCATACTGTTAGAAGAATGGGGTAAAACATACACAACTAGAGCTATTACACCACATGCTTATATATATATATATATAATATATATATATATATTATATATTTATATATATATAATATATATATATATATATATAATATAGTATATAATATATAATATTATATATATATTATATATAATATATAAATATATATATATAATACACGAGGTCTTTTCGAATGCAATGGCCTCACTCACCGCATTAGCCCAAGGCCGGCCTCTCAAGAGGGTCCACCTGTAACTAATCGCGTGTTAATAAATTTACCAGAGATCATAAAATGATAACGAATATTTATTGAAGAGAACAAAACACAACAATAATCATAAACACATAAACACACATGTTTATCTAGGAAAACCCCAAATCCGGGGAAAAACCCAACCCAATGAGATCTCATTAGCTTTGGTCAAATCCTTGGCAAAGATGGCCACGTGAACCTTCACCGCTCACCTCCTAGGCCTCATCTTACAATGAAATCTTCCCACCTTTCATATGCTCCATTACATGTAATACCATGTGTACACTATACCATATGCCCAAAACTGCTACTATTTAACCAGGTCAACCTTGACTCAAACCGCGAGTCAATTTTACCTAACAATTCCCCCCTTAAACTTGACTTGGGATTCCTTGACTAAATCCAGCCAAAAATTACTAACTGAGATAACCCTGCTCACTCTAGCACTTACCCCTCTTAGAGTTTTTACCCGGGGTATTGTTACCCTGACATCCCCCCTATCACCTAGGTCTAATCCAGACTTTACCGATAATTACCTATGGGTATGCATGTCTTACCAGGTCTTACGATAGTATCACTATTTACATGCAATATTTAACTCCACTATAATATTTTTTTTGTTTATACCTTGTTGCTATCTCAACACATACTCTCTCACTTTTTTTTAATGCTTTGTACATATGACATCAATGTCCATATAAAAGGAACCCATCTACCAGATTACATGGGTCACCATCCATTGTAATCGCCAGTCCTTTAGGAGTTCTCTTCAAGTACATGGTTCATTAATTTATTCATATATGCACATATTCTCCTGAGCCACTAACTCATGTTGCATTTTCACCAATGACTGCTAAACCTTCCGTTGTTGCCTCAGTGTCATTTTTGTTCTCACTGTCACTGTTTATTACGAGGCCACACAAATTTTCTATATGCCTTGCTAAGTTGGATCAACAGTTAATTCCTGCACTATAACCGCTCTACCCTATACCTAATGCTGCCACAAATTCATCCACAAGTTCGATCTACTTATCAGCACTACAACTCTTCACAATGATGATAGTAAGTGTGGCAACCAAACTGTCGACTACAATCTCGATTTTTGTAGCCATGATAAGCTTCGTATTGACGCCAAAAGCTTATGTAATATCCCGAACCCAAAATATTCCTCAAACCCTAGCAAAAACTCCAACCAAATATGGGCAAATGATATAATAACCCAGAAGTGATAAAATAACAGTGGAACAACATATAATAATGTAAACCGGGAATATAAGCAGATACACAAGAAATGCAGTGAGAAATGCTAAGCCATTTTATTGTAATGAGCAATAAATGAGTACAAGAGGTGATTAGATAGATGGCACCTCGACGTGCCCAAGGCAAGTGAAGAAATACTCTCAGAATGACAAGAATGGCCTCTGTGCGTGGATGCTGCTACTGCTAGAAAACAAATGATGATTTAGGGCTACTCCCCTCCTCAGAAAAAACTGAAATTCTGGATTCCGGCTCTACTCAAGAAACCCAGGAAAACCTAGAAACCTTTCCTGGAATGACCTCACACTAATCTGTGTCCCAACTGCTGGAAAACTGTCGTGCTATTGCTGCTACTGGAAATCGAATGAGGATTTGGGGCTACTCCCCTCCTAAAAATAGGCTGAAACTCTGGAATCAGACTCTACTCAAGAAACCCATAAAAACACAGAAAGATTTTATGAAATGGCCAACCCCCAAAAATCACCACTTGGGGTTTTGCGCAGTTCCTCAAAGACGTTGATGAAACTGCTGCTGAAATGCTGATGAAACTACTGCTGGAATGCCAATGGAAATACCATGCCCGAGCAAGCACTCAAAGTCCCTCGGGGCTAAGGGTGAGATCTCCAAACGGAGACACTCAATGCACTAAACAGTGCTGCGAACTAGTTAAACAACCAGCGTGCTCTAAGTCGAAATGACTATCACAAATGCTCATAACCAGAATGATCCAAAATGAGGGGGTTCCTATCTATTTTATAGCCTCTGCTTCTCACAATCCCTAGGCTCACCTCCTCCTACGTGATTCCCCTCTTGCCATGTGTTCTTTCCTCTTGCGTAGTCCCTCCATGTGTCTGCATGGGCCCCATTTCTGCGTCCCCCTTTGGCCCCCTTGGTTCCTCCTTAAGTCAAAATGTTGTGCTACTAGGAAGTGACTTTTTATTCTTAAAGTGATTTATGTCCCCCATCCTCACTTTTTTTATTTATAAATAACTATAGAAGGCAAAAATTGGGCAAAATCAAATATTCCAATTAGCCATGCCTAATTAGGAATATTACAGTCTCCCTCGACAAAATGTTGCTTGTCCTCAAGCAACTGAACTGATGGATGCTGCAAGATCTTCTCACTCTCCCAAGTGGCGTCCTCATCTGGAAAATTCTTCCACGTCACCAAGAATTCCCGGACCGTCTTGCTTCGCAGCTGCCTCTCCCTGGTATCAATGATAGCCTCCGGTTGCAATACCAAATGCCCCTCGTCATTCATGGGTGGTAGCTCATATGTCACTGTCACCTGCTACCCCAATGCCTTTTTCAGGAATGATACATGGAAAACGTTATGAATCTTGCTGCCTTAGGGCAGCTCCAACTCATATGCAACTTGTCCAACCCTGCGTATCACTTTGTACGGCCCATAAAAGCGGGGCTTAAGCTTCTCAACCCCCTTCTGCTTTAGTGACGATTGTCTGTATGGCTGTAGCAATAGGTAGACCATGTCCCCTACCTTGAACTATCTCTCCACCCAACCCCTATCGGCATACAACTTCTGTTGGTTCTGCGCTCTAGCCATGCTATCCTTGAGAGCTCGGAGAATATCTTGACTCTCTTGGATCCATATCTTGGCTTTGGGAGCCTTGCTATCACCAAACATCATGTCAGTAAAAGATAAAGGATGATACCCATATAGAGCATAGAATGGTGACATACCAATGCACATGTGATGTGAAGTATTGTAGCAATACTCCCCTAGATGCAACCACCTCAACCATGCTCGCTACTGCCCACTGACATAGTGATGCAAGTAGCCCTCTAGCCACTTGATAACTATCTTTGTTTGCCCATCCGTCTGTGGGTGATAACTGGTACTCGGTGTCAACTCCATCCCCACCAACCGGAAAATCTCCTGCCAAAACTCGACAATGAAACGGTTGTCCCTATCACTGACGATGGTCTTAGGAAGACCATGTAGCCTGAAGATCTCTCTAAAGAACAACTTGGCCACCTGCGCTGCTGGATAGTGTGCGATATGGCAAAAAAGTGTGCGTACTTTGTCAGTCAGTCAACGATGACAAAGATGTAATCCTTGCCCTATACCATGGGCAACCCTATGATGAAGTCCATCAAAATACTCTCCCATTTCCCCTTCGGAATGGGAAGAGGCTGCAATAATCCCGCGGGATGGCTCATCTCTCCCTTGTTCCTCTGGAAAACATCGCACTCCCAGATGTGCTGGAGTACGTCCTCCTTGAGGCCCTTCCATGAGAACCTCTCCCTAATGGCCCTGTAGGTTTTGGTAAACCCCTGATGTCCTACCAACGGTGAATCATGTGATGCCTGGAGTATCTTCTTCTTGAGTTGAGACCCCTCAGTCAAGAAGATCCGGTCCCTGTAATAGATGATCTCATTGACCACTCTGTACCTGTCATCTGCCACCTGCCCATCCAAAACCTCACATGCAAACCTGTCCTTGGAGTACTCTACTAAGAGTCAAGCCCTCCAGTCTGTATCCAAGCTCATAAGAGACAACGTGGCTGGCCTACGTGAAATGACATCTGCTACCACGTTGTTCTTACCCTTGACGTACTCAATGTCAAATTCATATGCTTGGATCTTGCTGATCCACTTCTGCTACCTCTCTTGTAGCTGCTTCTGCTCCGAAAAGAACTTGAGGTTGTTGTGATCATTCCTCACCCTTAACCTGTTACCCACCAGATACTGCCGGTACTTAGCCAATGCATGCATGATGGCCAACATCTCCTTATTGTATATAGAATACAACCTCTGGTGCGGAAGGAGCTTCCGACTTTCAGAGGCTATAGGGTGACCTCCCTGCATCAACACTATGCTGATCCCCTCTCCCGACGCATCACACTCCAAAACAAAAGGCTGCATAAAATCTGGCAATGCAAGCACTGGGAAGCTGCTCATAACCTCCTTGAGCCTATCAAAGGCTCACTACGCTATATCCAACCAATTGAAAGCCCCCTTCCACGTCAAATATGTCAGGGGTGCAGCAAGCTGTGAGAAACCTTTGACGAACTTCCGGTAGTAAGTACAAATGCCAATGAATCCTCAAAGTTCCATCACGTTTCTCGGCTCTGGTCATTCTTTGATGGCCCTGTTCTTCTCCTCGTGGACCCTCACTCCATCCAACCCTATGATGTTTCCCAGATACAACATCTTCGTCAACCCAAAGTCACACTTGGAGAGTTTGGCATAGAACTGCTGCTCCTATAAGATACACAATACTGTCTCAATGTGCTGGAGATGCTCCTCCCAAGTCCTGTTGTAAATGAGACTATCATCGAAGAATACCAACACAAACTTCCTCAAGTGACTACGGAAAATGTGATTCATGTAGGACTGAAATGTAGTGGGGGAATTGGTTAGCCCAAAAGGCATCACCAAGAACTCAAAGTGCCCATAGTGACACCTGAAGGCAGTCTTGGGAATGTCCTGCTTCCTCACGCGAATTTGATGGTACCCAGATCTCAAATCAATCTTTGAGAAGTAACGTGCCCCTCTCAACTCGTCCATCAACTCATCGATCCTGGGTATGGGGTACCTGTTCTTTAGGGTCTTCTTGTTTAGGGCCCTGTAGTCAATGCACATCCTCAATGTACCATCCTTCTTCTTCACTAACACCACATAAGAAGCAAAAGGACTCGTGCTCGGTCGGATATGCCCAAGAGCCAACAACTCTTGGATAGCCCGCTCAATATCATCCTGATAGGCCTTGGGGTGCCTATAGGGGGTGGTAATCATGGGCTGTATGCCCTGCTCAAGCTCAATGGTGTGCTCAAACACCTGATCCGGTGGTTGTCCTGGTGGAATCTCCCCAAACACCATGGCATACCGATCAAGGATAGACTGTATCTCTGGGTGTACCGTTTGCCCTGTATTCCTTGCCTCTAATGCATGCAGCTACACTGCCCACTCTATGTCTCCCTTTCGGAAGACTGCCTCCATTCGTTGAGCTGAAATAGTCTGAGGTGGATATGTGTGTTGTCCCTGTATCTTCTCATGCCTCCCTGTCTTCTCATCATCCCACTCCAACTTCAGGGTCTTCCAGTCTGTCGTGACCTTCCTTAGAGTGATAAGCCACTGAACACCGAGTATCATGTTGGTGTCCAGAATATCGACCACAAAAAAGTGGTCAGTCAATGTGTAGGTGCCCATTGTCATTGAAAGCTCTGGAACATAACGAGCACACGTCATGGTCTGATCTCCTGGGACCAAGATTGAAAACCCATCTAAGCTCTTTGTCTGTATACCTCTGCACTCAACCATCTGGGCATTGATGAAGGTTTCGGTCACCCCAATGTCAACCAAAACTGATACTCTCTTGGTGCCCATGGCTCCTGACAAGTGAAGCACAACCGCTTCTTCTTTAGCTCCCTCCTGGCGTCATCATCAAGCTGTACTTTTCCTGGACTCCCTTTTGGAGGTGGAATCCTCACATCCTTCCCCTTAGACTGGAAATTCTGTCTCTGGGGGTAAGGTGTCCGGGTCCTGGGTAAGACATCTTGTAAGTCCCGAGTCCTGCTGATAGCGTCCTAGAGCGTGGCTGGTCTAGTGGATCGGACTAAACCCTGAAGTGGCTCTGCTAACCCCTCAACATACATATAGACTCTCCATGCCATGTATAGGCCTGGCACCATCACAGAGACCCTCAAGAAATCTGCAATGTGGGTCTCTAGGCTCCCTGTCTGTTTGAACCTTGTCAGCTCAACAAAATGCTGCTCTGGATCCCTCCGATCAAATCACTCCATCAGTCTCCTGGTAAACTCGGTATATGTCGTCATTGTGGAGTGCCCTAGTGTAACCATCCCATGAAACCACCAATCCTGGGCCTCACCATCCAAATGAAATGTTGCCACCTTGATGGTCTCTGCCTCTGACATCTGGTTAAGATGGAAATAAATGTCCAACTTCTCCACCCAAGACTTTGTCGATCTATTTGATGAACCATCAAACATAGGCAAGTGGAATCTACTCGTTGCACGATGGGTGTCACCATCATGGTAATGCCGGTACCCTCTGTGATGGTTGCGGGATCTACTATCCCGTCAGAGCTGAGCAAAATCTCTGAATGAGAGGGCTTCCCTGAAATCCTGCCCATAGGCCTGGTACTCTACAAAATAATTTCCCATATGTCCGGGCTCTGCCTCCTGCTGGGCTATGGTCCCCGTGTTGGCTCCTAAGAAAGTGGGCATGGTAGAGCATGTAGGGGCATCTGAGGCCATCTGCTGTGCAGTATCACGATGCTTTGGCAAATGGTGGGATGCCCGATCCCTCACCAACTAGAAAAACCCGTGGGCTCTCACGTTGTCTGGCCTCTACTGCCGTGAATCTTTGCCCCATCACCTCAATTTGCCTAGACAGATCCTACATGGACTTGAGGAGCATATCTGCAAATATCTTCCCGTCATCATCTTCCATCAGATCCTCCTACTCCGCGTCCACCACATGCTCCTCTTATTCTGCGTCCACCATCGGAACACAGTCTTCCTCTCCGTAAGTGTTCTCCAACCTGCGCCCAGTGTCTCTGTATCTCTGACCTCTGTAACAGATATAGGGTTTTTCCCTTGGTGTCGTAGATTGCTAGCTCCACAGGCTAAGCCAGATCTATGCTCAGATACCATTATAATATCCCTAACTTAGAATATTCCTCAAACCCCAACAAAAACTCCGACCAAATATGTGCAAATGATATAATAACCCAGAAGTGAAAAATAATAGTGGAACAACATATAATAATGTAAACCAAGAATATAAGCAGATACACAAGAAATGCAGCGAGAAATGCTAAGCCATTTTAATATACTGAGCAATAAATGAGTACAAGAGGTGATTAGATATATGGCAACTCGACTTGCATAACGCTAGTGAAGAAATACTCTCAGATTGATAAGAATGGCCTCTCTGCGTGGATGCTACTGGTTTGCTACTAGAAAAAAATTTATGATTTAGGGCTACTCCCCTCCTCGGAAAAGGCTAAAACTCTGCATTCGGGCTCTACTCAAGAAACCCAGAAAAACCCAAAAAGATTTCCTGGAATGGCCTCACACTAATATGCGTGCCAGTTGCTGGAAAACTGCCGTGCTACTGTTGCTGCTGGAAATCGAATGAGGATTTGGGGCTGCTCCCCTCCTTAGAAAAGGTTGAATCTTTGGAATCAGACTCTACTCAAGAAACCCAGGAAAACCCAGAAAGCTTTTCTGAAATTGACAACCCCCGAAAATCACCCCCTTGGGGTTCTACACAGTTCCTCAAAGACGCCGATGAAACTGCTACTGAAATGCTGATGAAACTGTTGTTTAAATGCTAATGAAACTTCCATTGAAATGCTAATGAAACTACTACTAGATTGCCAATGAAAATACCTTGCCAGAGCATGCACTCGAAGTCCCCCAGGGCTAAGGGCGAGATCTCCAAACGGAGACACTCAATGCACTAAACAATGCTGCAGACTAGCTAAACAGCCAGCGTGCTCTAAGTCAAAATGACTATCACAAATGCTCATAACAAGAATGATCCAAAATGAGGGGGCTCCTCTCTATTTTATAGGCTCTGCCTCTCACAATCCCTAGGCTCACCTCCTCTTATGTGATTCCCCTCTTGCCATGTGTTCTTCCCTCCTGCGCAGTCCCTCCATGTGTCTGCGTGGGCCCCATTTCTGTGTCCCCTTTTGGCCCCCTTGGCTTCTTCTTAAGTCACAATGTTGTGCTACTAGGAAGTGACTTTTTATTCTTAAAGTGAGTTATGTCCCCCGTCCTCAATTTTTTAATTTATAAATAACTATAAAAGGCAAAAATTGGGCAAAATCAAATATTCCAATTAGCCATGGCTATTAGGAATATTACAGCTTCATGGACACTTAGGCCAATGTTTCACACTGTGTGCTACTTTGCTGGGTCCAAAACCCTCTCACATATGTCCCTTTCCACCATGAAAGTTTCCACACCTCTCAATTTCATACTTGAGATTGATGCCTCTAGTGTTGGTGCTTCCTTTCTCCACCACCAGCCACACTCTTCCTCCAAATAATCATAATCATCAAAGTCCATTGTAAATTAGTGGCTACCAAGCCAAAATAAAAGCTACTTGTGCTTGCTTCAACACTTTATCGGTTTTGAACCAGAAACGCATAAGAAAAAAAACATAAACCCTAAAATTTCATTGTAGAGGTTCTTGTATTGTTTAAAAGTGCTACACGGAGTATCAGTCTGTGGATGATGAAAGAGGATGAGGTGGTGAGGGATACAAAAACCACGAATGATACACCTGCCTGATCGATCACTGTATTTATATCTCCTTTCTCTTCTCTGCCTCTACACAAATCCCCTCCATCAAAATTCTAAAACCATCGACGAAATCCCTTCCAACCCTTTTCAACAACAAAACACATAACCAACACAGACTATCCGGAAAAATCGCATTCCACTGCCAGTAGTAGGTAAATCCCATGCGATTATTAGGACCTCTGTACGCCCGCATGAAATTTTTGCATGGTGGACCGGGGAACTGAACCAGATGACCTCGTCGAGCTAGTGGTAGGGTTAGCGACCAACTACTTCGGTTTTGTGTGGCATTGACAATTCATGCGTAGGAAAAAAGTTCACTTCCGATGTTCTAATGCTGTGGAGATATCCAAAAAACACTAAGGAACCAATACTCTTCCACCAACAGGCCGTCATAGGCACCATAGATTCATGACAACCACATTGCCTTAGTCCCTCAAATCAATGTGCTGATGTGTCCACCAATTCACGCATCCATTGACTTTGTACTATGATTCAACACAAATTCAGCTTTGGACCACTCCAAAAGGGCACTGCCACTATGCATATCATCAGGCAGGCTTAGCTACTCTCATGTAGCTCCAAACTAATCCACGATCTTCCCTGGAATTCTCGTGCAACCACTAGTGGGTAGATCCACACAAAAACAACAATATGCAAGGAAAAATGCAGGCCACTAAAAAATGTAGGGTACTGCCACTCAAACACAGGCCACAGAAAGAAGTAGATTCGATCCATAAGTGAGATCAAAATTCTAAGCTTTGATACCAATTTTTAAGAAATTTACTGGAGAGCATAAAATAATAACGAAGATTTCCTGAAGAGAAGAAAACAAAGAAACAATCATAAACACATAAACACACATGTTTATCCGAGAATACCCCAAATTTGGGGAAAAACCCAACCCATTGAGATCTCATTAGCCTTGGCCAAAATCCTAGCCAAGATGGTCATGTGAGCATTCAAGGTAGAGGCTATTATGAATTTATCTCCTCCTTCCAACCTCCACCAATTCCAAAGTTTGAAAGGGAAATAAAAGTATTTAGTCGATTCATCCAGAACTATGCTGAGCTAACTAAAGTATTTACTCGACTATTGAAAAAGGGCATCTCATTTACATGGGATGAAGTTGCTTAATAAGATTTTCATGCACTCAAACACACATTGACTCATACATCGTTGTTGCATCCTCTCGATTATCGTCGAGAATACTTTCTATATTTCGCTGGATTTGATGTCACCATTGGCATGGTTTTAGTTCAGGAAGACAAATTGATCAATGAACATGTGATATACTATTTGAGCAGAAATCTTACGAAAAATGAAGTAAAATATGCACATGTGGAGAAATTGGCCTTGGAAGTTGTTCAAGTTGTCCAAATATTTCGTCACTACATTCTCCTATGCAAAACAACAATGATTTTAGACTGAAACCCTATGGTTTACATTCTTAAAAGACAGTTTCTAGGGGGAGAATATTCTAAATGGATAGTTATCCTGCAAGAATTTGATTTAGTATTCATAAAATCTAAGTCTAAGAAATAATTGGTGTTTGCCAAATTGTTATGTGACTTTTCCTATACTGAAATGGAAACCGTGGTAGAGGATTCTCTTCTAGACAAATCCATCTTTCTTATCATTACTTTAGAACCATGGTATGGAGATATCAATGTGTATCTTCAAATCTAGACTTTTCATCCAGAATTGAATTGAACCAACCGTCGTCATATTTGGTACCAATCCCAATAATACACTATTGTTGGTGATACACTTTATCATTGTGGTGCTGATTCCATCTTAAAATGATGTTTGACTCACGAGAAAGCCTAAAAGGCATCGAACCACTGCCATTCTTAAGCTTGTGGTGGTAATATGTCAGGGTTTTCCACTTCCTAATGTGCGCTAAGTAATTTTGGCTTTCGATGTTCAAAGATTGTATTACTGCAGTTCAGAAATGCCACAATTCCCAAATCTATGATTGCAAGATGCATGCACTTGCAACTCCTCTTCACCCAATCATTGTTGTTGGTCCTTTTGCAAAATAAGGTATTAATTTCCTTACTTGTAACCCTCACTCAGTTGGGGGGCATGGGTACATTATCCTAGCAGTGGATTATTTTATGAAATGGGCCGAGGTGATGCCTACATATAAGGATGATGGTGAAACATAAGTTATTTTTATATTCAATCATGTGATTTCTAGATTGACAGTTCCACAAGCCATTGTCACGGACCATGGTAGCCATTTTCGTAATTTTATGATGACTGAACTTACTACGAAGCTAGGCTTGTATCATGAAAGTTCTACTCCATATTACCCATAGGAAAATTGGCCAAGTATAAGTCGTTAACAAGGCTTTTAAAACCATGATTAAATGGATTGTTGAAATTCATAAATGAAATTGGCATCTAATTCGTTTTCTAACCTTGTGGGCACATCGTACCTCAACAAAAATTTTGACTGGTTTTATTGCCTTCCAGTTGGTTTACAATATCGAAGTAGTGTTGCCTATTGAATGTGAAATACCATTTTTGAAACTGGAAATTGAATTGTTACCAGCCACTTCGGAGGAGGAGGAACGTTTTTTGTAGTTAACTCGACTATATGAGACTAGTCGTGATGCTGCATTAGCTAGTGAGACTCATAAGAAATGACTTAAGGCACATTTTGATAAAAATGTAAATCCTCTCTCATATTCAGAAGGTGAACTAGTCTTGGTTTATGATCAAGAGCAAAATAAATTAGATGCTGGTAAATTTGAGCCCATGTGGCATGCTCCTTATATTGTAAAACATGTACTAGAAAAAGGGGCTTATGAGCTAGTTGATTATGACAACATTTCTTTAGGGAAGCCCAGAAATAGTCTTTACTTGAAGAAATATTATGCTTAAATCATTTAGTGAAGAATTTTTATATTGCTGTATCTTATTTCATGTGTGGAAATTTTAGCATATTTTTACGATTTTCTGCTACTTCTCCTGCTTATCTCGTGTTACACTTGATTTACAGATGTCGATGCTCCCTCAAACTTACATTGGCTTTGCTGATGGCACTAGTCGTAGTACTCATAATTTGTCTTCTGTAGCCTGGGTCATTTATTCACCCACTGATGAGTTTGTTTCTATTCATGGGATATGCCTTGGTCGAACAACGAATAACATTGCAGAGTATAGTGCAACTATTGAGCTATTATCTGATGCCATTTCATATGGTATTTGTCGGTTGATCATTAGGTTAGATTCTCAACTCATAGTATTACATTTAAATGGTGTTTATTCAGTAAGAAGTGCTGCAATGTTAAGAATGTTTTTGTGGGTTTGTCTCTTGGGGAGAGAGTTTGATTACATCGAATATCAAAACATTCCAAGACGTTTAAACACATCAAATGATGCATTGAATAATTATGTGTTAAATTGGAATTTGTAAACATGTGTAAGAAAGAAAAAACATTATTCATTCATATATTGTACAAGATATACTGATATAAAAGTGATAGTTTTCATTAGTTAAAATATGTAAAAAGTGTGGTTTTATATAATGTCATCCAAAGACATGAGGCCCCATGGCCTTTATTATTTGAACATGCTGATAAATCATCAAAAAAAATCTAACCCTAACACTAGCAGATACGTATGATGATCATGGTAGCATAAAATAGTGTGAGCTACACATTGTAGCAAGCGACTAATTGGTCTAGGAACCCCAAAGGTGTGCCTCTAATAGTGGAGAGGCAAGTAATCAATCCCAACATCTGGGATGTCTAGGGTTAACCTCTCTAGTTTATGCTCTAGCTCAGACAAAGCCTTTGCTGCGTCGGGGGTTCTCTACTGTGGGCGCTACTGGTTGCTCACCACGCCTGTCAAATTTGCGTAGTCCTGCTGGTCTCACTGGGACCACATCTTTATGATCATTTCGAATAATTATTTTTGGATTCCCAAAAACAAAAAAAAATAAAAAAAATACAATGTAACCGAAATGTGAAGTTTTTTATGTAGGTCACCCCATTGCATTCTAGCTGGAAGTGGGATATTTGGATCACTTGCGTAATCCATTCCTACATATGGAAAGTCTTCAATCATAATGATTTAACAATCCAACCATCCAAATAAATAAGGTGTATATCGAATAGTTGGACCATTAGCACCTCTGTGGCATGCCATCAAAGTGATCCACTTCATCATATGAGGATATTGCGGTCCTCCTGCATCTATGGCCACCTGTGGGGCGGGAAGGGGGATCCACTCTAGTGAAAATGAGATAACAAAGGCACCATACCCAAAAATTTTGAGTTTTTTGGTTTTCACTCTAGTTAGTTTCCGTTTGAGGTTGGAAACTACCCCTTCACACTAGTTAAATATCTTAGGCTGCAAGCACTATAGGGAAATTTGTATCTAAGCCTTGGTGAGTAGGTGAAGTGTTGCACACTCACATAATCATGCAAGTGTAAAACTGATAGTCCTTAAAGGAAGTTGATCAATGGTTTTTATATCAATGTGTTTATCTTTGAGTGCGGACCCTGGAGAGTAATGTCGTGGTAAGTAAGTGGTAGTTGTTTCACCACCTCATCTATGCCCATACAAATAAATGTCCACTCCATGATATGGGAGCCCAAATAAGAAATAAATGTCATCAACATCTATCGAGAGTCTATAATCCCCGATCACAAAGCACTCTTCCTGTATATTCCATTTTCTCACCATCCATTCTAGCAAATCTAGCTGAGCCTTCAAGCCTGGGATTGTGAAACATTTGTATAGGCTGGAGTCTCTCAAACTCTATAATGTTTGCATATGTTTCAAAGCTACCACATCTTGTTCTTCATGTTCACACTCTCTCCACTCTATTTTTGTGGATCAAAACCCTGCAAATAAACATGGAGAATCATTAGAAAACATTGTGGTAATTTTTTTCAAAATAACTGGGCATTTTTCTTGATTTTATCAAAGCCCTAGGCATTGTGCATGCTCTCTTGTGAAGACCAGTTCGGATTTATGTGGTTCTAGCCCTAGAAACCACGCAAATCTGGTTTTTGTGTGTAACAAAATTCGTCGATGTGCGCAGGCCCGATGAAGAGAAACTGCACACATCGAGGGTGATTTTTGAATTGAAAAAACCCCCCTGAAAAAATTAAATACAATGTGAAAAGAAAAAATAAAGCAATGAAAATGAATATATCAGATAGATAGTTTACCTAATGAAGATGGCTCGTGATTTGGTCCAACGATTTCTTCAGAATCTACCTCTGAAGTTGTTGGTGAAAAATGCACTCTATCACTCTCAAATGGTAAAATGTTTTTACTTTTTGGGATTTTTATAAGTTTTTAGGCGCATTAAAATATTATTTTTTACTTATTAGCCTTTGAAATCCAAATTTTTAATGTTTTACTATATTTTGAGCAGTGAAAATAATTTTTGAGTTTAAATGTGCAGAACACAAGTTATTTACCAAAACGAATCATTTTCGTGATGAATATATTTTTATCACTTTTTTTAACTCGTCAAAAACTTAAGAAAAAGTGAAACCTAGGAGTTCTCTTTGAGCCCTTTTCAAACTCCCTAAATATGGAAAGATCATCGAGTACATGACTATTCAAACTTTTAAAAGTAAATGGAGAGTCATCTATTCAATATAAGTTTACCCCTTTTACGAACTAAACTAGTCTATTTACAAAAAACGTATACGTTGACTAATCATGGTCAATAGAGTTATCTCCTACATTATTTTACCATTTTTTAGGCTTGAGAGACTAAATTTACAAAAAAGGACAATGTGGAGTTTACTTATGTTTTTCTACAGACTCCCTAAATGAAAAACACCGAGCTTTACTTTCTCCAGGCTCGTTAAAATTTTACGTTGAAAGAACTATTTAAACATGAAAACAACATCGAGTTACCCCTTTACTAGACTTGTAAAACTTAAACAATGTAGGACTCATCAATCATGATGAGACCAAAGCACTCCTTGTTAGGGTTTGTTAAAAATACTCCGAAGGATGAGCTTACATGACAAGCATATGTTATCCTCCTCAACCTTGCCAAAAATAAAGAGGTACTTGCCAATAATGGTGGGGGGAAATTGGGAAAGAACGTTTATTTATATTGTAAAAGGCAGTATATCACTCTTGAACATGACACTGCATCACCTTTGTGTCTAGGTTGGGAAATCCATTTTCCTCTCAATTGACCATACTTCATTGAAATTCTTCAAACTAGTCGTATTATTTTTGAGTCAAATGATGCCAATTCAAAATGTCATGTCACCGATATGTTCAAGAGAAGTCTAACCTCAGTCAAAATTATCATTCACTTCATAGCCTTCATTCAGGTTGACCATCCCTAAGTCAATCCTTGATTACTCCAAACTGTTATTCTTCAAAACTTGACATGACTTCCATGTCATAGGCCATCCTGCAACGAACCAATTGCTATCGACTTCAGCTCACTATCTAGGAAGTTAATCTAGAAGCCTTCTTCAATACCTTGGAGCTTGCATGCCTTAATGGTAGGTTTGTTTCCTTCAACAATATGTTCTCATCATTGGCCTTCGATCGAATTATTCTATGAGTTTTCAACTTCAACACATCTATTCATACTTCATAGATTGTACTGGAAGTACCTTGAGAACCATTATCATTATTGGTGGTTTCTCTCACACTTGTTAACAATTCACATCATTGACCAATAATCAAGTGGTTTCTACCATGTTCGACTACGAGACAACCACTCACATAGTTAGAGTCATACTATGGATCGAAAGATGGATATTAAAACCCCGGATCTTGTTTCATCCATCTAGAATGCATGGATTTACTAAATATTCATGATTGTAAACATAGATCCATTGATGACAGCATCAATACTATGTCGTTTGTTGACATGGATCTTCAAATGTATTTTCGTACTGGTTCTTTAAGACATTTATGCTCTAAGTATGGTAATGCTTACCTCAACGTTGATTTTATATTGCATAGCAACATTTGATTAATTGTTTCAGGTCTCCAACTACTGTCTATAACTTGAACCTTGGCATGATAAAGCACTTATCTCATTAAACATATTTTCCAACTTTGCACTTTAGGGGGAAATCTATTACACGTCATTTTTTCGCATTAGGAAAATAATATTCAATTTGGATCTTTTACTATCCATCAAAATGTTCCAAAGCATCCCCTGCAAGAATAGAACCCAAACAATCCCGGAGAGAATGATATTATTGTATCTTAAGGCTCAAAAACGTATTTTTGGCTTCCTACGTAGTTCCATAGTCCATTTATGTGCATACACAGAAGAGACCATTAGAAGATTCACAAAAGTGCACCCCGTCTTACACTGTGGCATGTGCACATGACTCAACGCAAGTAAAAAATAAAAAGTAAATTCTATAAGTTTTGTTAGTCAATTCTTTCCCAACTAACAACTTCGAATGGATGTCTACTCACGCTTGATTCCTCCCACCATGGAGCTACTTCCCTCTCTTTGTGGACACCCCATCCCACCATTTGTGGATCTCATCCCTTAGGAAGAGGACGCCAAACCTCCTCCTCTTGGCTTATAAATAAAACAGAGGCCAGAGGATTGGGGAGGACCATTGAAGGTAGGATTATGTTGCAAAAATAAGGATAGGAGGATTTTCATCCAAAGAGAAGGTTGGAGATTGTGGGAAGAGGCTTGTAACATTAGGGCTTTGAGGTTTTAAGTTTGTTCTCCCTTTTATTTAATAAAAAGAAACTATTCTTTCCTAATCATGTCTTTTCTGACATCATTTGTGGGATTCCTTGATTACTCACATAGGTTATGATTGGTTATTGATTTAATTTATGGTATCTATTGAGTTAAGTATTTCATTTTTCTTTCATTCTATATACTAGATGCTTTAATCCTTTGTGTGTTTCTGTCTATGCATATCTCCTTCGAAATATCATGGAGAAGTTGTGGAAAGCATTGGAACGATCTCTAAAGCATCGAGAAGAAGCCACTTGTGGAAGGCACTAAAGGACTTCAACATGCATTTCGTCAAACTGGTAAGTGATCCCTCACATATTACTTGTCTTAATCAATTGTAAGCTAAGGAAAGGTAGCAATTCTTTTCTTGTTTGTTAGTAGATTTCATTTGAGATTTAGGGAGATCCGTCTTGTTCATGAGAGGGATTAGTCCACTTAACGGACAAGAGAGAGAGATAAGCGCTATAGTAGTATTCTTCAAGAATGATTGCCTTTGAGTCTTCTTCCTTATGCCCTTTGCAAATGATGTCCTCCAAGTAGTTGATGTAAAGGTCTTCAAATGAGCCAACAAAAGTGATCTTTAAGCCCCCTTCTCCTCACCTTAGATTTGATACCATGTTGAGAAATAACAGTGTAAACTTTGAAATGAGAACTATAAACTCAAAACGAGAACTCTAGCCAAAAAAACTCCAAAAAACATGAAAAATCAAATCGAAAATGAAAAGTGTTAATGTGGAATAACATTTTTTTTCTAGGGTAAATTTTCAATGTGTTTTAAAAATGGCAGTGAGAAACAATTTTTTTTGTGCAAAAAACACCCTAAAAACGAAAAGTGTTGATGTTGAAATAACGTTTATTTTATTTATTATTTTTTTTTCCCGGATAATTTTTCAACATTTTGAATTAATGGCGTAAAAGATTTTATCATGACTCCAAAAAACATTAAAATTTCAAAAGAAAAATAAAAACATAAATTTAGAAATAAAAAGAAAAATTAAAACAATGAAACAAAACAAGAAAAATTAAAAAACCAAAAGTTCAAGAAAAAGTAATAAAAAGTAAATAGAAATATATATTAAAAAAACATAAAACTAAAAAATTGACAAAAAAATCAAATATATAAAAAGACAAAAAATCAAACATAAAATGTAAAAAACAAAAACAAAATTAACCTAAAAAAGAGAAAAAAATCAATCATAAAAATGTTAAAAAAAAAATTAACCAATATATATAATATATATAATATATAATATATAATATATATATATATATATATATTTTCGAAAAACATGATGAAAGAAAAAAAATAATGAAGTAACAAAATAAAAAATAAAAAACAAATAAAAATGCAACATTGGTCAAATAAAGAAAAAAAACAAACAAAATAAAAACATTTAAAAAATAATTGTTTTATTTTTAAATAAAAAAAAACCGTAATAAAAAAAATCAAACTAAAAATATAAAAAACAATAGAAAACTTGAAAATCAAAAAACATGGAAAAAACATTACAAAAAAACATTATGAAAAACATTACAATTTTTTTTTTAATTCTAATATACAAAAAATTTAAAATAACAAAAAACGTATTAAAAAAAATAAAAATAAAAACCATAAAACCAATTCTTTTTATAAAAAAAACAATAACGTGTGAAAATAATGCATGTCTAACAATCGAAATAAGTAAAAATTGTACATCATGTACAAATGATATAAATAAAAATGATGAATTATGTAAGACAAAATGACACAAGTCAATATGATATGTCATGTCCAAATGATATAAGGCATAAATATACAACTCAATAGCGGTGAAAATGATAAATATGATAGTAACCATGAAAATTGACAACATAAAAATATATAAAAAATGATCCATGACGTAATCTATATGATATTAAATGTCACTAGCTGCTACCAACAATTTCCTCATGATCGTCATCACCATCGTGATCATGATCATGATCATCTTTCGTATCGACATTGGCCTCGTTGTCATATGTATTTGTGTCATCATGAGCTTCATCTACCATCTCACCATTAGACCCAATGTGATATGGATCTATGTGATGAGGATCATTGAGATATTTTAGAAGATCATTGTTATACAAAAAAAAACATTTAAAATGAAAAGTTATTATTTAGTTCATGCAATATTTAATTTCACTGCTATATATATAATATTACAACATATGAAATGAAACAATAATCATATTACATCATATCAAAGTGCATATATGATAATAAATTTTCAAATAAGTTACAACTAAGATGTTGTAACAACGGATGTTGTAATAGCAAGCCATTTCATCTTGCTTGTTAGAGCTTGAAAGTGGGAATCCAATGAGGTGTTTCTGCCACCAAACACTACACCAACACTTGGGGATCAAAAAAACATATTGAGAAGCACAAACATAGGTAAAAACAAATTGCGAAGCAAATGCTATAACAATGGATGTTGTAAGAGTAGATGTTGTAACAACAGATTCCATAACAACATGTCAATGTTAAATTTGTTGAAAATGTAGTAAAAACTGATGTTGTAACATCCACTACTATTGAAAATGTTGTAAACGTTGATGCTATAACAACTTCTACTATTCAAACTACTGAAACAGTGACCATTACAACAGATATTGTAACAATGGATGTTGTACCAACAGATGTTGTAACAATAAAGAATGTAGAAATCAATTTCGTCTTGCTTTTCAAAACTTGAAAGTGGGCAGCCAAAGAGGTGTTTCTACCACCCAACACTATACCAAAACTTGGGGGATCAAGAAAAAAATTAAGAAGCACAAATATAGGTAACAACAGATTGAAGAGAAAATGTTGTAAGAACGGACGTTGTAATAACATATGTTATAACAATAGATGCCATAATAGATGTTGTAACAACGAATGTTATAACAACAAGCCATTTCATTTTTCTTGTCAAAGCTTGAAAGTGGACAGCCAAAGATGTGTTTATTCCACCCAACACTTCAATACTTGGGGGATCAAGAAAACAAATTGAGAAACACAAACATAGATAACAACATATTAAGAAGAAAATGTTGGAACAATGGATGTTGTAATAATAGATGTTGTAACAACAAATTCCATAATAACATGTCAATGTTAGATATGCTAAAAATGCTATAGAAGATGATGCTGTAACACCAATCACTATTGAAAATGTTGGCACTGCTGTAAAATTTAATGCTATAACAACTGCTACTATTGAAACTATTGAAACAATGACCATTACAACGGATGTTGTAATAGTAGATGTTGTAACAATGAATGTTGTAATAGCAGAAGTTGTAACAATGGAGGGGGTAGGAAGCCATTTCATCTTGCTTGTCAAAGCTTGAAAGTGGGTAGCAAAAGAGGTGTTTTTACCACCCAACACTACACCAACACTTGGGGGATCATGAAAAACAAATTGAGAAGCACGGACATAGGTGATAACGGATTGAAAAGAAGATGATGTAATAATGGATATGTAACATCAATCAACCCCTCATACTGTTAGAAGAATGGGGTAAAACATACACAACTAGAGCTATTACACCACATGCTTATTATATATATAATATATATATATATATATATATATATATATATATATATATCTATATATTATATATATATATATATATATACACCAGGTCTTTTCGAATGCAATGGCCTCACTCACCGCATTAGCCCATTGCCGACCTCTCAAGAGGGTCCACCTGTAACTAATCGCGTGTTAATAAATTTACCAGAGATCATAAAATAATAACGAAGATTTATTGAAGAGAACAAAACATAGCAATAATCATAAACACATAAACACACATGTTTATCTAGGAAAACCCCAAATCCAGGGAAAAACCCAACCCAATGAGATATCAGTAGCTTTGGTCAAAACCTTTGCCAAGATGGCCAGGTGAACCTTCACCGCTCACCTCCTAGGCCTCATCTTACAATGAAATCTTCCCACCTTTCATATGCTCCATTACATGTAATACCATGGGTACACTATACCATATGCCCAAAACCGCTACTATTTAACCAGGTCAACCTTGACTCAAACCTCGAGTAAATTTTACCTAACAATTCCCCCCTTAAACTTGACTTGGGATTCCTTGACTAAATCTAGCCAAAAAATACTAAGTGAGACAACCCTGCTCACTCTAGCCCTTACCCCTCTCAGAGTTTTTACACGGGGTATTGTTAACCTGACATCCCCCCTATCACCTAGGTCTAATCCAGAATTTACCGATAATTACCTATGGGTATGCATGTCTTACCAGGTCTTACGATAGTATCACCATTTACATGCAATATTTAACTCCATTATAATAATTTTTTTGTTTATACCTTGTTGCTATCTCAACACATACTCTCTCACTTTCTTTTAATGCTTTGTACATATGACATCAATGTCCATATAAAAAGAACCCATCTACCAGATTACATGGGTCACCATCCATTGTAATCGCCAGCCCTTTAGGAGTTCTCTTCAAGTACATGGTTCATTAATTTATTCATATATGCACATATTCTCCTGAGCCACTAACTCATGTTGCATTTTCACCAATGACTGCTAAACCTTCCGTTGTTGCCTCAGTGTCATTTTTTTTCTCACTGTCACTGTTTATTACGAGCCCACACAAATTTTCGATATGCCTTGCTGAGTTGGATAAACAATTAATTCCTGCACTATAACCGCTCTGCCCTATACCTAATGCTGCCACAAACTCATCCACAAGGTCGATCTACTTATCAACACTACAACTCTTCACAATGATGATAGTAAGTGTGGCAACCAAACTGTCGACTACAATCACGATTTTTGTAGCCATGATAACCTTCGTATTGATGCCAAAAGCTTATGTAATATCCCTAACCCAAAATATTCCTCAAACCCTAGCAAAAACTCCAACCAAATATGTGCAAATGATATAATAACCCAGAAGTGATAAAATAACAGTGAAACAACATATAATAATGTAAACTGGGAATATAAGCAGATACAAAAGAAATGCAGTGAGAAATGCTAAGCCATTTTATTGTACTGAGCAATAAATGAGTACAAGAGGTGATTAGATAGATGGCACCTCGACTTGCACAAGGCAAGTGAAGAAATACTCTCAGAATGACAAGAATGGCCTCTCTACATGGCTGCTGCTATTGCTAGAAAACAAATGATGATTTAGGGCTACTCCCCTCCTCAGAAAAAACTGAAATTCTGGATTCGGGCTCTACTCAAGAAACCCACGAAAACCCAGAAAGCTTTCCTGGAATGACATCACACTAATCTGCATCCCAACTGCTGGAAAATTGTCGTGCTATTGCTGCTACTGGAAATCGAATGAGGATTTGGGGCTACTCCCCTCCTAAAAAAAGGCTGAAACTCTAGAATCAGACTCTACTCAAGAAACCCATAAAAACTCAAAAAGCTTTTATGAAATGGCCAACCCCCGAAAATCACTACTTGGGGTTCTTTGCGGTTCCTCAAAGACGCTGATGAAACTTTTGCTGAAATGCTGATGAAACTACTGCTGGAATGCCAATGGAAATACTTTGCCTGAGCAGGCACTCCAAGTCCCCCAGGGCTAAGGGTGAGATCTCCAAACGGAGACACTCAATGCACTAAACAGTGTTGCAGACTAGCTAAACAGCCAGCGTGATCTAAGTCGAAATGACTATCACAAATGCTCATAACCAGAATGATCCAAAATGAGGGGGTTCCTCTCTATGTTATAGCCTTTGCCTCTCGCAATCCCTAGGCTCACCTCCTCCTACGTGATTCCCCTCTTGCCATGTGTTCTTTCCTCCTACGCAGTCCCTCCATGTGTCTGCGTGGGCCCCATTTGTGCGTCCCCCTTTGGCCCACTTGGTTCCTCCTTAAGTCACAATGTTGTGCTACTAGGAAGTGAGTTTTTATTCTTAAAGTGAGGTATGCCCCCCATCCTCACTTTTTTTATTTATAAATAACTATAGAAGGCAAAAATTGGGCAAAATAAAATATTCCAATTAGCCATGGCTAATTAGGAATATTACAGTCTCCCCCGGCAAAATGTTGCTTGTCCTCAAGCAACTGAACTGATGGATGCTGGAAGATCTTCTCACTCTCCCAAGTGGCATCCTCATCAGGCAAATTCTTCCAGGTCACCAAAAATTCCCGGACCGTCTTGCTTCACAGCTGCCTCTCCCTGGTATCAATGATAGCCTCCGGCTGCAATACCAAATGCCCCTCGTCATTCATGGGTGGTATCTCATCTGTCACTGTCACCTGCTACCCCAATGCCTTTTTTAGGCATGATACATGGAAAACGTTATGAATCTTGCTACCTTGGGGCAGCTCCAACTCATATGCAATCTGTCCAACCCTGCGTATCACCTTGTACGGTCCATAAAAGCGGGGCTTAAGTTTCTCAGCCCCCTTCTGCTTTAGTGACCATTGTCGGTATGGCTGTAGCTGTAGGTAGACCATGTCCCCTACCTCGAACTATCTCTCCACCCGACCCCTGTCGGCATACAACTTTTGTTGGTTCTGTGCTGTAGCCATGCTATCCTTGAGAGCTTGGAGAATATCTTGACTCTCTTGGATCCATATCTTGGCTCTGGGAGCCTTGCTATGACCAAACAACACGTCAGTAAAAGATAAAGGATGATACCCATATAGAGCATAGAATGGTGACATACCAATGGACATGTGATGTGAAGTATTGTAGCAATACTCCCCTAGATGCAGCCATCTCAACCATGCTCGCTGCTACCCACTGAGATAGTTACACAAGTAGCCCTCTAGCCACTTGTTAATTATCTCTGTCTGCCCATCCGTCTGTGGGTGATAACTGGTACTCGGTGTCAACTCCATCCCCACCAACTGGAAAAGCTCCTGCCAAAACTCGCCCATGAAACGGTTGTCCCTATCACTGACGATGTCTTAGGAAGACCATGTAGCCTGAAGATCTCTCTAAAGAACAACTCGGCCACCTGTGTTGTTGTATAGTGTGCGAATATGGCAAAACAGTGTGCGTACTTTGTCAATCGGTCAACGACGACAAAGATGTAATCCTTGCCCTATACCATGGGAAACCCTATGATGAAGTCCATCAAAATACTCTCCCATTTCCCCTTCAGAATGGGAAGAGGCTAAAATAATCCCGCGGGATGGCTCATCTCTCCCTTGTTCCTCTGGCAAACATCGCACTCCCAGATCTGCTGGAGTACGTCCTCCTTGAGGCCCTTCCATGGGAACCTCTCCCTAATGTCCCTGTAGGTTTTGTTAAACCCCTAATGTCCTGCCATGGTGAATCATGTGATGCCTGGAGTATCTTCTTCTTGAGCTGAGACCCCTCAGTCAAGAAGATCTGGTCCCCGTAATAGATGATCTCATCGACCACTCTGTACCTGTCATCTGCCACCTGCCCATCCAGAACCTCACATGCAAACCTGTCCTTGGAGTACTCTACTAAGAGTCGAGCCCTCTAGTCTGTATCCAAGCTCATAAGAGACAACGTGGCTAGTTTACGTGAAATGGCATCTGCTACCACATTGTTCTTACCCTTGACATACTCAATGTCAAAGTTATATGCTTGGATCTTGCTGATCCACTTCTGCTGCCTCTCTTGTAGCTGCTTCTGCTCCAAAAAGAAATTGAGGCTGTTGTGAGCAGTCCTCACCCTTAACCTGTTACCCACCAGATACTGCCAGTACTTAGCCAATGCATGCATGATGGCCAACATCTCCTTGTCATATATAGAATACAACCTCTTGTGCGGAAGGAGCTTCCGGCTCTCAGAGGCTATAGGGTGACCTCCCTGCATCAACACTATGCTGATCCCCTCTCCCGACGCATCACACTCCAAAACAAAAGGCTGCATAAAATCTGGCAACGCAAGCACTAGGAAGCTGCTCATAACCTCCTTGAGCCTATCAAAGGCTCACTATGCTATATCCAACTAATTGAAAGCCCCCTTCCACGTCAAATCTGTCAGGGGTGCAGCAAGTTGTGAGAAACCTTTAACGAACTTCTGGTAGTAAGTACAAATGCCAATGAATCCTCGAAGTTCCATCACGTTTCTCGGCTTTGGCCATTCTCTAATGGCCCTGTTCTTCTCCTCGTGGACCCTCACTCCATCCAACCCTATGATGTGTCCCAGATACAACATCTCCGTCAACCCAAACTCACACTTGGAGAGTTTGGCATAGAATTGCTGCTCCTATAAGATACGCAATATTGTCTCAATGTGCTGGAGATGCTCCTCCCAAGTCCTGTTGTAAATGAGAATATCATCAAAGAATACCAACACAAACTTCCTCAAATGACTACGGAAGATGTGATTCATGTAGGACTGAAATGTAGTGGGGGTATTGGTTAGCCCAAAAGGCATCACCAAGAACTCAAAGTGCCCATAGTGACACCTGAAGGCGGTCTTGGGAATGTCCTGCTTCCTCACGCGAATTTGATGGTACCCAGATCTCAAATCAATCTTTGAGAAGTAACGTGCCCCTCTCAACTCGTCCATCAACTCATCGATCCTGGGTATGGGATACTTGTTCTTCAGGGTCTTCTTGTTCAGGGCCCTGTAGTCAATGCACATCCTCAATGTACCGTCCTTCTTCTTCACTAACACCACAGAAGAAGCAAAAGGACTCGTGCTTGGTCGGATATGCCCAAGAGCCAGCAAGTCTTGGATAGCCCGCTCAATCTCATCACGATAGGCCTTGGGGTGCCTATAGGGGGTGGTAATCATGGGCTGTATGCCCTAGTCAAGCTCAATGGTGTGCTCAAACCCCTGATACGGTGGCTGTCCTGGTGGAATCTCCCCAAACACCATGGCATACCGATCAAGGATAGACTGGATCTTTGGGTGTACCGTTTGCCCTGTATTCCCTACCTCTAATGCACACAGCTCCACTCCCCACTTTATGTCTCCCTTTCGGAAGACTGCCTCCATCTGTTGAGCTGAAATAGTCTGAGGTGGATATGTGTGTTGTCCCTGTATCTTCTCATGTCTCCCTGTCTTCTCATCATCCCACTCCAACTCTAGGGTCTTCCAATCTGTCGTGACCTTCCCTAGAGTGATAAGCCACTGAACACCCAATATCATGTTGGTGTCCAGAATATTAACCACAAAAAAGTGGTCAGTCAATGTGTAGGTGCCCATCGTCATTGAAAGCTCTGGAACATAACGAGCACACGTCATGGTCTGATCTCCTGGGACCAAGACTGAAAACCCATCGAAGCTCTCTGTCTGTATACCTCTCCACTCAACCATATGGGCATCGATGAAGTTGTGGGTCGCCCCACTGTCAACCAAAACTGATACTCTCTGGCCACATACTGTCCTTCGTACGCGTAGCGTCAGATACTTGGGAAGTCCTCGCAATGCTGCAAGGGCCCCTCCGGTGGGTGCAAAAGATGTACCACCTGCTACTGGCGGTGGTGGTGGCAAAGGACCCTGTACGACATGGCTATCTCCTGCCTCCACATCATCCTCGTCATCCTCCTCTCCACTGCTCTTGGAGAAGACCTCAATAAAATGTGCTTTACCAGTAGCACATCTATGTCTTGGTGCCCATGGCTCCTGACAAGTGAAGCACAACCACTTCTTCTTTAGCTCCCTCCTGGAGTCATCATCAAGCTGTACTCGTCCTGGACTCCCCTTTGGAGGTGGAATCCTCACATCCTTCCCTTAGACTGGAAATTCTGTCTCTGGGGGTAAGGTGTCTGGGTCGTGGGTAAGACATCTTGTAAGTCCCGGGTCCTGCTGATAGCGTCCTAGAGTGTGGCTGGTCTAGTGGATCGGACTAAACCTCAAAGTGGCTCTGCTAACCCCTCAACATACATATAGACCC
Source organism: Pinus taeda (assembly GCA_000404065.3). Taxonomy (NCBI): domain Eukaryota; kingdom Viridiplantae; phylum Streptophyta; class Pinopsida; order Pinales; family Pinaceae; genus Pinus; species Pinus taeda. The sequence goes on from APFE030588474.1 coordinate 214,027, forward strand.
TCCGTGTCGTGGATAGGCCTGGCACCATCACAGAGACCCTCAAGAAATTTGCAATGTGGGTCTCTAGGCTCCCTTTCTGTTTGAGCCTTGTCATCTCAACAAAATGCTGCTCTGGATCCGTCCGATCAAATCACTCCATCAGTCTCCTGGTAAACTCGGCATATGTCGTCATTGTGGAGTACCCTAGTGTAACCATCCCATGAAACCACCAATCCTGGGCCTCACCATCCAAATGAAATGTTGCCACCTTGATGGTCTTTGTCTCTGACATCTGGTTAAGATGGAAATAAATGTCCAACTTCTCCACCCAAGACTTTGTCGATCTATTTGATGAACCATCAAATGTAGGCAAGTGGAATCTACTCGTTGCACGGTGGGTGTCACCATCATGGTAATGCCAATACCGTCTGTGATGGTCGCGGGATCTACTATCCCGTCAGAGCTGAACAAAATTTCTGAATGAGAGGTCTTCCCTAAACTCCCGCCCATAGGCCTGGTACTCTGCAAATTAATTGCCCATATGTCTGGGCTCTGCCTCCTGCTGGGCTACGGCCCCCGTGTTGGCTCCTAAGAAAGTGGGCATGGTAGAGCATGTAGGGGCATCTAAGGCCATCTGCTATGCAATATCACGCTGCTTTGGCAAATGGTAGGATGCCCAATCCTTCACCAACCTGAGAAACCCGTGGGCTCTCACGCTGTCTGGCCTCTACTTCCGTGAAGCTTTGCGCCATCACCTCAATCTGCCTCGACAGATCCTGCATGGACTTGAGGAGCATATCTGTAAATCTCTTCCCGGCATCATCTGCCATCAGATCCTCCTGCTCCGCGTCCACCACATGCTCCTCTTGTTCTGCATCCACCATCGGAACATAGTCTTCCTCTCTGTAAGTGTTCTCCAACCTATGCCCAGTGTCTCTGTATCTCCGACCTCTGTAACAGATATAGGGTTTTTCCCCTGGTGTCATAGATTGCTAGCTCCACAGGCTAAGCCAGATCTATGCTCTGATACCACTATAATATCCCTAACCTAGAATATTCCTCAAACCCCAACAAAAACTCCAACCAAATATGTGCAAATGATATAATAACCCAGAAGTGATAAAATAACAGTGGAACAACATATAATAATGTAAACCAGGAATATAAGCAGATACACAAGAAATGCAACGAGAAATGCTAAGCCATTTTATTATACTGAGCAATAAATGAGTACAAGAAGTGATTAGATAGATGGCACCTCGACTTGCATAAGGCAAGTGAAGAAATACTCTCAGAATGACAAGAATGGCTTCTCTGCGTTGATGCTGCTGGTGTGCTACTAGAAAGCAAATTATGATTTAGGGCTGCTCCCCTCCTCAAAAAAAGCTGAAACTCTGCCTTCGGGCTCTACTCAAGAAACCTGGAAAAACCCAAAAAGCTTTCCTGGAATGGCCTCACACTAATCTGTGTGCCAGTTACTAGAATACTGCCGTGCTATTGTGGCTGCTGGAAATCGAATGAGGATTTGGGGCTGCTCCCCTCCTTAGAAAAGGCTGAATCTTTGGAATCAAACTCTACTCAAGAAACCCAGGAAAACCCAGAAAGCTTTTCTAAAATTGACAACCCACGAAAATCACCTGCTTGGGGTTCTACGCAATTCCTCAAAGACGCTGATGAAACTGCTGCTGAAATGCTGATGAAACTATTTTTGAAATGCTAATGAAACTGCTGTTGAAATGCTAATGAAACTACTGCTAGAATGCCAATGGAAATACCTTGCGCGAGCAGGCACTCGAAGTCCCCTGGGGCTAAGGGTGAGATCTCCGAACGAAGACACTCAATGCACTAAACAGTGTTGCAGACTAGCTAAACAACCAGCGTGCTCTAAGTCAAAATGATTATCACAAATGCTCATAACAATAATGATCCAAAATGAGGGGGCTCCTCTCTATTTTATAGCCTCTGCCTCTCACAATCCCTAGGCTGACCTCCTCCTGCGTGATTCCCCTCTTGCCATGTGTTCTTCCCTCCTGCGCAGTCCCTCCATGTGTCTGCGTGGGCTCCATTTCTGTGTCCCCGTTTGGCCCTCTTGGCTCCTCCTTAAGTCACAACTTTGTGCTACTAGGAAGTGACTTTTTATTCTTAAAATGAGTTATGTCCCCCGTTCTCACTTTTTTAATTTATAAATAACTATAAAAGGCAAAAATTGGGCAAAATCGAATATTCCAATTAGCCATGGCTAATTAGGAATATTACAACTTCATGGACACTTAGGCAAATGTTTCACACTGTATGCTACTTTGCTGGGTCCAAAACCCTCTCACATATGTTCCTTTCCACCATAAAAGTTTCCACACCTCTCAATTTCATACTTGAGATTGATTCCTCTAGTGTTGGTGCTTCCTTTCTCCACCACCGGCCACAGTGTTCCTCCAAATAATCATAATCATCAAAATCCATTGTAAATTAGTGGCTACCAAGCCAAAATAAAAGCTACTTGTGCTTGCTTCAACACTTTATCGGTTTTGAACCAGAAACGCATAACAAAAAAAACACAAACCCTAAAATTTCATTGTGGAGGTTCTTGTATTGTTTAAAAGTGCTACACGGAGTATCAGTCTGTGGATGATGAAAGAGGATGAGGTGGCGAGGGATACAAAAACCACGAATGATACACCTGCCTGATCGATCACTGTATTTATATCTCCTTTCTCTTCTCCGCCTCTACACAACTCCCCTCCATCAAAATTCTAAAACCATCGACGAAATCCCGTCCAACCCTTTTCAACAACAAAACACATAACTAACACAGACTATCCAGAAAAATCGCATTCCACTTCCAGTAGTAGGTAAATTCCATGCGATTATTAGGACCTCTGTACGCCCGCATGAAATTTTTGCATGGTGGACCGGGGAACTGAACCAGATGACCTCGTCGAGCTAGTGGTAGGGTTAGCAACCAACTACTTCGGTTTTGTGTGGCATTAACAATTCATGCGCAGGAAAAAAGTTCACTTCCGATGTTCTAATGCTGTGGAGATATCCAAAAAACACCAAGGAACCACTACTCTTCCACCAACAGGCCGTCACAGGCACCATAGATTCATGACAACCACATTTCCTTAGTCCCTCAAATCAATGTGCTGCTGCGTCCACCAATGCACGCATCCAACGACTTTGTACTATGATTCAACACAAATTCAGCTTTGGACCACTCCAAAAGGCCACTGCCACTATGCATATCATTAGGCAGGCTTAGCTACTCTCACGCAGCTCCAAACTAATCCACGATCTTCCTTGGAATTCTCGTGCAGCCACTAGTGGGTAGGTCCACACAAAAACAACAATATGCAAGGAAAAATGCAGGTCACTAAAAAACGTAGGGTGCTGCCACTCAAACACAGGCCACAGAAAGAAGTAGATTCAATCCACAAGTGAGATCAAAATTCTAAGCTTTGATACCAATTTTTAAGAAATTTATTGGAGACCATAAAATAATAACGAAGATTTACTGAAGAGAAGAAAACAAAGAAACAATCATAAACACATAAACACACATGTTTATCCGAGAATACCCCAAATTTGGGGAAAACCCCAACCCAATGAGATCTCATTAGCCTTGACCAAAACCCTAGCCAAGATGGCCATGTGAACATTCACTGCTCACCTCCTAGGCCTCATCTTACAATGAAGTATTCCTTCCTTTTATTAGCTCCATTACATGAAATACCATGGGTAGTAATACCATGGATACACTATACTATGTACCCAAAACCACTACTTTTTAACGAGGTCAACCTTGACTCAAACCCTGAGTCAATTTTACCTAACATTGGAAGACTTCTGGGCTGGCGTGTCAACGAGCTCATCCCGAATGACATCATCTTGATCGATCCCGCCACACAATCCTCTGGAGTAATATTTTGAGTTTGTACCTCTAGACCACGTCGTCACTTCCTCATCCAATTTTGTTAAAGGAAAAATCAGGCTGCACCAATGAAGAGTCTCCACGGCTAGGGTTTGGATCAGTGTTTGATAAGGTTTCACTGAATTTTCATTATAAGTTTAAGGCTTGCCCACTTATGACACATTGAGCTTTCCTTCAATATATTCCATGGCTTGACTAAGGGATCTTGACCCTGCGTTAAGCAATGCATCAGATGGGGATCTTTATGACCGTCGTAAGAGCAAGTCTTGACCCAACCATAATTTGCCTAAGATGGTTATTTTGTCCATGACTCTGTCTCAAAGGTATTGCGGACCTTCATATTAATGCTAGTACTCGGTGTCGACGTTGATGGCTTATTAAGGTGCCCTATGGTGCTACCCCTCCCGAGCTTGAGCCAACCTAACTCTAAGGAGTTTCTGGCCCTTCTGCATTCCCTGTTCTTGGACAGGGAATCCCATGCATGCTATCATAAGCGCTCCTACAATGCTTAACTACCACTAGCTAATTGTGAAATCCTGAAAGGTATCCACCTCGTCTACCACATGCCAAAGGTTTCAGCCTTCAAAGCAGGCCTATAAGCAGCTCCATGGTGATATGAATATACTTTTAGGGTTGAGCTAGCTACACCTTGATGCAAGAAGAATATACCCAAGCTGCTGATAATGCAAGGCTAGAATATCCTGCGTACATGAGTTTCAACTAATTCTACACTTAAAGGGAGGATAACCCTTGTAATGTTGACTTAATGCCTTTTGCATAGGTCCAAGTGATTATAGCCCGATGAAGGAACACCCACATATATGTACATTCCCTGCTAAGAGGACGGTCTCTTATGTACTTATTTTATGTTAATAAAAAGACTATCTATGCCCAATGTTCCAAGTGTTTATTCGAAATCCTTATGGATCCTTCAGCTGCTTGTGGCATTTCATGCCATATTTGTATTACTTACATATGCACTGTTAATCAGTATGAATGAGCAATTACCCCAAGACAAGATTCTGGTTCAGGAATATGACTCAAGTTATTTTATTGTATACAACATTACACATTTTGTTGTAGTGTATATGTTATGAACTATGGTAATGATCATTTAACACAACACTTCATTGTATTGCAGATGCACACACTAGTTGAACTTGTTTATCAAAGTTGTTCATTTCAGAGGTGTGACATATGTGTTTATGTATTCATTTATTTATCATAACTTTAAAGCTAACTTTGCATAGAGAGGAATCCACATGCTCATTACATTAAAAATGTTGTTATAGTCCTAAAAGAATCCAAACCATTTAAATCAGAAATACATCATAAGTTCATTAATATTTAAGAAACACAAACAAATACTTATCTTTAAATCTACATAGAAATTGAGTATGGGACAAGGAATCTCCACCCAACCATAGACAACTAAAAGCACACTTACTTGAACCTGTCACCCCCAAATAAGATTCTAGATTTTGAGGGGTGTGCTTTCTTAAGGGATTAGAACATTGGCTGCCAATAGAAATAGGGAATCCAGAGGGCCTCTTCCTCAATCCCATTTCCATCTTCTCAGCACAAGGAGTCTAGAGGTTCTGGCATCACCCCAAGTCCATACACAATTATTCAATCCCTTCCAGGGAGTCCAAGGTCCAATATAACAATAATGCAGTAACCAAGGTCTTTAATCAAGTCTTTTTTTGATGTTTCTACAACATTAGCCTCTTCCCAAGCTATCAAGGGCTCCAGAGTCTACTATCTCAACCCACAACCTCCAAGGGACCCAAGCTATTACAAGGCTCCATAGATTACATCCCAACCCACAACCTCTAGGGACCCAAGCTGTTATAGGGCTTCAAAGACATTGTCTCAACCCAGAACCTCTAGGGACCCAAGTTATTACAAGGTTCCAACCTATCTCAATCTAAAACCCCTTGGGAACCCAAAAATGTTACAGGGCTCCAAAGATTAGTAGCTAAACTCACAACCTCCAAGGAAACTAAGAGCCATCTCTTCTCTCCTATGTTGCGTTGCCTGCTAATAGAACCAAATTTATCTATTTTTCTATTGCTTGAATTGTGTCTCCTTTCTCCTTTAGCATGAATTTGAATTCCATGCCTTTCCTTCTTTTCTTGGCTTGCATTTACTGCTTCATCCTTGCTTTATTACACCGCGTAGGTCCCCTCTTGGTTTCTTGTCCCTTTTTGTTGTGAAGGTTCCCAACTGCATGGGTATGTGTACCTTCCTTGCAATTCATTCAATTTTAAGAACTAGTTCATTAATTCATTCTATGTGTGTAGGGACTCTTTGAGTCAAGCTTTTATAAAATTTTGTGCTATATATACACTACATTTCCACACTCAAGTGAAGGAATGGTCAATGTTTCCTTTCAATGTTGAGTAGCTAGATGTAGTAAAGGCGTTGAATATGAAATGGTTATGAGGAATGAGACTAGAGTAAACTCTAGGTGGATCAGAAGGATTACAAATAATTGAACAAGTTTAATTGCAACTGGTATGACTGTCTCTTTAGTTGCAAGAAGTGGTGAAAGTGATCTTCCCTTTGTCTATGTGACTTCCTGGAGAAATCGTTTTGTTTGAAGATCACATGTAGAATAGCTAGGAGATAGAGGGATCATTCCACCCTAGGCTTAGGCTTAGAGGTAAAAAACAATCAACAACCTGTGGGAGGATGAAAAAAATTGAGTTTAGTCTAATAATGAAGGCAAGGAAGGTGACTTAGAAGTGACCTAGGCTTGTCCAAAAGGGCTTCTATAGGTTTCCACTAAAACTATAAGCTGATTGTTTATTGTAACTTCTATAGGGTAAACACATTCCATATAAATGATTATTGCAAAATATTTGTTCTTGCCTAACAGTTTGAGAACATATTCAAGGTATAGTTTGTGAGGACTAGCATAGGGATCAAAGTCAAAATCAAGATAATCCATGGAATTTATGAAATGGCATTGGTCACTTCACAAATTGGGCATGATGTACCTTTATTCACTGGTGAACCTACAAGATTTTAGATGTTGTAGCAATTTTCAACTAAATAAGTCAAACTTCCTTATGAAATAGCCTCTTATTGATGAATTATAATGTTGGAATCAATTTGGACATAGACTTGAAACTTAATGCAAACATAGTCGATTATGCCCTTTATTGATCAAGATCATTTATCCCAACAAATGTTTCTTTTGGTCAACTGTATACAAGTTGAAGGTTGAACATTGGTTACACGAATTATAAAAATGCATCATGGGTAGGATCCTTTAAATCACTTGGATTAACAAAGGATCCTTGAAATCGACTTAAGAACGTTTCGGTTTTATAAATGAATTACATTGACAACTGATTAATGAATTACATTGAAAACAATAATTGAGTTTTAGAGACATCATTGTTTTCTTTTATATTTATTTTCACAATGATCCATGTTGATGAGATAAAAAGGCCATAGGCCTACTGTTTATGGATCATATGTTATCAAAGCAATTGAATTTATAGCCTTGAAGGTGATGTAACACCTTGAGGAGAAAATTTAGGGAGTAGAAAGTCATTTCATATTGCTTATCAAAGCTTGAAAGTGGGAAACCAAAGAGGTGCTTTTTCCACCCAACACTAATTTAGCACTTAGGGGATCAAACAAAAAAATTGAGAAGCACAAACATAGGTAATAATATATTGAGAAGCATATGCTGTAACAATGAATGTTGTAACAACAAGCCATTTCATATTTCTTGTCAAAGCTTGAAAGTGGGCAACCAAAGAGGTGTTTCCGCCACCAAAAACTACACAAGCACTTAGGGGATCAAGAAAACAAATTGAGAGCTAGAAACATAGTTAACAACAAATTGAAAAAAAAAATGTTGTAATAGCAGATGTTCTAACAACAGATGCCATACTAGCATGTCAATGTTAAATATGTTTAAAAGGTTGTAGAAACTGATGTTGTAAAACCCATTACTGTTGCAAATGTTGTAAACGTTGCTGCTATAACAACTGCTATTATTGAAACTACTGAAACAATGACCATTACAATGGATGTTGTAACAATGAATGTTGTAATAGTAGATGTTGTAACAATTGAGGTGGTAGAAAACAATTTCATCTTGCTTTTAAAAGATTGAAAGTGGGCAGGCAAAGAGGTGTTTCTGCCACCCAACACTACACCAACACTTTGGGTGTTGTAACATTTTTTTGTTACATTGAAAATTTCAAAATTTTGATTAAAAAACTTGTTTTTATTACACTTTGTAATAGTTTTCGCGCAAATATATAATGTCGCAATATATTATTTTGTTTTATTTTAATAAATAAAATGTCAAATCGCCATGCACTAACTATCGTGCATTTTCTATTAGCAGTGATTGATGCTTTGGTGATTGATGACTCTTGATCTATTGCGGTCCCCCTTTCTTGTTTGACATTTAATGAAGGGTTGTACGTGCAACAATTTTATTGTTTGTCCAAAAAAACTTTTGCAATGTGGTAGTGACATATGAATTGTGCACCCCTGCGCAAAAAACCATTCCCAATTTTCGGTAATAAATATCTCTTGCCACCATTTTATTGATTGTTTGCCATTTAATTATGAATATCATTTACCATTTAGTTATAAATATGCCCCTTATCCGAACGTTCATTCCATTGTGTTCTCACTCTCGTTCATAGTTTAATCACTTCCATCTTTGTCTATCCCCTCTCACCATTCCTTCAATCGTAATACATAGAGAATCAAAGTGTAGAATTAAAGAAAGCCCTTAACGACAACTCATAAATATAGCGGTACATTTTACAGGTAATTCTGCTCCTTATTACAAATTGATAGTTCAAAATGAGTTTAACTAAAGGAAAAGTGTCTCAAGTTCAGACTGAAACCCCCCCAAAAATTGATGAATTTCCCTTATTTGATAAGGAAAGCAAAATAGAAGATACAAACTCAAATTTTGACCTATATGAATTGTAGAATTGGGCTTACTAAAGGTTTCAAGATAATATCAACAAATTTTCTCTATGGGAGTCCTTTTCACCCCAGTTTATATTTCCTCAAACTCATCCTTTTTCCGGAATTTGTAGTATGTTGTGCAAATAGTTACTTATCCACTGAGAAAACCATAATTGTTCAAGAGAGGTGGCCACTTATTTCCTCACGAACTGAGTGTCAGTCCTCTTTGAATGGTCATTATTTCCATTGCTCCAAGATTGCCCGCGAAACTGATTCCTCTGCCAACTCATCGGTCATACCAAACCTCAAATCTCATATGACTCAGCCTATTTCCCCATCGAATCTAGTCATCCATCAGATCATTTCTCCATTGTTGATTTGGAGCCTCCAGATCCTACAGTCTTCGTCCATATCAGGAGGGTAAGTAGCATGACCTTTACCCGTTCAATATGTGTTTTCTCTCTCATCCGCCAGACACATGTCACCCAGTGTATGGCATCGGGTGGGACTCAGTCGAACTTGCTTACCTCTTGAAGCCCTTCTAATATCCTGTCAGTTTTAGCGCGGGACCTGCCTTCTGATGGAATTGGTGATTTTAGTATGGTTTTATGCTTTCCTCGTGACTGAGCGCTTGGGGGCTTTCCTTCACTGAGGGGGACGCCCTGCGATATGTGATTAGCACTTTAGCACTAATCCTGTATCAGAAACTACCTCTGTTTCTGGTTTTGACCTCCCATTTGTCAATTTGTGCCAGTGAGCTATTACCATGGGCCAACGGTCTGCGCGCTTTAACCAAGGGTCCTCGTTTCTCCGTGCTAACCACAAATTTCCATTGTTTAGAGGTTATTTCTGATAAGCTCTCCATAAGACTTTGAAACTTTGGCATGAGTTTTTATAAATTTCGGGTAATTTTAAGAGAGTTTAAGGATCTAGTTCGGATCACGACCTTCCCACTGAAAAAGCTTTTGGACCACCAAAAGTTGGTTTTCAAGCATCGACTAAGTGAGGGTATAACTGTCTCACTTGTCCAATCTCTATCCACCTTGCACTGCTTGGCTTTGAACCCTTGAGTCCAATTCTGAGGTACTCAACATCTCCCCTACATGTTCTCTTCACCTTCCTGTCCATAATTGTCTTCCTACAATTCATTAAGATATTCAGGTAACATATCATCAATAGAAGGCATTTGACTCTTCTCTTTAGGATCTTCAATTAATGAAGGTTCAAATAGTCTCAAGATGTCTGCATTAATGATTGAGTAGATGTGCATGTAAGCTCGTAAATCAAGGCGAAAAGCATTCTCACCAATTTTCTCAAGTATCTTGAAAGGTCCATACCTTATTGGCTATAGCCTTTTACCTTCGCCTTGCATTCTGTCTTTGCTGATATACAACCAGACTTGATCACCAACTTGGAAACTATGCTCCATCTGATGCTTGTCATGCCTTGCCTTGTATTTGGCTTGGCTCTTTTCTAGCTGTTCTTGTACTGCTCGGTGAATCTCTTGGATTTGTTCAATGAACTTGGTTGCATTTTCCACATCACTGTGTCCATCAACTGCTATGTCTTCACCAAAGACAAAATCCAAGGGAGACCTTGGTGTGAAACCAAAACAGGTCTCAAAAGGAGATCTCTGTGTAAAAGAATGTTTAGTTCAGTTGTAAGCATGCTGTACATAATATAAATGTTCATCCCAAATTTTGGGATCCTTGCTGCAATAGCCTCTGAGAAACTGGATCACTATCATGTTGACCACTTCTGTCTAGCCATCGGTCTGTGGATGAAAGGCTGTGCTTTTCTTCAGTTTGGTGTCCATTAGTTCCCACAGACTCAACCAAAACTTCCCAACAAATTGGGAATCTCGATCAGATACAATGGAAGTGCGTAATCCAAAATGAACCCATACATGCTGAAAGAACAATTTTGCAGTTTGTTCGGTTGTAATCTATTTATTACAAGGTATCAAAATACACATTTTGCTGAATCTATCCACAACAACATATAAATAGTCACATTATATAAATCAGATTTAAATTAATTATATAAAATAAAATAAAAACAAAAAACTAATATAAATAACTAGTCACAAATAAAACTAACTAAAAATAATTTTAAATAAAAAATAAATAAAAAATTAAAATTAAAAAACCTAATATTATAAAACAACAATTATGACAGGTCGGCTTCCATTCTCTTTACATCCCCTAAAACTCTATTTATTCATACCAATGAGATCTGCTTTACACAATTACTGATCTATCTTGATGATGAACCATGGTGGATGGCTCGAAATGTCGATGCAAACAATTATAAGTGCGAGAACTCCAGAAGAAAACTACACACAAAGCATTGATCGCAGAAGCCTAAAAACAATAATATAAATAGTCATGACCTTTCCTAGATTTAGGCAGTCCTCCAACAAACTCCATGGAAACACTTTCCCAAGGATGAGAAGGAACTGGTAGTGGAGTGTACAAGCCTAGTTCTCTATTGTTGGGCTTGCTTTTAACACACATGGTACACCCTCTTACATATCTAGAAACTGTCTCATTCATTTTCGGCCAATAACAAAATCTTTGCAGTTGTGCAACTGTTTTACTGACACCAAAGTGACCTGATATTAGAGAAGTGTGTGCTTCTCGAATTGTCCTTACTCTTTCAGTTTGTGGAATGCATATCTTCCCACAATGATACAAGAGTTGGTCCTTAATATGATAATCCAGTTCTTCTACTTCTTTGACTTGACTTAAAGTTGCATATATATCTTTAAAATCTATATCTTGAGCATATTGTTCAATGTAGCTCTCATGCAATACTGAATTATGGTTAAGTATAGTAAATGCATTTATAATTGGTCTAGATAACATATCTTCAACTGTATTGTGTATGCCCTTTTTATATCTGATGACTAAATGAAACTGTTGTGGAAAACCCATCCATCTATAGTGTCTTGATTGCTGTAACTTAGTTTGGGAGTGTAGATATTGAAGTGGTTGTTGATCAGTATGTATAACTGTCTCTTTGCCCATTAGGTAATGTTTCTACTTTTTTCACACTCTGTATTAATGCATACAATTCTTTATTATATGTGTGATAGTTAACTACTGCAGAATTAAATGTCTCAGAATGATAACATATGGGTTTACCGTGCTGTATCAACACTGCTCCCATGGCATAGTCATCGGCATCTGTTTGGATCTCAAATGGTCTTTGAAGATTGGGCAGTGCTAGTACCGGTGTTGTACTAATCTTTTCTTTCAAGGTGTCAAAGGCTTTCTATTGTTTGCCTCCCCACTGAAACACCTTGTTCAATCCTGTTAAATCATGTAAGGGAGTTGCAATTAAGGAAAAGTTAGAAATGAACTTCCTCCAATATTGTGCTACTCCTAAGAAGCTTCTAACTTCTATAGAAGATTTGGGTTTAGGTCAGTTTACAATAAATGCAACCTTAGAGGGATCTATCTTCAATTCACCACCCCCTACTATATGTCCCAAATAATTCAAAGATGTTTTGCCAAATTCACATTTTGAGAGTTTAACATAAAGATTTTCTCTTTTCAAAACATCTAGGGTCTGCTTAACACGCTTTAAATGTTCTTCCCACATTTTTCTAAATATAAGAAGGTCATCCAGATTCATTCATTACTCTCAGGAAAGTAGCAGGAGCATTAGTTAAGCCAAAAGGCATAACCAACCACTCATACAATCCCTGCTTTGTTTTGAAAATAGTCTTCCATGCATCTTGCTCTGCAACTCTGACTTGATGATATCCACTATGCAAGTCTAACTTGGAAAAATAAACAACTTCTTTCAATTGATCTAATAGATCAACTATACGAGGAAGGGGATAACGATTTTTGATCGTTACCTTATTCAGTGCTCGGTAATCAACGCACATTCTCCCCGAGCCATCTTTCTTTTTTACCAAAATGATTGGAGACCCACATGGTGATGTTCTAGGTTTGATGAACCCCTTCTTGAGCAACTCCTATGCCCACTTCTTGATTTCTACATTCTCTAAAGCGGACAACCTGTAGATTCCAATGTTAGGCAATGGATCATCTTGCTGCAAATTAATATCATGCACTATTTCCTTTTTGGGTGGTAGACCTTTAGGTTCTTGAAACAAGATATCATATTCTAAAACAACTTTTTCTAAATTAGCTTGCTGTTTAGCATCACAGCTGTCAAACACATTGATTTTATCAGGTTTCTTTTCCTTTACAATCACCAATAAAAATTGTTTGCATGAATTTACAATTTGTTTCATCTGCCCTGAGTTTATGAGAGTATAACTATTCTTGAGCTTATGATCCCTTACAATATATTTGATTCCATCTTTAACGAGTAGAACTTGTTCTCATCTCTATAGAAAATAGCTTTTCTATCATACAAGTAAGGACTTCCTAAAACAATTCCACATATATCCAAAGGAACTATATCTAACTCAACCTCATCTACAAATGCTGACCCAAAAGAAAACTTAAGTTTAAATTGTCTAGTCACTTCTAGTTGTGCTTTATCACATAGCCAACCTAATGGATATGGCTTATTGTGAGGTGTCATCAGTAATCCCAACTTCTTTACAATTGCTTCAGAAATTAATTTTACTTGTGAGCCACTATCAAACAAATTATTAATCTTTTGATGCTTGGAAATAACTCGAATATGAAAAAGCTCATGTCTTTTTGTCTCATTTTATTAATTATTAGTAGATTGTGCAAAATTACTAATAGATGATTCAAATTTTTTACCTTTTATACCTGTGGCTGCAATGGTTGTTTCATCTCCCGAGTCTGACCCCAAATCATTCTGAATAGCTGCAACAATCTTCTTCTTCTTGCCCTTGAACTTCTTAGGTCTCAGCTCCGAATGCAGAATCCAGCAGTGCTCATCATCATGCCCATCCTTCTTGTAGTGAGTGCATGAGGACTTGCTTTTCTGTACAGTGTTTGTCTTCCTTTGTTTCCATTTCTGTTTTCTTTTCTCCTTATTCTTGCTTGTAGTGGGTTTGGATGATTCCCCAACTTCTGGGTTCCCATTCTTTCCTCTATCTCCTAGATGCATAGCTTGAACAGATACCTCATCTATACTTGTGGGATTAAACATGAGGATAGTGTGCCTCATGTAGCTGTGTAGACCATCTATGTGCTTCAACAGAGTCTCAGGTGAGTCTAATGAAATTCCTAGAATCAAAGATCTTTTCCTAAATTCTTGGGTGTAACCTTTTACACTTTGCCCTTTCAATTGGCAAAGAGTTTTCCAGCTCATTATGGCTTGCTGCATGTAAGCTAGTGGATAGAACTATTTTTTATTGTAGAAACAAATTCACTCCAGAAAGAAAGGATATTACCATGTTTCTTCATTTCAGCTTGTGTCCTGCCTTCCCACCAAACCAAGGCAGTGCGTCCAAGGCATAGGTTGGTCAGCTGAATCTTACTTTTGTCTGAGTCAATGCTTTGCACTCTGCAATAAACATCAATCTGTCTGATCCAATTATCCAGCTTCTCTGCATTCAACTCTCCATCATATATTGGTAAATCAAATTTAACATCTAATTTAATCAAATATGTCTCCTTTTTACTTTCAAGGCTATCAGGAGGTGTGAGAAATTTTTCTTCTTTCCCTTTGCCTTTAGAGTTGTCAAGGAGGAGATATTCTTCTACTCCTTTGTCTTGTTTGGAGCTTGATGAATATTCATATTTATGTTTCCTAAAGTCCCTATACATTTCCTCCACCATTGACTTCAGGGTCATAAAACTATCCATGAACTGGGAATCAGATTCCAAGGGATTTTCTTCTAAAATTTTCTTCTTGGAATAGACTCTTCCAATTCCTGGGTTAGTTTCAACCAACTCTCCTTCTCCTAATTTAATATTTGATCTAGTTAGCATTCAACAACAAAATCTAGCACAAGCTTGTCTAACCTTAACAACCTAGCCGCTCTGATACGACTTGATTTGAAATCACCCGTAAATGACCTCAAAGAATTAATGAAGGTATTACAAACTCAAGTGTTGGGGTGTTCCTATGTTATTTTATGCAACAGATCAATAAGATTGCAAAATACATAGACATTGAAATAGTAAGAGAACACAGTAAGCAAACACATAAAACACAACAAGCTTAATAAGGAGTTCACCCAATCCTCTTGGGCTTACGTCTCCTGGTTTTGCCTTCAGTGGTGGCCTTTCTATTGTGTCTTAAAAAGTAGATTTTTTACAATAACGAGCTCAATTTGAGTCTCACTTAACAGATGATGATCAATAGGATTGGACTTGGATTCCCCAAGTCTCTAGAGTACATAGACTCCACTTACTGAATCTCGACCTCAACTGGTCTCAGTGGTATGAGTCCAATCTGGTACTTAAAACCTGACAGGTATACACATAAGAGTTTCTTGAACCTCTCAAGCCTTCTTTAGAGTTCACAGACTCTCGGACTCTCTTTGTCTTTGTCTGCTCGATGCTGCCTTGGCTCTGCAAGTCATCTTGGCTTCTCTGTTCAATGCAATTTGCTTCTCTCTCTTTCTGCCTCTTCTGCCTTACTCTCTGTCTGTTCGTGGCTTAAAGCCAATTCGATCCTTGATTGTTCGTTTCTCCTTCCTGGCTCTCTGGATCTCCTACCTCTGTCCACTTGAATTCCCCTACTCTGCATCATCATCACTGTGTAACGCTTCACAGAGAGGTGGCCATGTTATGAAACTAGCTCACAAAAAGATAAAAAAGACAGATGAACGCCTTAGAATTCAGCCTCTTCGAGGGGGAAACCTCCTTTACATTATAGAAATGAACAATTCTTCGATGATACAAATGACAAGACCTCCTTTCTATATATATAGGAGTATAAGGGGTCATAATATAATCAGAGCCGACATAAAAATAATAATGTAAGAGCACAATAATAACAATAGTGGGCTTCTATGGGGCACAATAGTAACAATATGGGGACTACATGGATACCACAATATAATAAGGGGGTTGTACTAATAACAATAAGGAGTTACACTAGTAGTATAGGGGCTTAACATGTCCCTCTCCTTCAAAACGTGTTGTCCTCAACGCTTGAGTAGTTCTTGATGCTTCTATATAAAATTCATGTCCTCCCATGTGGATTATTCAGCGGGTAAGTTCTTCCACTTGATGAGATACTCTAAAATTGATTGATTTTGTAGCTTTCTAGTTCTTCTTTATGTGACTGCTCCAGATTCCAATATGATTTTTCCTTCCTCTTCAAGTTCTGGCAATATTGTTTGAATTGGGATCTTCTGCAACTTTTGAATGAGTGACCACACTTCTTCATCCTTCTTCCATTCATCCCTTGCTTCGTTTATCCATTCTGGTTGGATAATAGAAATAAAACAAAACAATGCTTCCACATCCTCATCTTTTCTCGAGAGTGCATCTGCAACAAAAAAATTCTTCCCTTTTCTATAAATGATGTCAAAATCATAACCCAACATATTTGTGACCCATTTTTTATGTTCTTCTAAAGATAATATTTTTTCTAAAACGTATTTAAGACTATCATGATCCATTTTTACCTTGAAGTGTCCTCCCATTGGGTAAGGTCACCATTTCTTAAGAGCATGTAGTATTGCCAACATTTCCTTCTCATAAATAGCTTGCTTGAGATGTATCCATAAAAATACCCAATCACCTACATCAAAACTTTTTTCACTGCGATGTTGATCTACCTGTTGCTTCATTCGATTTTGCACCAAAGTGGTGTTATCCTTTAAAAGTTGGAGAACTTGTTGTTGATGTTCGATGTGATCTTTCACTGCTTGAACCTTTTTCTTCTTGATATGTCCTTCTATCTTGAAAGTTTGAGGACTAGTAATTTCTTCCAATGCTTTACAAGATATGGTCGGATTCATTTCTTAATGCTCAATGTGATCTTTCACTTCTTGAACAATTTTCTTCTTGATATGTCCTTATATCTTGATAGTTTGAGGAGTGGTAATTCCAGCCAATGCATTCCAAGATATGGTTGGATTCATTTATTCTTTCTCGATGTGATCTTTCACTTCTTGAACTTTTTTCTTCTTGATATGTCCTTCTATCTTGAGACTTTGAGGAGTGGTAATTCTTGCCAATGCTTTACATGATATGGTCGGATTCATTTCTTCTTTCTCTGGGGTTGGTTCTTGGTATATATCCTCTTCTTTTGATGTTTCTTGATCCTTTTCTTCCTCCTCTTCATAATCTATGTAAAATAATTTCTTCTCATCACACTTATGACCTTTAGTGCATTTGCTATCACAATTGTAACAAAGCCCTTTTTCTCTTTTTTTTTTTTTCCAATTGTTGTGGTGTCACCCTTGTAGGTTCTAGAAGGATAGGAGAAACAACACTTCCATGTTTATAGTTGTGAGCGGTAGAATTCCTTGTTTCCATAATTTCGCTTTCAATTTTTCTTGCCAACCCAAATGCCTCCAATGAATTAGGTTCCCAAAAATGAACCTCATGTTGAACGTTATCCTTTAAAGTCACTATGAAGACATCAATCCTTTGCTTCTTTGGAATATAATTTACCCTTCTATTCAATTTTTGAAAGTCCTCAATGTGCTCTTCCATTGAACCCTTTTGTTTGAGATTTATCAATTGGATAAAGAAGGAGTTTCTCTTTGTAGCCTCATAATGTGCTATCATTTCCTATGTGAAAATTGACCACGTGACAAGTGGTTTACGAGAACAAATCCCTTTATATCATAAAATTTGATTCGGTTCTAAATAATTAGATGCAATACATACCTTTTGTAACAGTTGCACCTCACATAGATCGAAATATTTCTCCATCTGTAATATCCAATTTACCGGATCCTTGCCATCAAACTTCTTTATATCGCCTTTTCTTGATTTTGGGAGCTCGATCTTGAAACGACTATAAATCTGTAATTTCAGCTCTTCCAACTCTGAAATTGTGATCTATAGTAGCCCTCTACGTCCTCTTTCCAATGCCACAAGTCTGATCGAATTTAGATTCTTCAAGAAAGAGTTATACATAATCTCCCAAGATGACCTGATTATATACCTTTTTAGAAGAGCGAAATTGTGTGAAGTGCCACGTGTCACTAGTTTGAACTTAGGATCTAAAAAATATACATAGGAAACTAAAATCCATCCTATTTCTGTAACTTCTTATGAAATTTCAATCTGATCCACAAAACAAAAGTTATGACTATTTTCCCTAGGTCACTTGTTTGGAATGTAATTCTGGAGTCTGCAAAAATGCCAACTTCATCAAATCATATCTCTGCAAATATAGCGTGAAAGGCTCTAAAATTTAGACCTGTGGTTTTGTTTTAGCATCTGAAACATCACAAATTTTTTTTTATAGCACAAATGCCACAATGACCTGTTTGGAGCAGCAAAACCCTAGAATTCAAAGCTTTGATACCAAATGTTATGGAACCATCTCACAAAAAGATAGAAAAGATAGATGAACGCCTTAGAATTTGCCTCTTCAAGGGGGCAAACTCCTTTACATTACACAAATGCACAATTCTTTGATGATACAAATGACAAGACCTCCTTTCTATATATAGGAGTCTAAGGGGTCATAATATAATCAGAGCCAACATAACAATAATAATGTAAGGGCACAATAATAACAATAGTGGGCTTCTATGGGGCACAATAGTAACAATATGGGGACTACATGGATACCACAATATAATAAGGGGGTTGTACTAATAACAATAAGGGGTTACACTAGTAGTATAGGGGCCTAACAGGCCACCTGTTTCCTCATGAACTAAGCGTCAGTCCTCTTTGAATGGTCGTTATTTTTGTTGCTCCAAGATTGCCCACAAAACTGATTCCTCTACCAACTCATTGGTCATATCAAACCTCAACTCTCATATGACTCAGTCTATTTCCCCGTCGAATCCGGTCATCCATTAGATCATTTCTCCGCCATTGATTTGGAGCCTCCAGATGCTATGTTCTCCATCCATATCGGGCGGGTAAGTAGCATGACCTTTACCCATCCGATGTGAGTGGTTTTCTCTCTCATCCACTGGACGCGTGTCACCTAGTGTATGGCATCAGGCGGGACTCGGCCGAACCTGCTTACCGCTTGAAGCCCTTCTGATATTCTGTTGCTTTTAGCGCGGGACCCACCTTCTGATAGAATCGGCGATTTCCGTATGGTTTTATGCTTTCCTCTTGATCGAGCGCTTGGGGTCATTCCTTCACTGAGGGGGATGCCCTGCTTTAGCACTAATCACATATCAGAAACTACCTCTGTTGCTGATTTTGACCTCCCATTTGTCAATTTGTGCCAGAGCGCAGTTACCATGGGCCAACGGTCCGTGCGCTTTGACCGAGGGTCCTCGTTTCTCCGTGTTGACCACAAATTGCCATTGTTTAGAGGTTATTTCTGATAAGCTCGAAATCCATAAGACTTTTAAACTTTGGCATGAGTTTTTATAGAGTTCGGGTAACTTTAAGAGAGTTTAAGGATCCAATTCGGATCAATAATACTGCTACAAAAATTAAAATGGAAAAGACTTATTCTCTAGCGAAGGATGTTTGGATCAAATCACTAGAAGACCTTGTAATTAAATTAGGTTTGGATCCCAAAAATGTGGATGCAACTCAAGAGATTTTTAAGAAGAAAAATGAAGATATTCAAGCACTTAGAAGACGGTTGAATATTCCCACAACAGAGCAACCCTAAACACAAGAAATTGGGGAATTAGAGAAGGGCTATTATACTTTCTAGTTGAACAAAACTAGCAGATTCATAAAATGCAAGAAAGGGTGGAAGAGTTGTAAAATATAAGGAACAAACTGATAGTGTAGTAATTCCAGCAACAAAAACAGGTTCCACAAATGACATTACTATAGAAAGACTACTACAGGCATTATCATCTCTTAGCCTAAAGGATTTTGATATTGGCATATTGAAAGAAAAAGTGAACAGAGCTGAGATGAACAAAATTAAATCAGACAATGCCTTAGTTGAGGAACTAAGGAAAAATACAAATTTATGAAAGCAATTATAACAATATTTGAGAAGTTCTAACAATATTCAATGTTTATCACAGGTTTTTACAGATCCATTTGGGCACATCACTCCCATCATTCATATTAGTACCATTAGGGCTCATCAAACCCTAATTCAGTTACTACATGCCCTAGACAAGTCAAAACTTTGAATGCCTCCTTCCGTAAGAGTTTCTTGGCCTGAAGCCCTCCAAAATTGCCTCCTTGAGGGACCAACACAACCTTGGTCAGGGGTAAGTGCACTTCAGTGTAGGTAGGCCCATGTCAGGGTGCTTTCGAGAGCACTTAGGCCCGCTTTGGCCTACACTGGGCAAGTTTGAGCGAAATTAGCATAGGGTTATGGGAATATTCTTATCTTCTGGAGCCATCTAGAAGATTCCCACACTTATCATCTCTTATGAGCTCGAAGTTGGATAGGGAATGAGTTAAGTAACCTCATACCCTGTCATCCCTTCCTCCATGGGAACTAACTCTAAGTTTGGAAGGCCATTCAATACCCTCATTTATGACCAAACCTCCTCCATTTGCCTACAAATTGAGCATTCATCTAAGTGATCAGGGGATGGACTTTGAGAATTTTTAAGGAGATACTGTTGGTGTGAGGATTGAGATTATAAGCAAGTATTGTTATGCTACCGGAGTGTTGTGCTATTGATGTGATGTTGGTTGGAACACAAGTTGGAAGAGTGACAATGGATCGAACTACATGGTTGTAATTCTTCCTTCTACTTAATAACGTTGTTTACATGTTTTTCCATATGCTTATCTTGATATATGATTTTTATATGTGTGAATGTATCTAATTCGATTTACTTATAGTCGATAGATCTCTTGCTTTGATTGCTTCTCTTTCTTCTGTTCATGCTTGCAAGTACTTTTTCAGCGAGTTAAGTTCGAGAAGGAGTGATGAGAGCCATACAAAGGAGACAAAAGGAAAGCAAAAGAACAAGTAGGTCCTTTGCTTCCATTGTCTTATTTATCGTCTATAGAAAAAGGATAAGCACTTTAAATCTGTTGTTCTAGGTGTAGCTACCTACCTAGGGAATTAGTATTTATCCATAGATGCAAAATTCCACATAGAAAATTGGCGACTCCACTGGGGAACGATCATCACTCTGGGTAGCTTACCTTCATCCTAGTACACTCTAGTAGACCTTACTTGCTTCCATTGATCTTGTTTCAGCCTTTTTGAAGTGTTTTTTTGGTGAAAATTGTGCTTGTAAGCCCTTAGGATGGCCTCTTTGGCACCAACGTAGGTTTGGTCTAGGGACAGAGTGCTGTAGAGCACCCTTGGCTTGAGGACACTGCTCTGAAGCACACTATCTCCCATTGGAGGCTGCGCTGATCCTCCTTAGGAAAAAAATCCCTCCTCTGAGTTGATTTTTTGCCAAATTTCCTTCTGTTTTTGCTTACTAAAAGGTCAATGATGCTTGTGGCTTTGAAATCAATTTGTGTTTCCTTTGCCAGCCTTATTTTGTCCTTGATTGTTTAGTGTCTCTTAAATGATTTTTTTATCACTATCAATTCATTGTCAAAGTTAGTTTATAGTCGATTAATCTTTGTTGAAAAGAAAGTGTCGTAAAAGTCTTCATTTCTTTTGAAATGAAACTGTCGTAAAGTCTTTGTTCTAGCAAAAATATTGATTGATTGTATGTGCATTAGTTTCCTTTTGTTCATCAAAACATTAAGGGAATTGAAAAGAAAAACTTGCATTGTGCATTAAAAGAGTTTATGTGTGCTCATAGAAATAGTTTAGGGAAATTGCATTAGATTGTGTTCTTTGTTCTTTGATTACAAGAATCTGATTGCTCTATCCCTACTAGCTAAGGTTTTTATTGTGAAAATTGAATGAAAATGATGCTTATCATATTAGTTTCATTCTAGGAGTTGAAAATACATCACGTGGTGAACCTTGAAAGGCAAATTCTTAATCAATATCAACTTAAAATTAACATCAATTAACCTAATGGAGCATTGTCATCTAACACAAAACCTTTAGAGGTCCAAGCTAGAGATGTGTTCCAACGTCATAAAACATAGCAGCTATTGCTAACTTGTCTACGATGCATTCCGAGTGTGATACCTCATTCCATGTACATGAGTATATCATAGCTCATCCACGTACCTTCAGGTATATAGGGCGGTGTTACAGTGTGTAAAGTATATGGGAATGCTCTCACTGTGCGGTTTCACATTAGACAACACTAATATGGATTGGGCCTCCACGTACTTTCAGGTATATATGGGAGGGCAACACTAGGTTGCTATCCATCCTTAGGTAACTAAGTCGGCTGCCTTGTGCACTATGATACACTGAACACAACATTTGGGAAGAATTATTGCCCGTACTTCTTGGTTCACCAGGACGTATTCTGCAGTTCACAGTTGCTTGGTAAACCTTTTTTCCTAGCTTATCACTTTTTTTCTATTTCTTTTTTGTAATAAAATCAATCAGCAATCATGGAGGAAAATCAACCCTTACCTTGTCATTCACATAGAGCAACGAGTAAACCACCTTTATCGCTTGAAGCTACACCTATCAGTTCGAAGCGGTCTCATTTGACTGGATCCAGTACTTCACAAGCTTCTGGTTCCTCATCTGAATTACCAGAAACACCTATACCGGTAAGTACCATGACCCAGTTACTCCTACGGTTACTGGTACATCTGTTACTAAAGTGGAATCTCCACAATTACTTGAGGAAACTAGAATTGAATCTAGTGAAACGTAACCCAAGTTGTTCAACAACAAGTTGATTCTCAATCTGACATTGTTCAACAAGAAATTACTTCTAAACCTAAATCTGTTCAACCAGAAGTGGATCCTGAACCTATCACTATTAAATCAGAAGTTACTTTTGAACCAGAAGGTGTTCATGAAGCCCAACCTGAACTTGTTATTTTACAAGAACATTTGGATCTTGAGGTGAACAATCAAGAGTTGTTACCTTACCGGAATAATATCGACCAATACATCCTCAGACATCTGTAACTGTCGAGAATTCCTCTTTATCTCAGCAACAAATACCAGAAATATATTACAGACTGGAAAGTGAAATTCTTCCACCTAGTTTGATGTCGATAGAAAAGGAAACTGAGGTAGAATCACCCAAAACTCCATTCCATTTTGGAGCTGTACCTTATTTGTATCCTCATACTCCTCATTTTACTACTCCTTTTGATCCTGATTACTTTCAGACTCCTGTTGATTCGTTAGGAAACTTATTTGGACATTTATGGCAGATTCAACATCCCAAACCGTACCGTCTATTATAAGTATGGCGGAATCTTCTGTCGCAACCTCTTCGATGTTTATTATGACACCTGAGTCACACTTGTATCATGTTTCATCCATCCCATCAGGTTACCAATATTTATCGAGAGCCCACTTAGTTATTGGTACCGTCTATTATAGGTATGGTGGAATCTTCTGTCGCAACCTCTTCGATGTTTACTATGACACCTGAGTCACACTTGTATCGTGTTTCATCCATCCCATCAGGTTACCAATATTTATCGAGAGCCCACTTAGTTATTGCTTCTAGCCCTTGGTCTTCACCAATGTCCTCTCCTGGAATTTTATCTGGTTCCTCATTAATGAATACCGAACAGTTGGACCCATCAAGTTCATATCAAGCTGGTTCATCTGGTTACCATCCTATGTATCCATTTTACACTGGACTACCCCCATATAGAGAGAAATATGAACATTCTCCTTATCCTCCATTTTCTGGGGGGCAACCATGTGTCGGTATGTCATCATCTTTAGGTCAGCCTAAAATGATTGCCTATCAATGGCATCTAACCATGCCCGTTCAACCTAGGCTTGTGTATCCATCAAAACCTATGTAATCTGTCTCATCCATACCTACAACACCTATTGTTACAACTTTACCATAGCCACAAGCTCAGATTGGTGTATCTTAACCTTTTCAAGCTGGTCCTTCAACCTCAGATCCCCAAGTTTTAGGTATACAGATCCAACCTTCTCAAGCAGTTT
The DNA here is from genome assembly GCA_000404065.3 of Pinus taeda. Classification (NCBI taxonomy): domain Eukaryota; kingdom Viridiplantae; phylum Streptophyta; class Pinopsida; order Pinales; family Pinaceae; genus Pinus; species Pinus taeda. The sequence goes on from APFE030588474.1 coordinate 237,902, forward strand.
TACAACAACCACTTGTTTCTAGAGTCCAACAACTTCAGGCTAGTTCACCTTTTACTAGAATGACTCAGACTTACACTGGTTTAGTGTATTCACAACATGGTCAACCTTACATTGGTGGGAAAAAACTGTTAAATCAACAACCATTGTATCAACAACAACAACAGTTGCTTCAACAGCCTTGGTAGCCCCAATACGAACAACAACAATTCGAACAATACCAACCTCAAAATGGACTTGGACAACAAGCTTATGTTGGGTTTGGTAAACAACAAGTTTATCCAGGTCCTCGTCAGCAAGTCTGTGCTGGGTTTAGACAACAACAAGTGTATCCTGGTGCTCAACAACAACCTTATGCCGGATTTGCTCAAAAAACTTACCCTTATCAAGGTTACCAATAGTAGATGCCTTATGCTGGTATGGAAAGGCCTATTGCCTAGGCAATCCCATTGTTGGCATTATGGCATAGGTTTGGAGCTATGGCACAGGTGTTGTCCTTGATGGCAACTCTCTTTGGTAACAGATCTCAGTTCAGGCTTTCAAAATGAAAGAAAAGCCATATATGCAGGTTCATCTAGACGAATACGCGTATACACGCGGGTTATACATTACAAAAGCGCGTATATGTTGGGGAACTTATTCTTGGTCCATGGTAGTTAGTCTTTGGGATTTGAACCTATGATTTTGGACCATGGCATCTCGTCAGATGTGTTGATCCCTAGTTTTGGGTTCATGGTATTGAAATGTTATGGTTTTGGACCATGGTATTGTGGATGGCCTAAGACTATATAAGAGGAAAGAGATCTTGTGGAAAATAATCATCGGAATTATTATTGAATATCTGAAAAAGTGCTAGAGCTGGTATATTGGCAATTGGGGTATGTTGCAGATCTGGATCTGAATGATGGAGGAACCTTAGCGCAAAAAGAAGGATAAGTTCTATTCATGGGTCATAATCTTTAAGCTTGGATGACAGTATATTTGTATGATTTTGATTTGCTAGATGTGGTGCTTGCTTGATCTATAAGTCTGATAATCTGGGTAAATTAGTGATTGAATATCTGAAAGAGTGAATTATCCTTTATAGATCTGTACGCAGGTTATGTGAAGCGAAGGCACGTATACACGCAGGTTCAGTGAAGTCAAGATGCGTATACGCAGGTTGTTCCATATGCAGAAGTGTATGCACACAAGTTTCAGGCTGATAAAGTAGTGTATATGTTTTAAACTGTGATCTTGTTGCTTCTGTTTATTGCTACAGTATTCTGGGTTTAGATTTTGGTGTGTGGTTTCTGGTACTATGTTTTGGGTACAACTGTCAGAAAATTATCTACTTGTTTCAGATCTAATTGGTGAAAGGAGATTGGTTGATGGAGAAATTCTTGATGATTGATTGATGTTCATGGATCTAGTATGAAAATTTATGAAACGTGGTCCTTGGAAGAAATAGAAGGTTGTAGCCTTCTATAGGCCAGCACCTACGTACTAGTATATTGGCTAGTGCAAGAGCTAAGGGGGGTTGTAGCTCCCATCCAGGAGAAGTTGGAGAATGAGAGAGAGTAGTAGCTCTTGGTAGGTTGCAGCCTGCGTACTGGTAAAGGTCTACACCAGTACATTGTAAAAAGAAGTTTCTAATTAAAGAAAGATAGAGACGAATTGCAGCAGGTGGTTTTCACCCACATTGGGTTTCCACCTTATATCTTGTGTTCTTGTGTGCGATTGTCTTTCTGCTCTGCTTTACTGTTTTTGGTTACTGGTTATTTGATTCTGAAATACAGATTAACAATCAACATCAGAAAGATAAAGTAAATTAATAGTTTGCATTGTATACGCAGATTTCCTTCTGAATAATTGCGTATATACGTTGGTTTAATAAACTGAAGTAGCATATATCAGTTGTTTTTGAAAAAGGAATATTTTTCTTGATAATACTAATTCAACCCCCCTCTCAGTATTATTTCCAACACCCATCTTACCCCGGATATGCTCAACCTGACATCAATAGACAATTTCCTTTCATTACGACACTTGAATTACCAGATATAAACCGGCTCACCAATGACGCAATTCATTATGCACCTTGGTGGATGGTGATCCCTCATAAGTTACCTTCCGATATTCTAAAATTCAATGGAAACCCTGGAGAAGACCCATCCAACCATGTCTTTACTTTTCATTTATGGTGTTCATAAAACTCCTTGAATGATGATTATGTTAGACTACGTCTTTTCCAAATAACGCTTACTGGTCTGGTTGCGAAGTGGCACATCGAGTTACCACGAGCTTCTTTTGATAACTTCACTACCTTAGCTACCATGTTTTTAACCTACTTCCAATTACCCATACAATATGAGACTGGAACAAAACTATTAACCAACTTTAAAAAGACTACTACTACGCATATCTTTGATCATATTCATGAGTGGCGTCGTCGTCATCGAATGGTTAAAACTTATGTTCCTGATCAGATTTTGGCTGAGTGGTTTCTAAAATCCTTGCTACCATCTATGTTCCTGCCTAATATTTGGACTTTATTTATACACAGTCTGGCACACTCTATGACAAGATCCCAAATGCACCCCGACCAACTTTCACTGTTCCTCCTCCACCATCGGGTAAGGACTCTCATGCTGGTGATTGTGTGATTGATTCTTCACACACACAAATGATAAGTAGACCATCTGGTCAAACACTTTCCATTTCCAATCAAACTACAAATGCACCTGATAACACTCTTACTTCCAAAATCAATGTTGTGTCATCTGACAAGGGCAAGAATGAAAAGCAACCAGGAAGTAAGAAGAAGGGGAAAAACAAGAAGAAACAAAATAATTCCCCTCAAGAGAAATCATCTGTTTCCTCTCCTTCGGCTAGGAAACCTTGTTACCCATGTTTTATCTGTAACGATGAGAATTTTACATGAGATTGTCCTCATTGCTCCGAAGTCACAAAGCTTCTGAAGACTTCTAATACATCCGTGGTATTAACTGATCCTTTTCCAAAATCGGAGACAAATATGGTTGCTACAGACCATGCTTCCACTTCCCAAGTGCTTATGTTATCCGCCTCTAAGCCTAAAATTGAAGTTTTGGTGTTAAAACGAAGTAAAAATTATGGAATAAACCATCGTCATCGAATAGCCAGGCTAATCAACCTAACCCTTTGAATTTGACTTCGAATGATCTTATTCCACCACCTATTGCACCAGAGTTAACAATAAAACTGCCTAAGGGAGTTCATAAATCGACATTTAACCCTCGAGCTCGAGTTGCACAGGATTATAACATAGTAGAAGATCTGGCTCAGTCAGCTTCTGCTATGTCAACGCTTGAGGTGCTTCAGAACTGTCCCTCCCAAAAGCAGGCTTTGTTGTCAGTTGTTAGCCCCGCTAGAAAAAGGCCCAAAATTTGATCCATATATGCTCCTAAAGTTTCCAAAATTTCTTAAAATCGTCGCATGGGATCCATATATTCTCTTGAAATCTTCAACATTTGCTCAAAAATAATCCAAGGGTCAAAATTGGCGCAAGATGAGAGCCCTTGGATGCGCGGAAATACACTATCGGGATGATAAAACACATTAAAATAGTCAAAAACCAACTATCACAGGGCTGAGCATGGAAATGCACAACAACCATTAGATCTGGCTGATTTACGGCCTAGATCTAACCGGCTAATCATAATTGGGCAAGCAAAAGGGACAGTTTAAAGGCGGGCACATGGCACCGTTGATCAGCAATCGCTGATGATCGGATTCGTGGGTCGCATCTGTAGTTGTGGCGGTGGAGAACATATCTTATGTTATATCAAGGCTCGAGCATTGAGCGATTAGTGATTGCGATTTATTCCATCTCTATGTCACATCAAAAATATACCACGGGCGAGGCTTATGCCCAAGCATGTGTGCGACCTGATGGGCCGGACCTGACGTAATTATATGAAATATTTGATAACTTTTGAAGTCTACGCCAAAGCCATTTTAAAGCGTTTCTTTTGTATTTTCATTGTATAGAAAAATACAAAGGGAATCGGGGACAGCGCCGATGCGATATAACCCAGACCTAAAAGGGTTTCGGGAAGCAAAATGGATATATTTTCAAATCTGCAGAAGGCCCATTTTTAATGTATTTCATGTATTTTTGTTGTATAATGAAAATATGAAGGGAGCATTGGTCGGCAGTGACTGCGATGAGCGGAAGTGGAATACATGAAATATGAAGTTCACCCAAGTCCTTTTTTAATGATTCTCAATGTTTTGGTGCATTTTTAAAAAACACAAATAAATCGCGAAATAAGCAGGATTTCAGGTGGGCCATGGGTGATAAGTGGTTCAAGCTGAGTTACGCCCGATGCCATACAACACTTGCCACGTGTCCAAGACGAGGAGAGAGAAAACCGCCCTCATTGGGTGGTTAACTCCAGTACAAAAGAGGTGCCTGAAATGGATCATCACCGTTGGATCTAGGACTCCCAGATCAATAGTGGAGATGTGTTATCACTGCAAGGGTGGACCAAATAGTTTAATAAACCATTTTTAGAGGACTTTTGAAGTCCGAAATACACAGAGAAGGTGGGATTTTTACAGAATTGCTATGTTTTCTATTCATAACAGAAAGCAGTCATTGTCTACGTTTTAAAGGGTTTCATAGGCCCGAAAATCCATTCCATCACCTAAAAGAGGCCGAGAGATAGAGATAGGAGCCTAGAGTGGGGAAGAGAAGGGCCACAACATGCTGCAGCCCAAAACAGAAATATTAGGGAGCATAGACAGCGCAACATAACCAAATCAAACAAGAACAATTATGGGGCACGCACAACTAGCCTGAAGCAAAATCAGCCATGAGGCATCAACAACGCAACTTATACAAAACCAACAAACATTATGGGGCATCTCTAGCATGAGAGAGCTCCCAGACAGCGCAATAGACTATCCAAAATATTTGAATGTGGTTATTCCTCTATCAGAAGGAGAAAAACCTCCAAGCCATGCTTGCCTTCAGGGAATCAAACAATTAAACAAGATAGAGTGACCGATTCAGACCAATCAAGCTTGAGAAGGCTGAGTATCATTGTAAAGGCTATAAGTATCTGAAAACTAGATGTAACAAGGGTTTAACTTTTGGAGATTATTCCTCCTCTGTTCATTCAAGCTTATCATCTTCATTCTAGCAATATAAGCTTCCTTTTCCATTATATGTTCAATGCCCATTCTCTTTGTTGTTCTATGCTTACACTTGAACGGTTTGTTCATTTTTTCTTTATGTTTAAGGTGAGATAACTATCACCTTATCTTTACTTTGATATATTAGATTTGCAAGCTTCTTCGCTGCCTGTAGCTAGTCATCCATATGTGGTCATATATGCATCTGCTAGTACAGTCAATATTCTCTTTTGCTACCTGTAGCTAGCCATTGATGTATGTTTATGTATGAAATCTGCTGGTATAGTCAGTATTCTCCATATATCCATTGAATTTATAACTTATTGAGCATTAGTGGTCTAAAGCCTTGTATTGGTGAGAGTGTTCATGCATGTCTTGAGTGAGAATAGAGACGAAATGATTATCTAACTTGATCCAAACCCTCATTTATTCCAATAGTTCAGAGAAAAATATTGAAGACTATATGTTACCAGGCATCTCCGATCTACAACAAAGGAGAGTTTCTTGGAGTGATAATAATAATTTCCATCACTGTCGGGGAGAGGAAACTGAAGCTCAACTTTCCTGGGAAACGACATAGATCCAGCTTTGATGATAGACAAAGTCTGGGCATTTTTCTAGTTGTAATCATCTATCTAGCGACTCTACTGGAGGCCTAACCTCTTGGTGACTCCACTTCATAGTTCTAGCTCAGTTTGTGAGGCATACTTGGAGAAATCCTCAAAAGCTACAAGCTGACCCAATACCTGACCTTGAAAAAATCATCAAAGAGAGAAAGGTATTGCAGAAAGGAGCATCAAGTTCAGGTAAACCTAAACAATCTCCTATATCTCTTCAAGAAAGGCTTGTAATAGAACAAATACATGTGGAGAGTATAGCATCTAATACTAGTAGTGAAGAAAAAATCTTAAAGATTCATAAAGCTCCTTATTATTTAGGTTCTCCTTTTGTTGTAAGCCCAAAGGAAACCTCACCTCCTATCCATCATACTCCTTTAGTCTTATCAGTCACTCCTCAGCCCTCTATCATTCAGACTGCCAGTACTCTTTTAGCCACCATAGCTATGGCAGGCCCACAAGCACCTACCAAAATGGAAAGAATCATAGTTGCTAGGTGTGGACCTCTAATACTGGCCACTCCTTTGAATGCCATGCCTACTGGATAATATCAGAAATATAGGCCTAAGTTCACTGGAACTGAAGGTGTTATTGCTAAAGAAAATCTTGAGTCATTCTATAGCTATGCTGATACTATGGACATTAGTGAAGATGATGGGTGGATGAGAGTCTTTGTCCAAAGCCTAGATGAAGAGGCTAGAAAATGGTTCAGAGAACTAACCCTAAGATCTATAAGAGATATTGAAGCTTTAGATGATGCATTCCTAAATCATTGGGGGAATAAGAAGGATCTCCTCTACTACCACATTGAGTTTGGGAACTTAAAGAGGGAAAATGGTGAGCTGTTGTCTAATTTTAATAAGAGGTTTAACTGTATGTACATCAAGATACCAACTGAAGTGAAACCCACTACTACCTCTGCTAAACTCATCTATGCTAGTGCTTTTGATTCTGACTTCTGCCTACTATTGAGAGAGAGGCAATGTGCTACTTTGGTTGACATGTAGGAAGCAGCCTTGGAAGTGGAATCAAACATCATGGCTGCAGAGAAGCTCAAGGGAAATGTTGATAGAAGAAGACAGAGGGGCGAGTCTTCATCATCCTCTAATCCTAAGATAGATAAAATCACCAAAATGATCGAGTCATCAGCCTTTGAAATCTCTAAATTGAAGGTTGAGCAGCACCTGGGGGAAGGAAGAGTGCCTAATACCTCTCCTCCCAGGAATTCGAATCCAAATCCATATAGAAGTACTAGTGAGAAGTTGCAGATTTTGTAAAGAAACAAATATGCTAATGAAGACCAAAGGGTGAAGGCTCCTTTTCAAAATACAGTCATGGAAGAAGAGCAAGTTGAAGAAGATGATGAGATTCATTGTCCAGAAGACAAAGGCAATGCTTCCTTTTTGACTTCAGCTGCCTATGAAAAGTCATTATGCAATGACCAGATCAGCCAAGAATGGGATGGTGAAGCTAGTCTATAAACTGTAGATCAGTAAAGATATAATTTGAGGTCAAAGATAGATAATGCCAAGGAAACTCCTATTCAAAGAGCTACTGTCCCTGTAGTATAGCAAGCTAATAAGAAAAAACAAATGGTAGTTGATCCAATCATCCTCAAAGCTCGAGCTCATGAGGTAAGAGGCCTTGACAAGTCTCCTTCTCTTTTCAATTTTAAATCAGAAATTCAGAAGCTAAGAATATATATGCCTCTGATTGAACTAGTGAATAACGAGTCCTTCAAAATATCCATCCTCGAGACCCTTGAGTCTAAAGCCATCCAAGCCTCCATTGACTATGTAAATCTGCAAGATGACAAGCCAGCTGTTATTCTTAGCCCAATGATTGAAAATTGTGAAGACATCTCCCCATCATTCTATGTCTCTTTGACTATTCATGAAAAAATCCTTCACAACTGCCTTTTGGACATTAGAGCCAGCCATAATCTAATGCCTAAGGCTGTCATGGATGAGTTGGGTCTTGACATCAACAAGCCTTATCATGACCTGTTCTCTTTTGACTCTAGAAAAGTGAAGTGTCTAGTATTAATCAAGGACCTAGCCATCACTTTCTCTCAACTGCCTATGAAAAGCGTGATGATGGATATTGTGGTAGCAGATGTACCTCCCAAGTTGGGTATGTTACTTTCAAGAGGTTGGATCAAGAGAATAGGTGGATCATTACAAAATGATCTGTTAATGCTACTGTCCTAGTTTTCAGAGGTGAGAGCACGAGATTATACAGAGAGGCGCAGTTGGCTTATATAATCAGCGATGAAAATAATCCCACCAATCATCCCATATATGTTGTTGACATTGATTTTGGATCTTGTATTCTTCATATTGAAGAATCCCAGTTGGCCTCCATGCATCTCAAGAAACTAGTTTGCTAGATCGTAGAGAAAGAAAACCCACAAATTTGGGACATGTTCTTTGATGGAGCTTGCTTAAAGGAAGCTTTTGGGGCAGGTGTAGTCCTTGTGTCCCCAACACAGGAATACATTCATTTATCTTTCAAATTGACCTTTCAGGTCGCAAACAACATAACAGAGTACAAAGCTTTAATTTTGGGCTTAAGCGCTGCTAAAGAAATATACATTGAAGCCCTGAAAGTGTTTGGGGACGCAGACCTCATTATTCAGCAGGTAAATAAAACTTTCCAAGCTAAGAATCTAAGGATGAATGCACATAGAGATGAGATATGGAGGCTGAAGGATGCTTTTAATAATTTTAGCATTTCTTACATTCCAAGAACGAAGAATCAACTTGCCAACTCCCTTGTTGTGTATGCTAGCATGTTTATTCCTCCTTTGCCTCCTAAATTGACATATGAAGTTCAGGTAAAATATAGACCACCTCTACTAGACAATGTCAAGTATTGGAGAGTTTTTGAAGACGATGAGGAAATTAACAGGTTTTTGCAAGTCATTGAGGAATTTTCTGAAATGCACATCGATCAGGAAAATGAAGCCATGGGAGAATGCGGCTACCCCAAGTTAAAAAATGAGATCGGTCGAGGAACAATCATCCAACTGCCTAGTAACCATATACCAAAGGGATTAGTGCCTCTAGAGAAGCTGTTCGACCAAAACGATGTGCCCTATAAGCCGACCAAAACAGAGAATGAGTCTGCTGTCTGTAAACATAATATAGGGAGCCCAACGCATCCAAAATTCATCAATATTTCCAACCATTTGTCTTCTTCCTAGAATTCTAGGTATTGCACCCTCATGAAGCAATTCACTGATATTTTTTCCTAGGAACACAATGATCTTAAAACTTATAATACAAACATCATACAGCATAAGATTCCACTGGAAAAGAATACCACCCCTTTTAAGAAGAAGTTAAGACCTATCAGCCCTCTCTTATTGCCTATGATTGAGAAAGATATCAAGAAGCTATTGGATGCAAAAATTATAGTTCCCCTAAGGTATTCAAAATGGATAGCTAACCTTGTTGTAGTGAGAAATAAAAATTGATAAATCAGGCTTTGTGTTGACTTCAAAAATCTGAAAAAGTGCTCTAAAAAAGATAACTATCCCCTGCCTAAGATGGAACACTTGTTGCAAAGAGTTTCAGGGGCTAGAGTCATGTCTTTCTTAGATGGATTTTCAGGTCACAATCAGCTTTCTATACATCCTAAAGATCAAGAAAAGATCGCCTTCACTACTCCTTGGGGCACTTTCATGTACTCCAAGATGCCTTTCTGACTGATGAATGCTGGGGTTACTTTTCAGAGAGCCATGGACATATATTTTGTGGGAGAGAAGGACAAGTTTGTCCTTATTTATCTTGATGACATAACAATCTTGTCTAGAAGCCATAAAAAACATTTACATCATTTGAAGAAGGTATCCCTAAAGTGCAGGCAGTTTGGAATTTCAGTGAACCTAAAGAAGTCATAGTTCGTTCTAGAAGAAGGCAAAATCCTAGGACATATTGTTTCTGCTGAAGGTGTGAAGATTGATTCAGCAAGGGTTCAAGCCATTCAGACATTGACCATCCCAAGGTCAAAAATGGACATTCAATCCTTCTTGGGTAAGATTAACTTTGCAAGGAGGTTCATTCCAAACTTTGTAGAGCTTGTAAAGCACATCACTTCCATGCTAAAGAAAGGAGTAGAAATAAAATGGACAGATGCTTCAAGAAGCTCTTTTGAAGCCATCAAGCAACCTATCATGGAAGCTCCCACTCTAATCAGCCCAGATTTCACCAAGCAGTTTTGTATCTTATCTTTTTCCTCTGATGATACACTTGTAGTAGTTCCGTTGAAGAAAAATGATGGAGGCATAGAGCACCCCGTGGCCTTTTTCAGCAAAACTTTAAGGGATGCCGAACTAAGGTATGACCTTATCGAAAAACAAGCTTATTCTCTCATAAAGTCTTTAAAGGAATTTATAATTTATATTCTTCATTCCAAAGTAGTTTCATATGTACCTTTAGCCTCAGTAAAGGATGTCTTAACTTAGCCAGATATTGATGGGAAGAGAGCAAAATGGATTGCAAAATTCATAGAGTTTAACATAGAGTTGAAGCCCACTAAGCTTGTCAAAGGCCAGGGCTTGGCTAAACTTATGGATGAAGAAAATTGTAGCTTGTTAGATATAAATTCTGTGATTCTAAGTTCAGATGATGAGCATATAGAGGGAACAATAGAAGAGCAAAATCAGGATCAGTCTTTGGCTAAAAATATAGCCACATGTGAATGGTATTACAACATAGTTCATTTTTTGCAAAAGCTAGAAGTCCCTCTAGGGCTTAGCTCAAGTCAATTTCGTGCCATTAAACTCAGATCAACCAAATTCTATATTGATAAAAAGCTGCTTTATTGGAAAGACCCATCAGGACTCCTCTTGAGGTGTCTAGATAAAGAACAATATGTGGAAGTCATACATTGGTTCCATTCTAGCATCTATGGAGGGCATCATTATTGGAAAACCACAACTCACAAAATCTTGAGGGATGGATATTATTGGCCTACTCTATTCTCTGATGTGTCTTATTTTGTAAAATCTTGTGACAAGTGTTAGAGGTTTGCAGGATGACAACAGCTGAAATCTTCTCCCTTGAAGCCAATATATGTCAATGGTCCCTTCTAGCAGTGGGACTTGGACTTTACAGGTGAGATCAACCCACATTCCAATGGCCAACACAAATAGATCTTAGTAGCCACTAATTGTTTCACCAAGTGGATTGAGGCTATACCCACTAAGAATGCCAATCATCAAGTTGTGATGAAGTTCTTGAATGAGAATATTTTCATTAGATTTGGTTGCCCAACCAAACTAGTCACTGATAATGTAGCAAATTTCAAGGAAAAAGAATTGATGGACATGACTGAATCCATGGGCATTCAAGTGGTGCATTCTACCTCATACTATCCTTAAGGAAATGGCCTAGCAAAATCATCTAATAAAAGTCTGGTAAGGGTAATAAAAAAACTGTTAGAGGACAACAAAAAGAGTTTGGATTCCAAGTTGAAGTTTGCACTATGGGCTGACAAAGTTACCATCAAAAATTCCATAGGGAATTCTCCATTCAAACTGGTTTATGGCGCTGATGTTGTTTTCCCCATCCAGCTGATCCTCCCTGTGGCTAAGTTCTTGCAAGAAGAACAAGATGAAGAAAATGACATGGTAAGAAGAATGAATAACCTGGTTGAACTACAACAGATTAGAGAGCAGCTGGTTGAGAAGTCAAATGCTCATCAAAAGAAAATCAAAGAAACCTTTGACAGGAAGGGAAAAGTGGACAATTTCCAAGTTGGTGATTGGGTGCTTAAATGGAATGCATTTAAGGAGAAGAGAGGTAATCATGGCAAGTTTGACTCCTTATGGACAGGTCCTTTTTTCATCGCTCAAGTTCAACAGAATAATACATTCATTCTGCACAGTCTGGAAGGAGAAGATACTTTTGGTAGCCTAGTAAATGGGCGGTTCTTGAAACTTTATTTTGTTTAAGGCTTTAAAACATTGTCATTGTAAATATGTTTTTCTAGTTTTTATTTCATTACAAAATAGACTCCATGCCCAATGGAACACTAGAAGGAAGATTTAATTTTTGTTTTACAAGAAAGGCATTAATCTGTGATCCTTGAAACCTCACAGGGAGGCTTTCATCCCTAGAAGGAGCCAGTGTTAGCCCCACTAGCAAAACCCCGAAAATTTGATCCATATATGCTCCTAAAGTTTCCAAAATTGCTTAAAATCATCCCATGGGATCCATATATGCGCTTGAAATCTTTAGCATCTACTCAAAAATCATCCAAGGGTCAAAAATCGTGCAAGAGGAGAGCCCTTGGATGGTCGGAAATACACTATTGGGATGATAAAACACCTTAAAACAGTCAAAAACTAACTATCATAGGCCTGAGCATGGAAATGAACAGAATCCGTTAGATCTGGCTAATCAATGGCCCATATCTAACTGGCTAATCACAATCGGCCAAGCAGAAGGGACAGTTTAAAGGCGGGCACATGAAACCGTCGATCAGCGATCGCCAATGATCGGATCGACAGGTCGTATCGGCAGTCGCGGCGGTGGAGAACACATGTTATGTTATATCAAGGCCCAGGCATTGAGCGATTAGCGATTGTGATTTATCACATTGCTATGTAGCATCAGGAATATACCAAGGGCGGGGCCTAGGCACAGGCATGTGTGCGACCCAATGGGCCAGACCTGACGTAATTATATGCGATATTTGATAACTTTTGAAGTCCACACCAAAGGCATTTTAAAACGTTTTTTTATGTATTTTCATTGTATAAAATAATACAAAGGGAATAGGGGACAACGCTGATGCGATATAACCTGGACCCAAAAGGGTTTTGCAAAGAAAAATGGATATATTTTCAAATCCATGGAAGGCCCATTTTTTATGTATTTCATGTATTTTCGTTGTATAATGAAAATACAAAGGGAGCATTGGCCGAGAACGATTGTGATGAGCCCCAGACCCGAAAGGGTTCGGGAAGTGGAATATATGAAATATGAAGTCCGCCCAAGTCCTTTTTTAATGTTTCTTAATGTTTTAGGCCAAGTTTCGCCGATGCTATATAGTAGCTGCCACATGTCTAAGACGAGGAGAGAGAAAACCACCCTCATCGGGCGATTAACTCCAGTACAAAAGAGGAGCCCCAAATGGATCATCACCATTGGATCTAGGATTCCCAGATAAACGATGCATATGTATTATCACTGCAAGGGTGGACCCAATAGTTGAATAAACCATTTTTAGAGGACTTTTGAATTTAGAAATACACAGAGGAGGTGGGATTTTTACAGAATTGTTGTGTTTTCTATTCATAACAGAAAGCAGTGACTGTCCGAATTTGAAGGGTTTCATAGGCCAGAAGAGCCATTCCATCACCTGAAAGAGGCCAAGAGACAGAGATAGGAGCTCGGAGAGGGGAAGAGAAGGGCCACAACACGTTGTAGCCCGAAACAGAAAGATAAAGGAGCATAAACAGTGCAACACAGCCAAATCAAACAAGAACATTTACAGAGCACGCACAACTAGCTTGAAGCAGAATCGACCATGAGGCATCAACAACGCAACTTATCCAAAACCAAAAAACGTTATGGGGCATCTCTAGCACGATAGAGCTCCCAGAAAGTGCAACAGACTATCCAAAATATCTGAATCCGGTTATTCCTCTGTAAGAAGGAGAAAAACCTCCAAGCCATACTTGCCTTCAGGGAATCAAATAGTTAAACAAGACAGAGTGACCGATTAAGACCGCTCAAGCCTGAGAAGGCTAAGTATCATTGTAAAGGCTATAAATATCTGAAAACTAGATGTAACAAGGGTTCAAATTTTGGAGATTATTCCTCCTCTGTTCATTCAAGCTTCTCGTCTTCATTCTAGCAATATAAGCTTCTTTTGCCATTATATGTTCAATGTCGATTCTCCTTGTTGTTCTATGCTTGCACTTGAACAGTTTGTTTATGTTTTCTTTGTGTCTAAGGCCAGATAACTATCACCTTATCTCTACTTTGATATATTAGATTTGCAAGCTTCTTCACTACCTATAGCTAGTCATCCATATGTGGTAATATATTCATCTGCCAGTACAGTCAGTATTTTCTTTTGTTGCCTGTAGCTAGCAATTGATGTATGTTTATGTATGCAATCTGTTGGTATAGTCAGTATTCTCCATCTATCCGTTGAATTTATAACTTATTGATCATTAGTGGTCTAAAGCCTTGTATTGATGAGAGTGTTCATGCATGTCTTGAGTGAGAATAGACTTGAAATCATTATCTAACTTGATCCAAACCCTCATTTATTCCAATAGTTCAGAGAACAATATTGAAGACTATATGTTACCTAGCATCTTCGATATACAACCTAGGAGAGTTTCTTGGAGTGATAACATTAGAAATTGGTGGAATCGATCAAATTGATTCCAATCTTGTGGTTTTCAACCATGCGGGTTATACACCATAGTTACTAGCGCAATTATCATTTTTGATTCAAGTAAATGCCTTGAATAAACTTGTTCATCGAACCATTATTGACTAGTGGGCATCTACTTGTATTATGTGATCTGAAAATGGGGCACTTAGGCTTCTTATCTAACTTACAAGCACCTCTCCCAATTCCAAATCTTAAATATTCCCAAGTCTTTATGATTACCCAATGCGGAATTAAATATGTGCTTGAAAATAAGGTGTATGCCGGTGTTTGTTTTTAAACTGTTTATGTGTTTTAAGTTTATTTGCTTGAACTGATATAAAACATATAACAAAAAATAAAACAACAGATACAATTCATCAATAAAACACACACAGAGAACAACAATATTAATTTGGAGTTCACCCAAGACTCTTGGGCTACGTCTACTTGAGCTCTAGTCAACTCGACTAGGCTCTCTGTGATTATGGTCTAAGTTCTTTTACAAGCTCCACACTCAACTCCACTGGTTTACACAGAACATAATGGGTTCAGAACACCATCTTATCCCCTATCTCTAAAGCTCTCATCTTTTTGGCTCTAGGCTCTTGCTATGGCTCTGGCTCTGGCGCTCGGCTCTGGCTCTGGCTTTCGGCTCTATCTCTAGCTCTTCGACTTTGGCTTCTTTTGCTCTGGCTTTGGCTTTCTGCAACTTTCATCTCTCTGGCTTTTCACTTGACCTCCAAGTGACTCCAAAGACTCCCTTAGCTGCTCTACACATTAGCTTTTGCTCATTTAGCTCTCTTGCTTCTGCCTCCTTTGAGGTACTTTTTTGGCTTTTTGGCTTCCTCAGCTGTTTCTCTATGATTCATTATCCCTCTGTGGCTCTGCGGCTTCTCTGCTCCTTGTCAGTTAGAATGGCCATCTAGATCTGTGGCTTCGTGGCTTCAAAATGCATCATTGCCTGTAAAAATGCCTGCTTGCAGCGTGGCATGATGATTAGGAGCGGTTATTGAGGTTTTAGGGCCTTCTCATAGGCAAAAACCCAAAAATTGAGAAAATTCCATTACACAGAGAATGTCTCCAAAATACACTATCAGGCATGATTTTCGGACTTGAAATCCCATTCAATCACCCCCTAAAATCCCTATCGGGTCCACCATTAGGTGCTATATCGCATTGCATTAACGTATTGGGCAAGATCCCAAATACACAGGAAAAAAATCAAAAACCTGACAATATCCTTTTTATCAGACTTCAAATTATGTTGAAATCACCCTAAAATCGCATTGCGTCCACCTTTGGCTACTACCACAATCCCCATCGTTGATCTATGGGATCTCTGATCCAATGATCG
Organism: Pinus taeda; assembly: GCA_000404065.3. Classification (NCBI taxonomy): domain Eukaryota; kingdom Viridiplantae; phylum Streptophyta; class Pinopsida; order Pinales; family Pinaceae; genus Pinus; species Pinus taeda. The sequence continues at coordinate 253,430 of APFE030588474.1, forward strand.
ATATCCAATTTCGGGCGACTTAGGAGTAGGGAGGTTACCTGCCCGAAAAGGCAGTTTTCCTCTCTCCTCCACTAGCCACGTGTCGACCAGTGTGTGGGCTCAGGCAGAGCTAGCCCAATACCGCTTTCCGCCTGAGGCCCACCCGAAATTCTGCCTTTACGGAACTAAAATAACATGGCGCCATGTTTATAATTCCCTTTCCATCCCGCTTTATTACTTCGGGAAATTTCCTTTGTATTTCGGCTTTTACACCGAAACGCGCTAATACACAAAAAAGTCCCTTTTACCGGAACTCAAAACTTATTGAACCACGCCTATAAAGTCCATCGGGTCTAGCATTATCACCCCTTTTACATCACTGCGAGGTGACATTGCGATGCGATACATTTTGATCACAAGTCGTGTTGCCCTGGGGGGGGGTGTCCATCCTTTTCCTCGTGGCATCACTGACGCTGATCCACCGATATTGGCGATCGCAATATCGCATTGCCCGAGGTCCTGCCATCGAACACAGGCCTATCTCCAACCCGATATATCGGAGATTAGAGAATAGGGGTCTCTTCCCTTTACGGTTAAGTCCGCCTCTTGGACCCTTCTTTGATGCGATTTTTCTTCATAAAGCCTTTTAGGCTATTTTTTTGAAGATTTGCCTCCTTTTCAAAGGACAAAGGCAAAATTTATTTTTGCGATAACTTCTGCATCTGAAGTCCATTTTTGCCCATTCAAGTTGCAATAGATTCAGAATGAAAATATCTCTGCCATGGGGCTATTTCCAAGAACTTCCTTGGACTTTCATTTTCCTTGGTGAGGAACACTTAGACTTAGGAGTCTATCCAAAATCCATTTTGGATCACACCTTCCCACTAAAAGAACTTTTGGTCTCCAAAAGACTGATATACTGGTCTGAACAGTAAATGAGAGTAAAAACACCCTCTTCTTTCAGCCTCCATACACTTGTCTTTCATAGTGCTTCTGAACCAAAGCCTTTGACCACTTTCCTTCCTCGATATGCTGGTCCTTCTGGGAAGAACTGTCTTCCTCCTTGCCTTCCTGCAGAACTCCTACTGAAATAGTCACAGAAGGTAGTTTGAACTTCTCTTCCTTGATCATTGATCCAAGCTGGCTCAAACAATTGTGAAGTAAACCTTCTCCACAAATCTTTCATTTGTACATGTTTGACAAGATGTCAACAACAACTGTTAACAACAACAGAAATACAGACAACAACCGGATGGTCTAAATTCCTGCTTCAACAAAAGAAATAGATTTCACATCTTGTGAACACCTCCATGTCTTACATCTGCATACAAATGATGGAATAGACAACAAGCCCACAAAACATGCCTTTAAAAACAAATGACCCTTCAATTCAAGCATGTAGAAAAAGACCATAAGGACTTCATTATTATCTCCATCTTGAAGACCAAGTTAACTTCTCTGAAGTCAACATTACATGCATGTTACAATAAAGCAATCAACTCTTCGAGTTAATCACACATACATGTTAAAATACAAGGAAAACATCAACATCCCTGTGTTCATGCATCCCATGCTCATGCATGCATTTCATCCTTCAACTTTCACTTAAGCACACTATAATTTTGAAGCTGAAATGAAATATAATGTTGTAGCAACAAATTGAGCCTCCTACTTAGCTTTTCCATTCACCTTCTTGGTAAGAACTTGCAATTTGCCTCTCATTAACAAAGAAATGCAAATAGATGTATCAATAGACCTGCAATCTTAATTGGATAAGAACTCTAACCATTTCTCACCAATCTCTTTCAAAGGTACTACCTTTGTCTGCACATCAACATCAACATGTGAATCATCTTGAGACACATTATTCATGGAAACTTCCTTTCCATTTCCGCCATCTTATCTTTCCACTTTCTTCAGCTTTTGTGGAAGCATTGCTGGATTCAGAGTCCAACATCTTTCAGCAAGATGCCCTTGCTTATGGCAGTAAGTGCAACACATGTGCATCCTCTTGACATCATGATTTGCCTTGTCCAATGGACCTTTGGCTTCTTGCTTCCTTTCCTTCAAAAATTTCCTGTATGTGGCCATTCTCTTCCAACATCTAGAAACATTATGGTTATCCAAACCACAAAAGGAACATGCAATTCTTTTCCCATGCTTATGTGGAAGTTTATCATGCTTTACAAAATCAAAAGGAATATGATTAGAACCAGATTTATACCTGCCCCTTTCACCTTTATTACCTTCATGAGGAGGTGAATCAAATGAAGAAGTGGCTCCCTTTGGAACACCATCAATCTCTTCAAGGGTTGTTAGAGTCTCCAAAACTCTTTGGTTCAAGTGTGTGCTTCTGAACACCTGCATCCTGCAAATTATGTTTCAAGCTATTGCATTCCTCCTCAATATAATCTTCACACTCTTGAGGTGGAAGACCTGCAATGCAACTCCTTCTTGGAGCTATTCCAATGGTCTTCATAGCAACTTTGGAACTTTCTCCATAAGCTTGTCCATAGCCAAGACCCAAAAACTTAGGCCTTTCCTCAATTATTATTGGCTCAACAATACCTTGTGCATGTCTACCCAAGCCTTTTCCTTCATAGCCCATCTTGGACATTAGCTTGGAAATGATACCTTTGGTATGTTTTTCAAAACAACCAATATAAGAATTTTAGAAGAATTTGAATACAAACAGGAACTATTTACCTCTTATTCAAGATGATACTTGAACAGGGCTTCTTTGGCAACAAAGAGCTGCGACTCCAACTCATGCATCCTTTTCAGTTTCATATTAGCAATATGAAGTTTCCTCTCCATTTCCTACAATTTGTCAGAAAGCTTCTTCCTCTCTTCCTCCATATAATTCAATTTCTCTCTAAGTATGCTACTCTTCCTTCCATCCACATACATTTCCCTCACCATATCCATCATGGTGAACAGGTCTTGCTTCATGTCTTCATCAAAGAGCCTTGTGATGCAAGAGGAGTTTGAGGACTCACTTGTAGAAGTTGTCATTATGAAAATGAACAAAAGAACTTCAAACAAGATTAACAAAGAGCTTATTCAACAACCTTTTGCAGCAAACCTCTTTTGCTTCAAGGATTGCCTTGAGGTGCTTTGGGATAGAAGAATGCCTTCAACCCTTCTTCCTTCTTGTCCTTCTTGTACTAAGCTATCAATAGCTTTCCCTTCACCTCTGCAAACTCAAACAATAGTCATTCTGCAACAAGCATACAATCAATCCTTGACTACCCAAACACCTTTCAGACAAGCAATCTTTTCCCTTTCAATCAAGCATTCTAATATAACCTTCTTTGAAGGTGGGGTTAATCAATCAAAAGCTCTGATACCACCTGATCTAAAAATGGGGCACTTAGGCTTCTTGTCTAACTTACAAGCACCTCTCCCACTTCCAAAGCTTAAATATTCCCAAGTCTTTATGATTACCCAGTGCATAATTAAATATGTGCATGAAAATAAGGTGTATGCTGGTGTTTTTTTAAACTGTTTATGTGTTTTAAGTTTATTTGCTTGAACTAATATAAAACATATAATAAAAAATAAAACAATAGATACAATGCAGCAATAAAACACACACACAAAAGAACAATATTAATTTGGAGTTCACCCAAGACTCTTGGGCTACGTCTACTTGAGCTCTAGTCAACTCGACTAGGCTCTCTGGGATTATGGTCTAAGTTCTTTTACAAGCTCCACACTCAACTCCACTTGTTTACACAGAACACAATGGGTTCAGAACACCATCTTATCTCCTGGCTTTGAAGCTCTTAACTTTCTAGCTCTAGGCTTTCGCTCTAGCTCTAGCTCTGGGGCTCGGCTCTGGCTTTGGCTCTTCAGCTCTGGCTTCTTTGGCTCTAGCTCTGGCTCTTCGGCTCTGGTTTCTTTGGCTCTGGCTCTGGCTTTCTGCAACTTTTAGCTCTCTGGCCTTTCACTTGACCTCCAAGTGACACCAAAGACTCCCTCAGCTGCTCTGTGCATTAGCTTTCACTCCTTTAGCTCTCTTTCTTCTCCCTCCTTTGTGGTACTTTTCCAGATTTTCAGCTTCCTCAACCATTTCTCTGTGAGTCATTATTCCTATGTGGCTCTGTGGCTTCTCTGCTCCCTGTCAGTTAGATTGGCTATCTGTCTCTGCGGCTTTGTGGCTTTGAAAAGCACCATTCCCTGTAAAAGCGCCTACTTGCAGTGTGGCATGATGATCAAGAGCGGTTACAGAGGTTTCGGGGCCTTCTCATAGGCAAAAACCCAAAAATTGAGAAAATCCAATTACATAGAGAATGTCTGCAAAATACACTATTAGGCGTGATTTTCGGACTTGAAATCCCATTCAATCACCCCTAAAATCCCTATTGGGTCCGCCATTAGGCATTATATCACATCACATTAACGTATTGGGTAAGATCCCAAATACACGGGTAAATATTCAAAAACTAGACAAAATCCTTTTTATCAGACTTCAAATTATATCGAAATCACCCTAAAATCGGATTGCGTCCGCCTTTGGCTACTATCGCAATCCCCATCGTTGATCTATGGGATCTCCGATCCAATGGTCGATATCCAATTTCGGGAGGCTTAATAGTAGGGAGGTTACTTGCCCAAAAAGGCGTTTTTCCTCTCTCCTCCGCCAGCCATGTGTTGACTAGTGTGTGGGCTCGGGCAGAGCTAGCCCAATACCACTTTTTGCCTGAGGCCCGCCCGAAATCTTGCCTTTACGTAACTCAAATAACATGGTGCCACATTTATAATTCCCTTTCAGGTCCGCTTTATTGCTTTGGGCAATTTCCTTTGTATTTCAGTTTTTACACCGAAACACGCTAATACACAGAAAAGTCCCTTTTACTGTAACTCAAAACTTATCAAACCGTGCCTATAAATTCCACTGGGTTCGGTGTTATCACCCCTTTTACATTGTTGCAAGGTGACATTGCAATGCGATATATCGCAATCACAAGTCGCATTGGCCCCAGGAGGGCGTTCCATCCTTTGTCTCGTGGCATTGCCGACATCGATATCGGTGATCGCAATATCGCATTGCCCAGGGTCCCGCCATCGAACACAAGCCTATCTCCGACCCAATAGATCGGAGATTGGAGATAGGGGGTCTTTCCCCTTTCCACTTAATTCTGCCTCTTGGGCCCTTCTCCGATGCGATTTTTCCTCATAAAGCCTTTTAGGCCATTTTTTTGAAGATTTGCCTCCTTTTCAAAGGACAAAGGAAAATTTTATTTTTGCGATAACTTCTGCATCCGAAGTCCATTTTTGCCCATTCAAGTTGCAGTAGATTTAGAATGAAAATATCTCTGCCATGGGGTTATTTCTAGGAACTTCCTTAGACTTTCATTTTCCTTGGTGAGGAACACTTAGACTTAGGAGTCTATCCAAAATCCATTTTGGATCATTATGTCTATGAATTGCTGGAAAACACTTAACTCACTGCCTTTGTCATGTTAACCAACAACGTTAAAAGCTTTTGATGGATGCACATATACGCCTTGTGGAATATTGTGTAATCTGCAAATCGAACTAGGAGGAAAAATAGTAACTGTTGAAGTTGAGGTTGTTGACGGACCCATTGACTACAACATTTTGCTAGGAAGACCATGGGTTTATGCTATGGCTGCTGTGGTTTCAACATACTTTTGTATGATTTCATTCTGTCATAGGGGTGGAATCACAATTATTGACCAACTTGCCTTCTTCGCCTCTAGTTGACAGGATATTGGAAGCATTTCGTTGGTAAATGACCCTCGCTATCTCTTCAAAACAATGGTGTAGGTATATTAAAAGATCCTTCCCTATTGGGATTTTTTTCACTCGCACCACCATCAAATTTGGTGGAAGTGACAAAAGTTGAGACTTGCAACATGATATATTCCACTTCGTCTGACTTAAGGAAGATTACCAATAGCTTAGTAATGAAATCATGCCACTAAGCTCTATTGATCTAGCATAGCAATCACTCTTTTTGGCTTGCACAATGAATCCAAATCCATCTTCATCAATTGTATAGGTAGATCGTTCATTAGAATATGGTACTTCCTTCGATCCTTTTTCACGTATATTTTCTACTGATGAAGGAATCACCCTATCAATGATGACGGAAGGAGAATCATGGGAAGATTACAATCATCATTCCCATCTTCTAGATCACATAAAGGATTATTCAAATGAACTTAATCAACCTTCAGTTGTCAACTTGGTTTCGAATTTTGTTTTCATGGATACAGTAGATTCCAAGCGAAACCTGTCAAATATCAAAGGAAATATTTCTATGAATGTTTTAACCAAACCTATCATTGTAGAAAACATTCATGTTGGCAAATCTTGTTCTCTAGCAGATCTTGATACTTACCATTCTCTCTTTCATGAATTTCGAGATATATTTGCATGGTCATATGAGGAGATTCCAGGAATTGACTCTAGTATAGTTGAACATGAAATCAAAATGTATCCTGATGTCAAACTAGTGTGACAGTGCCTTCATCTTGTTCATCCGAAGAAGGCTGCTGCTATTAAAATAGAAGTTGAAAAACTTTTGCATGTTGATTTCATTTACCATGTTCCTCTTGCTGATTGGGTTTCCAATATTGTTCCTGTCATGAAGAAATAGAGGACAATACGAGTGTGCATTGATTATAGGGGTGTTAATCAGGCTTGTCCAAAAGACAATTATCCTACACCCTTTATCAACCAGATTATTGATGAATGTGTCGGATGCAAAATATTCTCATTTATGGATGGTTTTTCCAGATATAATTAGATCAATATCCGCCCAGAGGACCAATCTAAAACTTATTTTATTTGTCCATGGGGTACATTCGCTTACAGGAAACTTCCTTTTGGTTTGAAGAACGCAGGGGCAACATTTCCCTAGGGCAATGAATTATGCTTTCCATGAAGTTGGACATATTGTTCAACCATACCTTGACAATTCACTTGCTTATTCATGAAAATGGACTGATCACCCGCAGCATTTGAGAGCTATATTTTTACGGTGTCGACACTACAAAATATGACTCAATGCACACAAATGTGTGTTTTGTGTTGGTTCTAGTCATTTGCTTGGATTCGTAGTGTCTAAGGAGGAAATTTGACTCAATCCACTTAAGGTTCAGGCAATCCTTGATTTTCCTCCACCTTCTAATCTACTACAATTATAGAGACTCCAAGGTAAGGCTAACTTTCTGAGGAGGTTCATTCCCAATTATGCTAAAATGGCTAAAGGATTTACTCGTTTATTGAAAAAGGGGATACCCTTCCACTGGGAACAAGTTGCGTAAGCTTCCTTTGATGCTCTTAAAGATACCTTGATTAGAGCCTCATTAATATATTCCCCGAATGATCAAAATGACTTCTTCTTGTATCTCGCCGCTGTAGATACAACCATTGGGATGGTTTTAGTCCAAGAAGAAGATGGGATTGAACATATGATATATTATTTGAGTTGCAATCTCAATGATACAGAAGTTAAGTACTCACGTCAAAAAGTTAGATCTGGCTGCTGTTCAAGATGTACAGAGATTTCGCCACTACATCCTGTCTGAAAGACCATTGTCATTTCAGATTGCAACCCTATGACATATATTTTGTCACGCCAAACGTTGGGGGGAAAATACTCAAAATGGATTTTCATTTGCAGGAGTTTGATTTCGAATTCATCAAATCCAAATCAAATAAATCTCTAGTCTTCGCCGAGCTTCTTTGTGACCTTCCCTTGAATACCATTGATTCAACATCAGAACCATCAATTTTGGATGAGTTTTGTCCTGATTTCATCATATGACGTGTGGTATGGATATATACTGATTTATCTCTAGACCCAAACTTTCCTGCTTGATACCTCTCACTCGCAACAATGATGTATCCGATACCAAGCCAAATATTATCTGATTGTTGGCGACACTCTTTACTGTTGTGGTATCGATACAATTTTACAAAGGTGCCTCACTCATGAGGAAGTCGAGAAAGTGTTGAATGATTTCCATTCAGGTGCTTGTGGTGGACACTTATATGGTTATGCTACCATGTAGATAATTCTCTGTGCTAGTTACTTCTGGCCTTCCATATTCAAAGATTGCATAATTGTTGTCGGACGCTGTCACGCATGCCAAATTTATGACTGTAAACCTAGATTACCACCTACACCATTTCATCTTGTCATCGTTGTTGGACCATTCGCCAAATGGGGAATTGACTTCATGACATGTAACCCCACCTTGACTAGGGGGCATGGGTACATTATTGTTACACAGTAAATTGTCACTGCCATCATGTCAGTCTCCCTACTGTGCTATATACCACACTCACCTATACTCATGCTCCTAAGAATGGCTAAAAAACCCTCTTTGCCTAAGTTAAATGGATCATCGCGTCTGTTAATAAAAGTACCGCGCTGACAGGCGGGGTCTAGCGTTGTTGTTGCGCTGCCAGCGCGGAAGCACACGTCTTATCTGCGCTGGTCCCATTTCCACGAACAGCGCTCCCTCCGTTTGTCCTTTTCGCGCTGACCAGACCTCTTCCACATAGGTTTGCGATGTCAGCGTGGCAGTTC
>APFE030588475.1:0-16232 GCA_000404065.3 Pinus taeda
TTTCCTGTGACATTTAGCACCACCTTTGCACAAACCCTTGTCACCCTTGCAATGACCAGAATCGGGGAAGCGGGCTTGATGCGTCAAACAAACGTTCTACCCAAATCTCAACGATGACGCCTGCGCGTGTGACGGAGAATCGTCCTCGACGCTTTCATAACTGCTCTGCCCAAATCTCAACGCCGACGCGAGTGCCTGTGACGGGGAATCGGGCTCGATGTTTTCGCAGCTGCTTTGTACCGTGACTTCAAAACAGGAAGATTCTTCTATTATCGTCTCTTGGCGCGAATAATAGGTGGAGGTGCCGTCTCCAGCAACTGCCTGCACATAGATCCTCGTAGTGTGATGTTGCATGGATGACTTGCACCAGCCAAAAGCGGAAGTAACCACAACAGAGTTGGCAAGCGGTGCGGCCAATCTTGATGCCCAGTAAAAAACAACAATTTTCTCACACTCATGAATTTTCTTTTGGAAAAAAATATATAGCCTAATCTCTAATACCATAAAACAGTGCAAAAACATGCATATGGATTTCAATGAATGAATTAATTAACAATGAGCAATAATGCTCAATAAATAATACAAAGGTATTTACAAAAATAGAAACAGCAAGTTTCTACTAAGAAATAGAAACAGCAAGTTTCTTCTAAGAAACTGCTAATAAGATCACAGACGATCTTATCTGAGTGAGCATTAAACACTAAAGATAGCATTATTCTAATAAACATCATATCTGAGGCAAGACATATAAACCTGCACTTTTAGATCTCAGAAATCAATTGTATGAGCATATTTATACATGTTTATAAACCATTTTACTACAGAGTGAATCAGATCCAGAAAATATACCTCTTGTTCTTGACAATTTTCTGCCCGCGAGCCCATGAACCTTATTATTCACGACATCTGAAATCAGACTTACAAGAGTGTTATATAGATCCACACTTATCATTGAGAGACAAACCCAAGAACAAATTATTTATTGGTCCATAATATAGTGCTTTGTTGCCATATATCAGTTGTTTAAACAGACATAGGAAAGCCCTGCTTATGTTAGTAGTAGGTCATCCCAGAGTGAGAGAAGAGGTTGCTAAGGTGATAGTGGTATCTCTTCCAAGTCCCACTTGGCATTTCGCCTGGTGAAGACTTTGCATCTAAGGTAAGAGATTAAGAGGAACAGAGGGATAATACAAACTCTCTGAGCACACATTTATACCAGTACTTCTCTTTTATCATTGTGGTGTTGAACTGTGTCGATTAAATTTGGTTTAACAATGTCAGGGTTCCTTCATTCTCCAGATAATATATTAATACATATCTGGTTAGGAATCCAGATATTTTTTTTATTGTAATTGTTTTGGAACAATTAAAGTCCCTTTTGTGTGAAAAGAAAGTAGGGACATGCTTAATGTGGTGCTGTGTATAGTCACTACTGTATACTTATTTTATTTATTATTCATTGCAGGTGATGTAAGTGCATTGGGTTGGTGGGATTTATTTATAAACTATGGGTAAGCTTTCTTGAGGTATCTTTTCCTTTGCTAAGATGGAAATCATGACATTTCAACTAGTTTCTTAACTGTGAGCATTTGTAAGCTTTCTTGAGGTATCTTTTCCTTTGCTAAGATGGAAATCATGACATTTCAACTAGTTTCTTAACTGTGAGCATTTATGTTGTTTGTTTGTTTCTGTATCATAGAATTGCAGAATGCTTTGCATTTCTTGTGTGTACAAAATGGTCCAATCCCTCTATTCATCAAGAACATCAATTCCTAGGAGCAAGCACGTCCTCGATAAACAGACAGTATTCATTTCAAGAAGACCAGTATCAGGAGGGCATGTGTGGGTTGCAAGATATTGGAGGACATATTATGAAGGTTCCTGTGGTTTTATTCCAGATACTTCTGTGCATGCGGTTAGAGGTGTGAATTGGTCTTCAGTTATCTGTTCTAAATGATAAGTAAGGAATAGTTCTGGGGGATTGAATGAAATGATATGATTGTCTGCTAGAGTCATTGTAGGTTTAGGGGGTTGTCTTCACTTACAGTACTTATTTTTATGATGTAAATAACAAAAAAAACTAATTTAAAGTCAGTCTTCCTTTAAGGTTTTCATGGCTTTTATTTTCTAATTCGCAGGGGACACCAAAGCTTGCTCGACATATTCCGGTGCCAGTAATTTTTGCTCCACTTTTTCTTGTTCAAGGTGTTGCAGTGCTATTAGCCCTTTTACGCCTTGTAGAAAAAATTATTCTTTTGCTACGCAGTGGGAATAGTGAAGGATGGTTCTTCAGGGTGTTTGCGAAGGGCCGTGTTTGCTTTGGCTTTTTACATCGTGGGTCCAGGTAAAAACTGGCTGATACTGCATTGCACTTTAAAAGAAATATTGGAGGATCTTGTTTCCATTCCATTCTGTTGGTCCCAGACACGTGCTTGATATGATGATGTTAATTGAAGCTGCAGTTAAATTAATATTGGTTTCAAAGCTTTATGTTCCTGTTATGGCTGCAGACTTTTGGGCTGGTGGTCTATTGATGAAAGCAGTAGAGAGGAGCAAGCTCGCCTTCTACATGCCCAAAGTTCAGGGTGAGTTTGTTGGTTTTGTGAACAGGTGCACAAGGCTGATAATTTATGAAACTCAATCTGCTTTTGTTATACCAATGAGATGGATGCTCTTGTATGTTTTGGCTGTTCTTTGGCTTTTAAGATCTGCAGTGACACAGATATGAAGATGATTTAATGATGTGATGCTTTCCTGGATAACAGTAATCCTGCTACTTAGGTCTCATATAGGAACTTGTAAGGAGAAAAGGAGTATAAAGTTGTGGGAGATGTTCGGTTGACAATATATATGGGAAGTGAATGAGTGTGCTAATGAGAATTTATAGATGCAATAGCCTTTGCGACGATAGAATACTGTTGTGATCATCAGAATTGGATGGTCAGAATAGGCTGCTTGGAGTAAAACTTCTGCTTGAATACATGGGAGAAAGATGTTTAGAATATACAAACTGAAAGTGGAATTATTATAATTTAGGATTTGATGTCAACAAAAAAACACTGATGACTTTCAAAATTTTAACTGGTCAGAGGAATTTTGAAATTCTCAATCATTTTAGCTACCTTTCTCGTGATAAAACAGGTGACTAAATCATTTGTTATTGGTTTACCATATGGTAATATCCTTCTAACAGGGTGGGGTCGTGCCATTACTCTCTTGCATTTGAACCAGTAATCATTGTGTCCCAAAACCTACTGTATCAAAACTAATAGAACAATTGCATTTTGTTATTGGTGCCTATTTGTGTGTAGTCTTCTATTTGTTTGCTGTGAGACTTATTCATATAGGCACAAGTCTAAATGGCCTTGGGAGTTATGTTCATTGATTTGACATTTTATACAACTTGTTTGTATCTTCAATCACATCTGTTTAGAATGCATGAGATTGTTGATTTGATCAAATGCCACATGTCTAGGCATTTTTTCCAAGAGAATTCAAAGCAATCCAAGAAGCATGTAGGAAGATGATCACCGAGTGTCACAGATTTTTCAGCCTCCAGAGTACAATGATCTGTAACTACCACTCTGTGGTAACTGTTTGCAGCTCTTCCTCTGACCAAACAATCTTGTATTTTACATTACTACTAGAATCAGATAATATGATCAACACATTTTACTGCTAGGCAGTATATAGGTAGCATGTGCCATGCATAGATTTATACAGATCTGATATGATCAACATGTAAGCATACACTCATCCTGTCATTTATTCTTAGCCTCCTGGTTATCCTTCTTGCTTGGAAGATAATGGTCCTGGCAGTAGATGATACATGCTATTTTCTAGCTAGTTTTGTTGAAAATTTTCTTTGCATAATTATTATCAAAATGTGTACACGTCTTTTAATTTTTCTTGTGGTACATCTCTGTGATATCTAGAGGTAAAACAATTCACTCTTTCCAAAAACTAATATTGTCAGAATAAACATGATCATCATATGTTAAAGATACCTACGTTTGGTGCATCCAAGTGTCTTTAATAACTATTGCAAAATGTGCTTAAAATACCCAAGTTTGGTGTGTCCAAATGTGTGTTTATAACTAATGTAAAATGTCCTTGAAAAACAGCCAACCAAATGATAATACTAAATAGTACATTGTTGATTAGTTGTGGTCAGATGTCATTGGATGTACTATCTTTGATTCACTCTTCTATTTTACATTACTACTATATTTGATTCAAACTTTTAGCAATACCATCAACATCATTTCCAAACCCCATTCTTTTTGTTCAATATTTTTTTTGTTATTAATCTAACTCACTTGCACATGTTCGATCTTATCTTCATTGATGGAATACATGGCAATCCTACCTTACTCAAGGTTATATATCTTTGTGGCTCATTGTCTAGACCTACTGTTAGATTTTGTTAAATGTAGCACTAGTGAATTATTAACCTAGCAGAAGCAAGATCTACTAAATAACTTACACAGCTAGGTTCCTAACATTCAACTGAAGCAAAAATAAAATAACAAATCTCATAAAACGACACAAATTTTGTCCAACAATTTTTTCGTTAATAATCCAAACTTACTTGGGCTCTTGTCCTCGGATAATTGCTCAACTGAGAAAATACAGAATATAAATAAACTTGGCTTTGATCCAACAGAATGCCCTAGATCGGTGTTCGATCTTATGTGCAGATCTAGATCTCCAACCTCTCTGCACTCCCTTGGACCTAACACATTGTTCACTAAGATGTCTCTCTCAATCTTGTGTTGTTGTAGTGTGTATTTCCCATCTCCTTAGCCTTGATTTTATAACTTCACATTGAGCTAAATTCCTAACCCTAATCTCCAAAGTGATTGATGGTCGAGATTAATTCTCGCTTCCCTTGAGATCAATAGTTGAGATTAAAACATATTAACTTAAGTAATTTACTCTACTTTTCCTAAGTTTATTTAGCCCAATAAGTTAACATAATAATGTGTTTTCCTAAGATGGACTTAAGCTAAGTTATATTAGCAATCTTGCTCACACAGTACACTAGGGCAAGTACCTAAGGAGATTGTGGGTGACTTATGCTTGTCTAGACACATAGGCCTATGCAAAAGTCCCTGCCCAAGCTATAAATATTGTCACTCCCTCTTAGCGAGGGAGGAACTTCTACCACGTAGAATTGGTTCTGACCTTGGACCTAAACCTGCTGCCATGGTTGCTCGCTTTGATTTGGAAGATTTCCTTACCATCATCCTCGTAGACTCCCTTCTTGTGAACTTGTTCCTAGAATCCTCCTACTCCTAAACATCTCGTACCAAGACACCTTCTTGATAGATTGGGAGGAATCTATCAATTGCTCCTCAACTCTTAAATCTAAAGGTTGACTCCCTCTGAGCTACTCAACCTTCAAAGCTACTTGCTCCATGTTTTCTATCACTACTCTGCTTCTCGTCATTGCTTGAATAGGTTGTGCCGTTAGCCTATATAGGTTGCTCTCTCTAACTCCAATGATGTGGCCACTCTAGATCTCTTAGGTCTAATCAGTGCCCATCCATCTTGGAATGCTACATGAAACCCCTTCTTATCAATCATTGAGACTGAGAGCAAACTCCACCTGAGTTTCGACACCCATAACACATTATTCACTTCCATCCTAGTACCTTAATCAAGTTGGAATAACACTATTCCAACCTCTTTAATTGCATGCCTCATATCAACACATAACTTCACATCCAATTTTGAGTCCCACTTAGTCAGTGTGGTGAATTGCTCTAATGCTCTTGTCATATGTCTTGTGGCTCTGCTATCTAACAAACACACACTCACAGGTTTTTGTGCTTTGAGGTAAGGTAAGAAACAAATGTGAATTTTGTCTTGAACTTCTAGGAAAACTCCTCTTAAGCCTCTGCTAATGTAGCTACAAGGAGCTATGTGCTCTTGCTTCCTTTCCTCTTCTTTGGACACTATGAAGTATAGTGTCTCATCTCATGACAGGAGAAACACTTGACCTTAGTCAAGTCCTCCGGCTTTGAGGCTGCCTCTTCTCTCCTGTTGGAGCTCTTCCTTTGCCCTTTGTAATCAAAGCCATGTTCTTGTCATCTACTTGCTCACTAATCTTGCTCTTTGACTGTACCCTGATTTCCTCTTATATGCAATCATTCGTTGACTCCCCCTTTTTATTTATTTATTTGGTTCTTTGTTAAATTTTTATTTTTATATAAAAAAAAATCAACCTCTTTTGCTTGTGTGGCTGCAAAAAAAACCTTCAAACTTTGCGCTGGTTGATTTCTTCGGCCCAAAAGATTTTCGCCTATGTATAATAATGGTCAAACCTGGCCCAACAATCTTGTACAAACCTAGCTTCTAGTAATTTTGACATTGATTTTCATAGATCTGGCTTTGATATCGTGTTAGATTTCTTTAAGCCTAGCATTGGTAAATTATTAACTTAGCAGAAGCAAGATGTACCGAATAACTTGTTTAAATTTGGAGACCCAAATTTCTACTGCAACAACTGATTAAGTACCTTATATTTGTTAATTATTGAACAAATTATTTACTGCAGCCTACAGGAAATACCAAAACTTATACACTGCAGCCTTCACCAATTAAATTAAATGTGAAAACAAGAAACTGAGCAAGAAAGAAATACACAACACATGACAACGTCATTTTTGGACAAATGTCCCCAGAAACCCAGTGCGGGAAAACATGTGTAGGAGTTGAGGGTTTTAATTATTATGCAGTAGTAAATATGAGTACAATTCGTTGGATGCCTAACTGGCTATCCGATATAGAGAGAAACTGGCAAAAAGGTTGGAGAGAGAAATCTCGCACTGTTCTGGGAGATTTGATTTTGATCAGGGCCTTGCTGATTGGCCCCAGGTTGCCTCTGCGCAGCTTTTGTGTCAACCCTATGCAAAACTGTGTCACTCTAGCTTGGGTTTTGCATCAATCCCTTTGCTGACCTCTTGCTGACTGGAAATTTGATCTCCAGGCCTTTCGGTCTTACACCTCGGCTTCCTACACTGAATCTAGTCTCTCTTAGTTGGAATTTGAACTCCCTCTGAAGCTTTGCGTTGCCTCTGCATCGCACTGCCCTGCCTCACTGAACTGTTCTTTGCCTTCTCTATTTTGCACTCCCCAGATCTGGAAAGCTTCCTACGGTCTACTATCGCTGCCCCTCACTACAAGAAATCACCTTGATCGATTCTCTAGCAATTGTTGCTTTGTCCTCTATGAGAAATTTGATCTCTTAATCTCTTTCCGATGTGTTTTCCAAATGCCCATCGAAGTTCTTCTTATAATCCTTTAGTTGAGTAATCAACAACCCAGATTATATTGTAATCAATGGCTCAGATCATTTGGACTCGATCTTCGTCTTCTTCTAGAAGTTTCACCCTCAGTTTGATTAATACCCATTAATTATTTTAATTTCCTAAGTTTATACTTAGGCATCAATTAAAAATAATTAATTATTTTAATAAAACTATCTTTGGGTGGAATTTCCCAAAACAATCTCTGGGTACTCTGGAATTTCATGTGTCCTACCTTCCCTGCGATTTTGAGGCTTAAGCCTTAGAGCACATTCAGTGCTACCAGAAATCAACAGTCCCTCTTAGTGAGCAATGTGCTCTAGTAATGCAGCTCGCTGAAGCAACACCCTTCTCTATAACGTCTCCCTCTGTGCTGCTGATGTTTGACATCGTTGCCCACGAACTACTATGCAAACGCTGCTTTGTATTGCTGCTGACCCTGCCACTGCCAACACTGTATCTATAATGCAACCCTCATAAGTTCTGCATCTATGCTGTTGCTAGCGCTGCCACTGTCAACACTGCATTTGCACTTGAACCTTCTCCAACTAGTACTGCTACTGCATTAACAACGAAAAATCATCCAAAATTACTAAACAAATGTTCAACATGATGCATCTGTTGCTGGAGTTCTGACTGCTGCTAGTCTTTGCACTGACCATTTGAAGCCTTTGTGTTGTTGCTGACTCTGCACTGTGCCAATTGCACTGTTGCCAATTCTGCTTTGTGCTGCTTAGTCTTTGGTGCTCCTAGCCACTGCAACTATCACTCTGGCACTTCTCTGCACCAACTGATCCTAGTTCATCCTGCTACTTCTGATATCGACTCCCGTAGCAAGGTATTGATCCAAGAGGTGGACTCATCAAGGATATTGCCCATTTGTAGTTCTTTCGAACTACAAACTAGATCACCCCACCTATCCTGAAAGAACTACAAACTAGATCACCTCACCTATCCCCTAGAGGTATCTGGGCAATCATGGAAAAATCCTCCTCAATTGTTGCAGATTTATCCTTTGGATTATGCTTCTTGTCTTTGTCCTTTCTTCTTGAGAGGACACTGTGTAGTGTAGTGACCAAATTCACCACACTGGAAACACTTGATCTTTGCTATGTCCTTCTTTGCCTCCTCTGCTCCTGCTGCCCCTTAGATGCAAGGGTTGCATTCTCTTCCTCCTGCTTGGGCTTCGTCCCACTGTTGTTGCTGCTATCAAGTTTGCACTTGTCTAAGTCTCTCCTCATCTCTTCCTGTTGAAGAGCGACCCACATCCCTTCCCAATTTGGCAATCTCTCTTTGCCTAGGATGCTCTGGACAAATACATGCCATTCTTCTGAAAAAGAATTCAGGGCCAGCCTCACCATTTCGATAGGCTGAGGTGTTGACCCCACAACTTCCAACGAGTCTCAAATTTCTTGAAGCCTTGTCAGGAACAAATCAATGCATTCCCCCTTCTACATCTGCGTGGATCTCATCTTCTGCTCCAAGTACATATTTTGCTGGGTGACTTGTTTAGGGCATGATGGATCTCTCACTTTCTCAAATTTAGGGAAAAGGGCAGTTCCAATGAGTGATGGAGTTCGTTCTCCCCTTTTTGCAACAACTAAACTAAACTAAACTCTTCAAATAAACTAGGGCTTTGGACAATGAGTGGAGTCGCCAGAGGAATGCTTATAGATGTCGTTAATGAACCAATTCCTGAATGATTCACTAGGGAGGTAGACCTTTTTCCTCCCCAGCAATGGCGCCAAAATGTTACCGCTGAAACTAGCAGGGGGCCTAAAAGGACTCCTAAAGGGTCATCTTGCTAGATCAAAGGCAACAATGGAGACTTAACCCACTGTCACCTCAGCTAAGACTCCCTACTCTTTACGGGCTTTCACCGATGGGAGGAGACCCGATATATGGAAAGTCACTTGTGAAGGATTAATCAACGAATGGATGTGAAGTGACCTTAATGATCTTTTTCCTAGAAGGAGGTTAAGAATGGAGCTTGCTTGCTCTTCAAGCAAGGTTCAAAGCTTTCTAGGAGAAGGAGGTGAGGATTTAAGGGCAAGGTTTGAGGAATATGTCTTGTAAAGGAGTATCCCAATCCCTAAAATCCTTATTGAACTTGATTTCCCAAGTTGTTCTTGAAGAATTAAGTTTTCAAAGGTATGGGACCATATGTGACCAAATGGACCCAACCTAGGTGAAGGGGAAGGAGTCTAGCAACCAATGATGATCTTAACCCAGACAAGGAAGGGTAAAGGATCGAAACAAGAATTTCCTCTTAAAGGGTGTCAAATGGATCCCATGAGGTACTAGCCTATAGAACATCAAGACAAAGTTTGATCTCAGAGCTAGGGCTCGGGATATCTCACAATCCCGCAATCGAAATTTCTTCAAATTTTGAGGAGACCTTGAGGACACATCAATGCAGTAGAGGCTAGGAGGTCGAACTTTTTCTATGGATATTTTTGTTGGAAATACTGAGGGGGGGGGGGGGGGGTGAATCAATATTCCTTAGCAATTAGCACTTTTAAATCTTTTTAGAGCATTAGTTAATCTTTAGTTATTATGGATGTTTATGCAGTAATAACAGTAAATAAAAGAACACAGTAGACACAAGAATTTTAGGCAGAAAACCCCCTTCGGGTCAAAAATCACAGTATGCTTTTCTAATAAATTCTTTAATCTTCAATGCCAAATGAAATGAAAGCAACAACTTCTTAGAAGTCTAGAAAAACATTCTTCTCTAGCTCCCACTGGAAGGACGCCCCAACGCCCTGGTTTCTTCAGTAGTCAACTGAATGGATGCCTCAACATCCTAGACCAACCTACCACCCCAAAGTGTTCAGAAGCTCCAGCTTGTAGACGACTTCATGCACCAGCCTAGCACCTCCCTGCCACCCTATAATGACTTAAATGAGACAAGAGTGTGGATTCTCGTACCAGGGACAACGATCCACGATACAATATGATTTACTATGATTTTGACTTAACACCCAATCACACTATGACCTGCAACCCAACCATGACATCATCCCAACAAAGACTCCTATACCTCCCAATAATGCCTTTTCGACTTTAGGCAGATTGACTTTTACAATAGTGACCTTTCCAATGATGACACTTTTACAAATGACTCTTTTACAACTTTACAAAGATGACTCTTGGGCTTGACACTTCTTCACAATATACGGATGGTTGTCTGTCTTCAAAGTATATCCCGTTGCAATGTTTCCTTTGATTTGATACTTTTGCTCTTGAATTCTTGCTTGAAGTTGTACTCGAATCTTCTTCTACCTGCATGCAAAATTTGCCCTGCGAAACCAACTCCAAAACAAAACAAAATAACCTTCAACTTACGTCTGCCTGCAAAACACATGTAAGTGCATAATAATGAATAAATACAAATTAAAATTACAATGCGTACTTGAAGTGTGCTTGTCACTTTTGTTGTTGACTTGTTGCAGCAGTAGACAAAGACTCCTACTCTCGATATAGGGATGGATTCTATGCAAGACTATATCCAAAACTGACCTAAAGATATATACAATAAAAACTAATGACAAACCCTAGACTTGTGATGGACCAAGTTCTAAGTACAACAACAGAGACCATTCTGTCAACTATCACAAGACAAGTAACATGAACTTACAACATCATATAGATTTATCAGACTTGGTGTAGCATCAAGAATATGTAGTATCAAGAATAGGACATCTGAAATGTGGTATGAAAACTATGACATATAGAGACAGAGATATAACCGAGACCTTGTATGTACTTGTGTTGTCTTGCAAAAACATATGTTAGAGATGATGCTCATATTTCAAATGTAAACACTAATCATACATACCTTGCTATAGGAGACTTACCCTTGATTGTTGATGTGTGGTCCTTACTGCAATGATCCTTGAATGCATGCTTTTTCTTGCTTTCTAGGAGCTTGATATTGAATTTGTTGTATCTATGTAATTTTGGATCTCTAGGGTCTGAAATTTCGTCCTGTGGTAGCCCTTTGAGTCCTCTTTCCAATCCCGCAGGTCTGATCAAGATTGGATTCTTCAAGAAAGAGTTATGCCCAATCTCCCACGATGACTTGATTATAGACTGGTTCAGTAGAGTGAACTTGTACGAAGTGCCATGTGTCACTGTTGTGACCTTCGGCCTTGAAAACGCTACTCAACAAACTACAGTTCGTCCTCTTTCTGTGACTATTTACGAAATTTGAATCCAATGCTTATAGAGAAAGTTATGACGATTTTCCCAAGGTCCCCTGTTTGATATGGAATTCAGGAGCTTGCAAAAACCCTAACTTCCTCAGATCATATCACCAAAAATATAGTGAATCAAGATCTGAAATTCGGTCACGAGGTTCATCAAGATTTCGGCTCAAATGGGTTTTAATTTCAGCATCTGAAGCTTTGCAGAAAAAAGGTTATAGCGAAAATTCCACGATGACCTGTTTGAAGCCACAAAATCCCTACTAGAGGAGGATATGAGGGGGATTATTTATATGAATGTCTTGAGTTGAGAGGGTATTCAACAAGTGAACATTGGAGGGATTTTAGGAGCAATTTTTTATTATTAATTGTTGATGATTCAATGACCATAACCAATTATGATTGCCATGCCACAACCCCATAGGGCTTTAGCCCACTAATTGGGGTTACTAACTTCAAACATGAATATCTCTCAAACCGTGAAGAATTACTTAGTGTGCCATATATCGACGGAAACATCTTGACAAGTAGAATCCATCTAGAAGATCCTTGACTTAGAATAGTGTAAGTTGTCAAGTCAAAATGCCCATGCAAGATCGGGCTAGCCCCTAGTGCTGCTTGGGTTGACATCAATGACAACCACTAATCAACAATTTCGCCCTTTGGCATTGATGGAAACACAAGTACTTCCCCTGTGACCATGACACCTCTTCCTACTGTGTTCTCTACCCCTTTGTCATCAATGGCAAAGGGTAACTCCCACTGACAAACAACCATCTTGCGGTCTTATACACACCTCCACTCCCCCTTTCTACTCGAGTAGATAAGAGAAAGAGTCTAATGAAAACTTGGGAGAATCCCAAGATTTTGGCGAAGATACTCAAATGCTTTACGAGGTAATGGTTTGGTAAAGATGTCAACAATTTGTTCCTTTGTGCCAACATATTCAAGCTTGATATTCTTTTTAGTGACCTGCTCTCTAACGAAATGATATTTAATTGGAATGTGCTTCGTTTTGGAATGCATCACAAGATTCTTGGAGACACTCATGGCGTTGGTGTTATCGCAAAAGATGGGAATAGGCTCATCGAACATGACTTGAAGATCTTGCAAAGTTTGCTTCATCCAAAGAACTTGAGTACATCAAGCTGTTGCCGTGACATATTCTGCTTCTGTTGTGAATAATGAGATTGAAGACTGCTTTTTACTTAACCATGAAACAAGACAACCACCTAGATAGAATGCTGCGCCACTGGTACTCTTACTATCATCAACACTTCCTGCCCAATCTGCATCTATATAATCTTGGATGACCAGATCATTTCCTTTGGGATACCATAGACCATATTCCGCTGTGCCCTTATGATACCGAAGTATTCTTTTGACGACAATGATATGAGATTATTTTGGTGCTGCTTAGGAATTTTGCTACTTGTCCAACTGCCTACATCACATTAGGTCGGAAGGCTTTCACATATAAGAGACTACCAATCATGGATCTTTACAACCTTTGGTCCACATCCTTTGACGAATTTTCTAAGCTTAACTTGCAACATGTTACCATGGGGGTAAGGATTGGCTTGCAATCTTCCATCTGGAATTTCTTGAGCATTTCTTTGATGTACTTGGTTTGATATATGAATATTTCTTTATTCTACTGAGAAATCTAAAGCCCTAAAAAGTATGTCAGTTCGTGAATCATAGACATTTCAAACTCACTTTGCATTTTTGTAGCAAAGTCTTTACTTAATCTGTCATCACTTCTTCCAAAGATTATATCATCCACATATACTTTGATAATTGATAGGTTATGTTGATCCATTTTCACATAAAGATTGTTGTCAACACTTCCTTCTTGAATTCCTGTTGATGTAGATATCCATCAAAACGAGCATACCAAGCCCTAGGAGCTTGCTTGAGACCATATAGAGCCTTCTTTAATCCACATATATAGTCTTCTTTGTCAGAGAGCAGAAAGCCTTTTGGTTGTTCAATGTAAACTTCTTCCTCCAATTCACCATTTAGAAAAGCTAACTTAACATCCATTTGGTAGAACTTGATTTTTCTCGAGCAAGCATAAGTGAGAAACATCCTTATAGCTTTCATTTTGGCAACAAGAGAAAATGTTTCTTCAAAATTGATTCCTTCAACCTATGCATATCCTTTGCAGACTAATCTTGCCTTGTTCCTAGTAACTTGTAGCCCTTCAATTGTTTTGCTCCCCCTAAACTTGTAATGAAACTGCGATCTTGTTAAAACTACCTTCCTGTCAATCGTAGACTTGTGCCATATACTCCTCTACAAACATTAAGGAGTCAACAAGCTAGACTGTTCAAAATAGTGGGTCACCTAATGAGCCATCTTGACTTGAGTCATTATCTGAAGCAACTGCTAATTCCTCATGACCTTTTGCTTTTACAAATCCTGAAAGCATAATTGCTCAAACCTTGTTATCTATTTTGTCTTCCTGTACCTGTTTCCTTTTCCAGAGCTTCTTATTCCTCCAATCTCGAGCCATGTGCCCATAGTTATGACACTTGAAGCATTCAATTTTGGCCATAGATGATTCCATCTGATATCTTCAACCGCGAGTGCTATGGCCATAGTTATGGCATTTGAAACATTCAATGTTTGGCCCATCTAGCACGTATTCTCTTCTGACAAAATCATCATGGAACTGGTCTCGCGATCCTGCAAACTTGCTTCTAGGGTTTTGCAGATAATGACTATACCTGTCAAAAACCTCACAATCCCTAGCCATATGTCCATAATTAGCACATAAAAAGAAATAACCATTAAATAAATGTACGTACCTGAATGGTTCATTCGGATGTGATGGTCCTTGATAGTTGTACCTGAATGGTACATTCAGATGTGATGGTCCTTGATAGTTGTACCTGTCAATAACTTTACAATCCTTGGCCATATGTCTATAGTTAGCACATGAAAAACAATAACCATTAAATAAACGAACATACCTAGAAGATTTTTCATTCTTCTTTAGAGGCAGTGTTGTAGTTTGTTGTGGTCCTTTGTTCTTGATTGCTTTGGTCTTGTTCTTTGGAGTTGCAACATTCTTCTTTGGCTCTTCACTTTGATCAACTTCCTTCTTAGAATCATCCTACGAAGATGTGGAGCTTGTACCTTCATTAACTGGAGCTTTACCGTCATTAATTGCCTTCATTTTTGCTTCTTCATCTAACTTATCTTGTAAGTGTTCTTTTTGTGATCCCTTGAGTTTGTTGATCTCATCACGGGTTGCATAAAGTTCTTCTTGCTTTTGAGCAAGATCTTTTTGAAACCATCTTTTCAAGATCTTCCTTCTTTTTTCCGCCTCCTCAACCTGTAGCTTGAGAAGAGTGGTCTTCTCTACTTCTCTGTTGAGGACCTTTATCTGTTCCTTCTGCTTTTCATTTTCAATCCTGAGCCTGCTTATTTCTACTGAAGATGTTTCTAATTCTTTTTGCTTTTGGTCAACCACATATATGTATCTTTGATCAGATTCCTTCCTTTCAATTTCTGCTTCCTGCATATGTTGTGTGATCTTGCTAATCTTTGCAAACGCTGTGTCGAGTTCTTGTTGCTTCTATTGGACTTATCTCTTGAGGTCTGGTGTCGTTGTATTCTTGATTTCTTCCAATTGAGTTCTAAGATTACTAATCATCTTCTCAGACTCTTCATTTTCTTTGACGAGTTCTTTTGCTGTCTTCAATTCTGCTTCCAAATGTCTTGTCTTTTCCTTTTGACTTTTGAGTTTCTTTATCATCTTAATTTTGAAACTCTCTTTTACTCATTTCTCCCATTTCTTCATCATAATCAAAAGGATCCGAATTTTCAATAACATCTTGACCTTATTGCTTTGTTGAATAGAGATTATGAAGCTTTTCCCAAAGAGCTTTCGCTATTGAACATTCACCAACTTTTATTTTCACAGAATTTGGAAAAACATTCAAAATTACATTCATGGCCTTCGAATTGTACATTTTAGCGTCGTCGGTAGATGTGTGTCCAGAAACATTTGATTCCCATACTCCATGTGTCTGCGGATGTACTTCCATCCTAGATTCCCATATCCAGTCATTATCTGCATCAAAATCAGGGGTTGGTACACAATACTCACTTTCTTTGGATTTTGTTGTAATCCACTTCTTTGACTTTCCCATCTCTATGCTCTAAAAAATGACTTCCAGCAGTTAAGTTGTCACTGAAGGAATGAAGCTCTGATACCAATTGTTGGAAACACTGAGAGGGGGGGTCAATCATTATTCCTTAGCAATTAGCATTTTTAAATCTTTTCAGAGCATTAGTTAATTTTCAATTATTATTAAACAGTAAATAAAAGAACATGGTAGACAAGAATTTTAGGTGGAAAACTCGTCTGGGTCAAAAACCACCGAACTCTTTTCTAATAAATTCTTTAATCTTCAGCCCCAACTGAAATGAAAGCAACTTTCTAGAATTCTAGAAAAACATTCTTCTCCAACTCCCACTGGAAGGACACCCCAACGCCCTGGTTTCTTCAATGGTCAATTGAATGGATGCCCCAACATCTTAGACCAACCTACCCACCCTGAAGTGTTCATAGGCTCCATCCTGTAGGTGACTTCATGCACTAGCCTAGTACCTCCTGTTAGCGTTTGACATTTCACCTCAGGCTGAGAAAGGCAAATCTCAAAGCTACATCAAACCATTCAGCCTCGTAGCTAGCCCT
>APFE030588475.1:25626-78008 GCA_000404065.3 Pinus taeda
TTGTCTCGGTACTCAATTAGCTCATAGCTCATCTTATCATCCTCAATTTGATGGGCAAACTGAGATAGTAAACAAATGTTTGGAAGGATATCTTTGTTGCTTTGTATCTGATAAACAGACACAATACCTTTTGTTGAATGGTGGTATAACACTTCATTCCGTACAACAACAAAAATGACCCCATTTATGGCACTTTATGGATATCAAACACTATCCATCACATCATATTTAAGAGAAAATTCTAAGGTTCAAGCAGTGGAACAACATATCAAGCATCAACAAGTTCTCCAACTCTTAAAGGATAACCTCGTGTTGGCGCAAAATAGAATGAAACAACAGGCAGATCAACATCGCAGCAAAAGAAGTTTTGATGTAGGTGACTGGGTATTCCTACAGCTACAACCATATAAACAAATGTCCTTCAAGCAAGCTAAGAAAGATAATAAATTTATCAACCAAAGTATTATTGTCCGTACAAAGTGTTGCAAAAGATTGGTACTATGGATAAACAAATTGGAGAGCTTCCTGCAGCTTCTCGAGTGCACCTGGTTTTCCATGTTTCATGTTTAAAGAAGGTTATAGGCGACAAGCTCCCAGTACAAACAATATTGCCAGAACTTGACGAGGAAGGAAAAATTATATTGGAACCAGAAGCAGTGACAGAAACCAGTGTTGTTAAAAGCGCGATTAAATCGCGCTTTTTTCAAAAAATTGCGAGTTTTTCCCTAGCTCGATTTAATTGCGCTTTTTATAAGAAAAAAGTGGGCTAATTTTTTTTGCCGCTTTTTTGGGAAAAAAGCGTGCTTTTTGGGAAAAGCATGCTTTTTTGGGAAAAAAGCGCGCTTTTTGGGAAAAATGCGCTTTTTTGGGAAAAAAGCTCAGGCTGGCGGGGCAGCGCGATTTATAATGAAAAATTGAAAAAAAATGAATATTTTTGTACCAAACGATTTTTTCCCGATTTTTTCCGCTTTTTTCCCGGTTTTTCCGATTTTTTCCGATTCGCACCGATTTAATCCCACTCGCGCTTTTAACAATATTGACAGAAACAAGAACTTGACAGCTACGAAATCGATCAATTTTGGAGTATCTCATCAAGTGGAAGAACTTATCTGCTGAAGATTCCACATGGGAGGATGAGAATTTTGTTTAAAAGCATCCAGAACTACTCAAAAATTGAGGAAAACACTTTTTTGAAGGAGAGGGGCCTGTTAAGTCCCTATAATACTAGTGATTACCCCATTACTATTGTAGTTGTATCCCTTATTAATATTGTTGTGCCCCTATTGTCTCCATATTGTTATTACTGTGCCCCATAGAATCCCTCTATTGTTATCTTTGTGCCTTTATATTATTATTGTTAGGTCCGCTGGGTTATGTTGCGACTCCTTAGACTCCTATATATAGAAAAGAGGTTTTGTCATTTGAATCATCAAAGAATCATTCATTTGTGTAATGTAAAGGAGGTTGCCCCCTCGAAGAGGCTAAATTCTAAGGCGTTGATCTATCTTTTCTATCTTTTTGTGAGCTGGTTCCATAACACAAGTAACATGAACTTACACCATCATATAGATTTAGTAGACTTGGTGTAGTATCAAGAATATGTAGCATCAAATGTGTAGTATCAAGAATAGGACATCTGAAATGTGGTATCAAAACTAACTGTGACATATAGAGAGAGATATAACCTAGACCCTGTATGTACTTACGTTGTCCTGCAAAAACATATGTCAGAGATGATACTCATATTTCAAATATAAACACTAATCATACATACCTTGTTGTAGGAGACTTACCCTTGACTGTTGATGTGTGGTCCTTACTGTAGTGATCCTTGAATGCATGCTTTTTCTTGCCTTCTAGGAGCTCGATATTGAATCTGTTGTATCTATGTAATTTCAGATATCTAGGGTCTCTGAAATTTCGTCCTGTGGTATCACTTTGAGTCCTCTTTCTAGCCCCACAGGTCTGATCAAGATTGAATTCTTCAAGAAAGAGTTATGCCCAGTCTCCCTCGATGACTTGATTATAGACTGGTTTAGTAGAGCAAATGTGTACGAAGTGCCACGTGTCATTGTTGCGACCTCTAGCCCTGAAAACGCTACTCAACAAACCAAAGTCCGTCTTCTTTCTATGACTATTTACGAAATTTGAATCCAATGCTCAAAGAGAAATTTATGAAGATTTTCCCAATGTCACCTGTTTGACATGTAATTCGGGTGCTTGCAAAAATCCTTACTTCCTCGGATCATATCTACAAAAATATCTGAAATTCGGTCATGAGGTTCATCAAGATTTCGCCTCAAATGGGTTTTAATTTCAACTGTTGAAGCTTCGCAGAAAAAAAGTTAGAGTGAAAATTCCACGATGACCTGTTTGAAACCATAAAATCCCTACTAGAGGAGGATATGACGGTCATTATTTATATGAATGTCTTGAGTTGAGAGGGTACTCAACAAGTGAACATTGGAGGGATTTTAGGAGCAATTTTTTTATTATTAATTATTGACTATTCAATGACCACAACCAATTATGAGTGCCATGCCACAACCCCATAGGGTTTTATCCCACTAACTAGGGTTACTAACTTCAAACATGAATATCTCTCAAACCGTGAAGAATTACTTGGCATGCCATATATCAACGAAAATATCTCGACGAGTGGAATCCATCTAGAATATCCTTGACTCAGAATACAGTAAGTTGTCAAGTCAAAATGCCCATGCAATATCAGGGTAGCCCTGGTGTTGCTTGGGTTGACATGAATGACAACCGCTGATCAACAACTTTGTCAGGAAAGTGATGCCCTAGGTGACCCAACTTGGCTAGACCTAGAAGAGAGGGGGAAAGGTGAAGAGAAGTGGTTCTTTGAATGACCGCCTATTGGTAGATCAATGCCTAATCCTTTGGGGAGAATGGTGTCTAGGAGAATGATGAGAAAGGACTTCGTTTCTCGATTAAGGAGGCCTCAAAGACTACTTTGCTTGGCCTTTGGGGCAAGAGGAAGTTTCCTCAAAGCTTTATACTTCGCTTTGCAAAAAGAGATGGCTTATCATGATACATTCAATGGTCGAATTATCCCTAGGAGATTTCATTCAACATACATGGTCCATACATTGAGAGATGCTATATAAAAACAATAATTCCACAATTTCGCAATTTAACAATTAGCCCTAGTATAGCGAAAATCCCATTCCAATGCATATGACAAAGTAAAACAAGAATAGCTTTAAATGTGTGTAGTTACATGTAAGAGTGCATATTCAACCATCAACAATTTGACAATAAAGAATCTCCAAGAGAAGAAAATCCAATCCAAACATCAAAATTCATCCATGCTCTAATTCATCCTCCAAGAAAGAAATGTGAAATTCATAAGGGAGAGAATGATCCAATCCAAAGTGGTGATACAAATGAATTCATGTCTATTTATAAATTCATTAAGAGTTTGAATTACCTAATTTGAGCCTACATTAACCCATTAACTAAAATAATGTGCAAATAACTATCTATTGGTGACAAGCCCACCCAATTAGCTCATAAATAAAATAATAAGTCTCCCAAGAGGTCGAATAATCAATAATGCATGTCGCTGGGCTATCTAAGAGCCTGATGAAGTCCATAAGTGCCAAAATGATGAGTTGGACTTCCAAAAGTCATGGACAAGGGGTTGGCCCCTTGTTCTCCACATAATAAAACTATGGTGTTGCCAATGGCTATGAGGGCACACAAGTAACCTCATGGGTCTCCAGGTAAGTCGAAGATACTTGTGGAGCATCTGTAAGGGCTCAGATGATGGTGTAAATGATGCCACATCAACATACAAGTCCTATGTCATCTGCCAATTGCATGGTACAATAGTGGGGTTGGCTAGGCAAGGTGAACTAGGTGCATTTTCCTTGTCCAATAGGTGAATATCGAGCAATCTCTGAACATATCTAGGAATCCATGGAGTGTTGTCTACTGTTGTGGAGGCCCATGGCTTTCAACGCACACCCTACATGTGCCAATGTAACCCTCTGGAGGGTTAGGACCCTGTATAGGGAGACCAAACCCAAGATGGAGACTACCTGCAATCCTGCATAAGATCCAATGTGTCCCCTAGCCTTCCAGTACAACAAATCATCAAGGAAATCGAGTAAAAGAGCTTACAAACCATGGAGAACAGATGGGGACTTCATAATGGCATGCCCTTCCATAATTGGCTTTAACATGTGCTAATGTCTCCAAGCTCCAAATGGGGTTAACCAAGTATCCCATTAAGTGGTTTCTTCTTCTAAAGGGGATAATATGTCCAAAGTGCATCCTTTAAATGGTTGTGGTACGTGGTAAAGAGATGAATGGAATAGGGAATGAAAAGCAGCAGCCCTAGGCCACATGCAAGGGTACAAGGGTAGCTAGTAGAGGGGAAACCCACACTTGGGTATATAATGTATAGGAAGGAGCAATCGTGGTACATGAGGTTCCCTGACCTTGATTTTTCTACCCTTCTTTATATGTTTTTTGCCTTTTATGATTTTTCTTTAATTCACTGCTCGAGGCTCAAGGAGTAAGAGCATGATGTGTGAGATATAGCAGTGGATACCCCCTTTTAAGGTAGGGCGGTTCATTGCCCACCAGGGGTTAGGACAATCATGGGTTCTTATATGATGAAAGAGGCTCATAGAACCTGTAGGAACTAGGGTGATGGCTATGATGATGGAGTAGAGCTCATGTATTGGCTTTTGTCCACGTGCTAAATGTGTTTGTCTCGGCCATCTTTTGCATTTTGTGGTATATTTCTTGTTGAATGTGGCAAATTATGCTTTCACCTTTTTTTTTTAGCTGCATCAACCTTCCGGGCATTATTTTGAGCCTAACCCAAGGTGTGGGCAAGGGGAGGAGGAAGGCTAACCCTATGTGGACCCAGTGGAGGAAGGCTAACCCTAGCCCAAGAGAGCTTGAGTAAGAGAGTTTGAAGCAAGAGAGAGAAGCTTGAGGAGCTTGCAAGAGGAGATTGGAGCTTGGGATTGAAGGCCAAAGAGATAGGATGTACACTCTAATCTAGCATTTTTTTTTTTGTTAATTTGTTTGTTGTTCTATGTTCATTGTTTAATAAATAAATAATTTTTTTTTTCTTCTATTTCCCATTCCCATTCCTCCATTTTTTTGCATATTTAAAACTTCAAATTTCAAATATCATGGTTATATGGCTTGGCATTTTCTTTTTCTTGGTTCCTTTTTTGGTTATTATAGTGTTGGAGAGTAGAAGGAGGGTTGAGCGTGAAGAAGAGGATGAAGAAGTGGGTTATAGTTGGATTTGATGAAAACCCTGGAGAGGAGTACCTTGGTGAGGAGGAAGAGAGTGAATATGATTCAGCCCAAAAAGCTTAACAAGACCAAAACCCATTGTGGAAATATGTTTCTAGGCTTGAAGTAGGGAAGGGGTGGAATCACTAATTTTGACTGCCCCAATTGCAACAAAACTTACACAGGTTCATAGACCTGTGCTAGAAGGCACCTCTGTGGGAAAAGAGCATGGGATGAAGATAGAGCAACAGGAATCAAAAATTGTACAAGTGTGTCAACAACAGATAGAGCTAAATACATAAGGGAAAAGAAGGAAGCCCAATACAAATCTAAAAAATCAAAGGGTGTCTTTGAACCAAGCTCATAATCACATCAACAAGCACAAAGAACTCGTTTAGCATCTCCCATGGCAATGGATATGGAAGCACAGGGTCACCAAACATCTCTTTAAGGCATAGAACCATATCAGATTTCCTTGATGAAGGGTGTACAAATGATGTGGATTCAAAAGTTTGTCGGTTTCTCTATGCACGTGGGATACCATTCAGTGTTCTTTGCTCACGTTATTGGCATGAAATCGTTTCTGCCATAAATGATGCCTTTAAAGGATACAGGAGCCCTGGGTATGACAAGGCTAGGACCATTGGACTTATCATGTAAAAGCAAAAATATCAAATTCTTTGAGTAGAATGACAAATTCTAGGACTGAGCATGGGGTGTCCATTGTATCTAATGGATGGACAAATGTAAAAGGCAAGCCATTGATAAGTGTTCTTGTTGTGTCTGTTAGTGGTGTCATCTTTC
Source organism: Pinus taeda (assembly GCA_000404065.3). Lineage (NCBI taxonomy): Eukaryota > Viridiplantae > Streptophyta > Pinopsida > Pinales > Pinaceae > Pinus > Pinus taeda. The sequence goes on from APFE030588475.1 coordinate 31,717, forward strand.
TTTGAACACATGATTACTTAGAGAAGTTCATGATCAACATCAACATTGTAGAACCATTACTTGAAACAATTGAACGTATTGGGCCATACAATGTCATCCAAGTCATCCTTGATAATGCTGCTAATTGTAAGGCAATGAGAGCAATTATTGAGGATAAATACCCCAACATATTTTGGTCTGGGTGTTTGGTTCACCCAATGAACCTTTTGATGCATGATATTATTAAGAACAAAAACCAACAACACAAATAGATTGGCGATTTGTACAAGAGAGGCAAACAAATGATAAAATTTATTACAAATCATAGCAATACCCATGGGCTTTTTCACAGTCACTCAAGATTGGAACTGTTGAAGATTGTGAAGACTAGATTTGCTAGCTATTACTTCACCTTCAAGCGCCTTTTGAAGGTAAGAGAGTCATTGGCTAGCATGGTATCAAGTCCACACCAGCAGGTATCAAAGGAAAGGGCTACAAATGCAACTGATAAACAACGTTTTGAATAGGTGGAGGAGATCGCTCTTGATGGTCAGTTTTGTGCACATGTGAGACAAGTATTGGAATTCACCAAGCCCATTTATCACATGATTCATTTTGCAGATATAGATAAACTAGTGATTGGGAGGTGTATGAGCAGATGGATAGCATGTTGGGGCAAATAAAAGATATTGTTCAGAAAGATGATTTCAACTTGTATACACTGATTGTGTGTGTACACAGTGGAATAAACTTAATGTTCCACTACATGCCTTGGCGTATATCGTTATGCTAAAATACTACTCTCCATCTTGGTTGGGCCAACCTGTACTTGGGGGTGGGCTTAAGGTCAAGCTCCATACAGATCTAGAAGTATCTACATGATATATGGAAGCATTAGACAGGTTGGTACCTGACAGGGAGGAGTGTGCTAATTTGTGTCTTGAATTAGCCAGATACTTCAGTTGCATTGGTTTGTTTGGTTCTTTGCATGCAATGGAAGATAGAGACAAATTTGATGCTTTCACATGGTGGGAAACATATGGGCATGGGACGTTTGCCAAAATTGGCAAAAAAATTTCTTTCACAGATTGTAAATACTTCTTCTGCAGAGAGGTGTTGGAGCACCTACAACTTCATACATAATGTGAGAAGAAACAAACTCAATGAAAACCATGCAGAAAACTTGGTTTATGTGCACTACAACTTGAGGTTGTTGAGTTATTACTGTGATCGAGCTTATGAGGAGCCAACATATAAAATTTGGGATAACAACCCAGAGGACGATAATTTGGAGGATGACACTATACATCTTGAAGAACTAGAAGCAAAACTTATGAGAGATGAAGATGAAGCAACAACCATGGCACCCTCACCTTCCAGTAGCAGTGCTCGAGTTCCAAGTCTTGTTCCTTTGTTGTCGCCACCTCCATGTACATCCACACGTCAAGGGAATTCTGGTAGTGGGATTGTGCGGGAGGAGACTCCTAGAAGACCACCACGACCTACTCAGAAATTAGACATTATTTGTGGCGGCAAGAGGATGTTGTAGATGATAGATTTACTTGTCTTTTCTAGTTTCTAGTAGTTTTAACTTTTAATAGTTGTTGACTCTTTCATATTTATTATGATATTTTTTGTAAACAATATATGACAATTTAAGTTTAAATTTTGAAGTTGGCAATTATAAGTCATTGGTAATGAATTATGAATATGATGCTTTGTCAAAGTTGAAGGTTGTTTCATTTCATTTCATTTCATGTTAGATATTCTTTGTTGTAATAGCTCCACTTAGCTTACAAGTACAACTTTGGTGATCAATTATGATAAATGTTATATATTGAATTTTGAAAGCTTGAAACTTTAAGATTGATGAATCATGAGACTCAATATGTTGTATGTTACTAACTTGTGGATGTGGTTGATGAAGATTATAACTTCTAGATGATAGTTGTGGTTCAATCTATGTTTTTTATATCTAATTCATCATTCTACATGTTTTTGTTGACACATATGCATCAAAATATAAAAAATATATATTATATAAAAAACGCTCCCAAACTGTGAGCTTCTGAAAATGTTGCTCCTGCTCTAGCTCCCAAGTAACCTTAGGTAACACTACCCAAGATTCAAGACTCGCAATTAGAGGGATCCTCTAATGTTTCTCCTAAAGCACAAAGTGAGGGCATATTCACTAGTACAAGATCCAACTTGGAGTAATTATACCTTTTCCTCAAGAGAAAAAAATACTACAAATTGATGAAGTAAACTTTCCAAAAGCACAGATCTTGAACCCAGTAAATAGTTGAGGAAGTAAAGTCTATAAAATTTACACTAAAATCCAGAGTTGATACAAGAAATAGAGTTAAACTTAAACTTTGTATTACTTGTGAAGTGTTATCTTAGCTTGCTAGTGTAATAGTTATAGATCCAGAGTCTTCAAGCGTTGTTCAACTATTCCTTATTGTGAACTCCTCCTCCAAAACAATCTCCCAAATGCTTTGTACAGTTGTTTCAATTCAGGCGGTAAGATAGTCATTGTGGGGCTCCTATTGATTAATAACCTAAACCATGTATCTTCATGAATCATAGCTAAAGAATGATAGTCAGGACATCAGGAGTGAGTGAGAGAAGATATGGCTAGATATATCAATGGAACATGACTGTGACGATGGTAACATATATGATATAAACTAGGTGGAAGGAGAGAGTGTTTTCATTTGCCATCACCAGTTTATTGCAGAATGGGTATTGATTTCCATCAGCTGTTGGTGTATTGCACATATGTAAGAATTTCCACATGTTTTTTGTTTTTTTGAGATTTTTGATAAGTTTTGCAATGCCCATCAGTTTTCCCTCTTATTGCTAATTTTTAGTGGACTGTGGGAGGTCTACCATTTATTCAGAATCTAAATTTGTATATTTTTATTCAACGTTTTTGTATTTTGATTATTGAATGTTTAATCATTACTATGTCATCTCTGAAGACTGAAAATGCTGAAAGCTTTGCATTATTGCTCAGACACTCCCCAGAGGAAAATCCCTAACCTCACTGAATGGGGAAAGCCTAAGGCTATCGCGTAGTGACTCACTCCACTCTCTATTTTTGGAAAATTCCAAACCAACTGGGGTTCCCTGAAGCTAACCCAAAGGCTATCATTATTACAGGGGAGAAGAATTTGCGTAGGATTTTCTTACTTAACAAATTGATTAAATGTGAAAGGCATGTCTCAACTTTCAAGTCTTTTATGACGAGGAAACTTCTAAAAGGTGTAACTCGTGATCAATGGTTGCTTGTAATGTGCAGATGACTTGAGTTCGAGTGTTGATACTGATGAAATGAACTTTATCAAAAATAAATGTTTGAAGGATTGCACAATAACGGTTGCAACTTGTATTCCACTCAACATATGTTTAACCATTAATTAATTGAACATGGAAAGAGCATTTGAAAGTTAGATCAACAGAATATGTTATCGAATGACCAAATGACCAACAAGTGTATCTGTATCTCTTAAAAACCAGTTTGTGCTAGTGCAAGATTCAGAAAGCATAACAACAAATTCGAGCCGCAGAAACACATGATTATGATTAACTCAAAGGGGTACAGTTTGTCATGACATTAGTTGTACAATAAGAAAGTAATAATAAATATTAGTTAATAATAATTGAAAGGACACATCCCATCCAAAGGAGATGACCTATCAAGGGACATGACCTTTCATCCACTGTAACTAGTCAATGCTACAGGTACACAGTCACATGGCATCATATCAACCTATCTCTAATGTTTAATATATTTATTACTTGTCTTATATGGGTTTTAACCTAATGTTCTTTTTACATTGGACATTTAGTAGATGTATGTTCATATTCAGTAAATGAACTTTGTTCATTTCATGGTCCCAAAATGTTAACTCGGGAAAAACTGCAGAATAAATTAACAACCTTGCAAAAATTGGTGAACATTAAAAAAATTGCGTGCATTTTGGTTTTTTCTCAACTAGATTAAAATATCTTTGCCACAGAAAATACCATCTTTTGCCTCTAGCATTGTACTGAAGTGAAGTTCTCGCTAATATTATTGAAAGCTAAAACCAAAATTGTGTAGAATGAATCACCAAAATCAATTTCTAAATAGGTTTTTGCCTCCACCATCTCCTTGATGATTTTTGGAAAAATCCAGGAATGACTTGGCAAACTCGCGACTTTTTCCAATCCCGCCCGTTCCTCCCCCGTTTACTTTTTTGAGATAGAGTTGCTATTTATTTGGTGACTTGTCGATTAATTCTTGAGTCCTTCAGCACTTCTTAATATTCACAATAGTAGTGTGAAGTATATGACATCTTGTGTATGAAGAAGTCCTGGTGATGTGATTAGCACAAGGAGGAACAGACCTAAATTGGCACTGATTGCATGTGTTTTTCTATTCTGTTAGTGTAATGAGGTTTCAACCTATTATCATTGGCCATCATTTGTATATCCGCTCAGTTGGATAAAGGGTTCCAGCTTTGATAAATGCTAATCATATGCATTTTTCATTCTTTCATCATTGGTGAGTTTAATATTTTGTTCATTGTTATATTGAAGTTGTCCAAAGTTCAAGTAATCTCTAAATGCTTATTTTGCTGGATGGACAATTTGTTGAAAAGTGTAACTAGGTTTGGTCTTCTTAATGACATGTAATTGTGATTTTATGTAATTGATGTAAAGAATAAAATAAAATTATTTTTAATGCTTGAATCATGGGTTTCATGATCAAGAAATTTTATTTTTATGGTTAAGGCTCCCATTGTGAGGCTTTAGGATTGGTCATCAAGTCATATAGTCTAGGGAGTCAATATTGAAGACATGTTACATATTGTAAAAAGTAATTTTGATTGTGTCAATAACCCTCCAAGACCTTGTCACAAGCTATTCCTCATGTCAGCCTAATGATGATTCTATAAAGGCATGTCGGCCTATATACAAGGAGAAGTCGACCTATTTTGAGAGACAGACCACTATATATAGGGAGTGCTCAGCCTCCATTTGGACAACACTCGACCAAGCATAAGAAGGAAGCATAGAAGTGCGAAAAACATAAGAAAGGAAGCCAATCACCAAGCGAAAGAAGAAAAAACATATCTGAGATATTTCTGATCTGTTGTGGGCTAATATACCTCACACGTGTGAAGGAAATTGGTGTCATCTGCTGCAGAGAATGATGGAGGCTAGTAAGGTCACCCTCGAATCCAAATCAAAGGGGAAGACATAGCATTCATCAAGGCAAAGTATAGAAGGAAGTCTTTCCATCCAAGCGAAGTGGTAACAAGATGCAAAAGTTGGTCAACATCCATCACACATACTGCAACTAGGATTTCTGAAGAGGCCGAGGGTTGCAAGTCTGATCCAAGAAGCCGAGATCTGAAGGATAGCCGAGAAGGAGGGAGAAGCAAGCAGGAAGAAGAGGTTAAACTAAGAAGCCTTGTGACTTGGTCTTGGAATTCGTCACTTGAAGATTATATAAGAAGAAAAATTTGTTTGTGTTTTCCTCTCAAGGTTGGAGAGGTTTTGCCTTGGCTGATTGCCTACGTTCTGTGTCTCTTTTCTATTTATTGTTTATGCTTTGGTAGCTGTTTGATGAAGAAGAACAATTTAATAACCTAATCAAGAGGAAGATCCTAATCTGAAGAAGTAAAAAGCATTCACAAGCAGTTATCATTAAAGAGAAATCTCCTAATTCATATGCCCGAGATTTCTCAACACCTTTAAGTGCAGTGTGGATGAAGACAAAGTTTGGGGTTAGAGCTTGGAGTTATTGAAATTTGAACAAGTTAATGTTAGCAAGAAATCTTGCATAGAACAAGCACTTAAATGAACAGACATCATTGTTTGGCAACTTATTAGTTTCATTTTTGTAGAATTTGTTTATCATTTTTTGGGGAATACAAAAAAGTGTTCCGAACCCTTTATAGCTGGCAATTCCAAAAGCACTGTACCTGTTTACAGGGCAATTGCTGTGCAATCTATCCTTGTAATATTATATTTTATTTTCGTAATGGGAATTGAGAAGCAAAACATATAGTAATTGTTTTGCTGTCAAGGAGACAGCAGGGTGATGGAGTCAAAAGGTAATTATTTTCGTGGCCATAAAATAGGCTTATGAGATCCTTTTGTAGTTTTATTATGTTCATAAATAAATTTGTTGTGTTCTAGACTCTAGTGAATGAACTAATTAGTTACATTAAATATTGGAGTGGAATCATAGCTATACACGGGAATTTCCCTTTGACTGGTTTTTCGTTCTCCATATTTTACAACCATTCATGTTTCTCCCATATGGAAATAGAATAATTTGTGAGCTTAGTCTCTACCTTGTCCTACGTAGATTTCTGTTGCTTCTAGTGTTGTGATGGGCTGGTGCACACTGTAGATTGGATCACAGTTTGTCTGAACTTCTTCCCACATTTCATCGAAAGAATTTGCAATTTTCAGTAACAGTTGTGTTTGGATTGATTATGATTCTCATTCCTATTGCTAACAATAGTGTCATTTATAGGTTATACAAGTCCTTGTGATATTGTGTGAATCATTTTACTGTTTCCTTTTCTAATTCTCATTTTCATTTCTCCGACTAGAGAAATTGTGCATGACTTTCTGTCGTGCATTCTTGCATTCTTTAACTGCCAATTTTCCTGTGATCAGGTACAACACATTTTGTGGGATTTCCCCTGAAGTGGTTAAGAAGATGGCTAAAAAAGAGCTTGCTGAAGAGGTATGGCTAAATGTTTTATGTGGCTTGTCTCAAGTTTTCAAATTTTAGGAATCACATCAGTTTAATGCCCATCCCATCATGGTTTTATACCGCTGTTTTCTGTTAAACACGAATATCTTCAAAGGCGTTGTCTACAGAGGCAGGGGATTTGCCTGGATAGTCAAAAGTGAACAGAATCCGGCAAACAAATTTCAACAAATCTCGCAGAAGCAGTGTTTAAATCATGTTTTTGATGGTGGAAATGGATTCAGCACCATCAAAAACCTCTGGGCACCCAAAATCTTGAAGTTTGACACCTGTAACCTGGATTTACAAAAATCCCTACTGGAATTTATCAAAATATTGCTGGAATTTCCATGGTTTTCAGAGCAAAAAAGCTGTTTGGTTAGACTACGACTATTCAAAAAGCATGAAACACATTAGCCTACTCTACATAGAATTTTTGCTGAGAATAACACAAACTGTCTGACAATTTAACACACTGATTTTTGGTCCAAAGACCTTGAAAAAACCCCAAAGGGAAAACCAGTGAGGAGAGAGATTTTTATTACTTTCAGAGAAATTATTTTAGCCATTAATGACAGTAAGCACAGTGGACGTATCTCCCTGAATTCAAGCTTAGAATTCCTTGGAAAAATGTGTTGTAGATGCTCTTCGATTTCTGTGCCCTCTTGCTCCGAAATTTGTGCAAGCTTCTGTACAGTCTGGCAGCAATAAGTGCCGCTGTCAGTCACCTTGAATCTCATGCCAAATAACCCTCAAATTTCTGCCCAGACGTTCTATATTTCTCTACTGCAGTAGCAGCTCTAACAGCTCTGTCAAATCCTCGAAAGTACACCCAGAACTTCTCAAATTTGTGCAGCAGTACCTCGAATTTTGTTCTTGAGATTTGCTGCTCTAAAAGCACAATAGCAGTGCTGCAACTTCTCAATTTTTCTGCCTGAATGACTCAATAAATTGTGCAGCTTCAGTCTACAATTAGTGCCTGTTATATAAAGGAAAAGAATCAAAGAACCTATATAACTGTGGAGCAACTAATGATTCAAACAGTAATGATTCAAACATAGAAGAAACAGAAGATGCCCCAGAACTCTCTCCAAAATTAGATGACAGAAGTATTCCGCAAGTCTCACTATCAGCTATGACAGGTATATCACAACCCCAGACTCTAAAATTGAAAGGGCATATAAAGAAGAACAACATAGTGGTTCTCATCGACTCCAGTAGCACCCACAATTTTTTAGATGAAGGTGATGGTAGCCAATGGTAAGAAGATCGAAAAGGTAGGGAAATGCCATAAGGTCAAATTGCAGATTCAAGACTTTAATTTAGAATCCCCATTCTTCACTGTCCCATTAGGTGGAGTAGATGTGGTCTTAGGTATCCAATGGCTATGAACTCTAGGCACTTATTCTGCCAACCATCAAGTACAGTTCATAAGCTTTAATTGGGAAGGGCAGAGGGACAAGTTATACAGATCCCAAGCACTAGTGAATCAAATCGCATCTCATATGATGAAGATGTTTCGAAAAGGAGCACCAACTTATGTAGTACAATGTCACCAATTAGAAAGGTTATCTGCAAAAATGATCCGCGAAGAGTCACCAGAGATACGAGATCTAATTCAGAAGCATGAAAAGGTATTCCTAGACTTGCCTATGAAAATGCCTCCTAACAGGGAAATTGAGCATACAATAGAAGTCAAAGAAGGGGTCAGACCCTGTCAACATCAAGCCATATCGATATCCACATCACCAAAAGACCGAAATTGAGAGATTAATCCAAAACATTTTAAAATGTGGGATCATCTCGAGAAGTAAAAGTCCGTATGATGCTCCAATGGAGGAGCACCAACTTATGTAGTACATGTCACCAATTAGAAAGGTTATTTGCAAACATGATTTGCGAAGAGTCACTAGAGATACAAGAACTAATTCAGAAGCATGAAAAGGTATTCCTAGACTTGCCTATGAAAATGCCTCCTAACAGGGAAATTGAGCATACAATAGAAGTCAAAGCAGGGTCAGACCCCATCAACATCAAGCCATATCAATATCCATATCACCAAAAGACCGAAATTGAGAGATTAATCCAAAACATTTTAAAATGTGGGATCATCTCGAAAAGTAAGAGTTCGTATACTGCTCTAGTGGTATTGGTAAGGAAGAAGGACAAATCATTTAGGTTATGCATTAATTATAGAGGACTAAACAAAATAACGACTAAAAACAAATTCCCAATTCCCTTTATTGACGAAATGTTGGATGAACTACATGGCGCAAAATACTTCTCAAAATTGGACTTAAGGTCAGGCTATTACCAAATCAGAATCAGATTGGAAGACATAACAAAAACGACGTTCGGAACACACGAAGGTCACTATGAATTTAAAGTGATTGCATTTGGATTAACCAACAAGCCACTATGAACGAGTTATTCCGTCCATATCTTAGGAAGTTTGTATTAGTATTTTTTGATGATATTTTAATTTACAGTAAAACTTGGAAAGTTCTTACACTACTGGAAGAGCATTAGTTCTACGCAAAAAATTCAAATGCTCCTTTGGAAAGGAAGAAGTAGAATACCTCGGACACATATATCCCATGAAGGCGTAAAAGTGGACCCTAATAAAATCAAAGCTATAAAGGAATGGACCAAACCAATTAATATATCCAAGCTAAGAGGGTTCTTAGGATTGACAGGATATTACCAAAGATTTATTAAAAACTATGCACATATAATTGCACCTCTAACAAACCTTTTAAAGAAGAATTCATTTCAATGGGATGAGGAAGAAGGAAGGTGTCTTGAAGAACTAAAAGAGGCTATGTCTAATGCCTCGGTATTGGCAACTCCAGATTTCTCTAAACCATTTATCATCGAGTGTGATGCTTCCGGATTTGGTATACGCATAGTGTTAATGCAAGAAGGGCATCCAATAGCTTTTGAAAGCAAGAAGCTCAATAAAAGAGAACGTCTTAAATCCACATACAACAAGGAAATGCTCGCTATTAGGCATGCACTAGCTAAGTGGAGACAATATCTTTTGGGAAGTAAGTTCTCCATTCGAACAAACCATAAAAATCTCCAACATTCCAACACCCCCTTCAACAAAACCACTTTTCGAGGAACAACAAAAATGGATTGAAAAAATTGTTGCCTTTGACACGGAGATACTACATAAAAGGGGAAAAGACAATGTAGTAGCAGATCCCCTGTCTAAGAAAGACGAAGAACCGATACTACTTGCAGTCTCCATTGTTGTTCCTGAATGGCTTAATGAGATTCAAAGTGAATATGCTAAGGATCCAGAAATAACTGCGATAATCAATAACCTTTCAGACAACTCAAAATTTGAATGGAAGAATGACATTCTATGGTACAAAGGAAGAATCTATTTGAATTCAAACTCCAAGTTTAAATCCAAGATACTCAAGGAGTCACACGATTCACTGTCAGCCGGAGATGTAGGATTCTTTAAAACTTACCACAATGCACATCAATCATTCTTTTGGAAGGGGATGAGTCGCAATATTCAGATGTAGCGGAGTGTGATACATGTCAAAGAAATAAAAGTGAAAAGATTATGACACTTGGATTACTTCACCCCTTAAACATTCCGAATTAGAAATGGGAAGAAATATCAATGGACTTTATTGAGGGGTTACGTGTATCTGAAGGCAAGGATAAGATTTTCGTATTACTCGATAGAATCACCAAATATGTTCACTTTATTGCAATGAAGAAATCAGACTCAGCTAAACAAATCTTTGAGATCTTCTGCAAAAATATTTATAAATTACACGGTTTTTCGAAAGTCATTGTGACTGATAGAGATGCCAAATTTAAGGGTAATTTTTGGAAAGAGTTGTTCAACCATATAGGAACCTACCTAAATATGAGTTCCGCTTACCACCCTCAAACAGATGGACAAACAAAGGTTGTCAATAAATGTTTGGAAGTCTACCTACGTTCTTACACTACAAAAAAACAAAATAAGTGGGTTTAGTGGTTGCATCTCGCTAAATGGTGGTATAATTCTACTTATCGTACATAAGCAAAAATGACTCCATTCCAAGCTTTGTATGGGTACGAACCTTCAAAATGGAAGGATCTAGCTACCATCTAGACAAATATACTTGCTGTTAAAAACCAACTAGAAGAAACCCAAAAAATCGTCCAAACCCTAAAGGAAAACTTGAATAATGCAAGGAACCGTATGAAGCTACAAGCGGACCGAAACAGAACCAAAAGAGAATTTGAATTTGGAGAATGGGTATTTTTCAAGCTCTAGCCATACAAACAATTGTCCTTCAAACAAAAAGGAAAAAATAAATTGGCACCGAAGTTCTATCGACCATATCAGATCAATAAAAAGATCAACCAAGTTGCATATAGTTTAAGCCTTTTGGAGAAAAGTCGTGTTCACAACGTCTTCCATGTCTCTTGCCTTAAAAGGGCACTGGGTGACCATCAATCTGCGCAAACAACGCTTCCATCCCTAGTTGATGAAGGAAGGGTCATTTTAGAACCAGAGGGTATCATATCTACAAGAGAAAGGAAGCTTCGATCTCGTGTAATCAAGGAATACTTGATAAAGTGGAAGGACTTACCAGAATAAGAAGCTTCTTGGAAGACTGAAGCATTTCGTCAACAACATCAGTCGTTACGTATGCTTTGAGGACAAAGCATTTTCTAGGAGGAAGGCAATGTTATATAAAAATTAGTTAGTTAAGTAGTTATTAGGCAAAGTGCATGATCTTTCGTGAGGCACTCAAGGCGGTATAAAGCCAGGGGCCTCCCTCAATTTGTAATCATCTTCTATGTGTTTAATAATAATAAATATGAATTCGTTGAATAATCGGTGTTAATTGTGCCTGTGCCCTCAAATCTAATGCTGGTACAGTGACATCTGCTAGAGGGTATCTTGAAATTTGTATTGTTTGTCCTTGCCACTGCGCTTGTTGTACTCTCCTTCCTCTGTTAACTTTTTCCTTTCAGCCTCCTATTCTCCTCTCCAATTCTCATAAAGAAAATGTTCAAATGGTGTCTTCTCCCCTTTCCCTATTCCCTTTTGTTCTCTTATTAAGAAGAGAGAGTTCTGAGAGACCTAACCCTAAGATCTAATGGTTGAGATTAGATCTTAGCCAAATAGATCAAGGGTGGAGATCTAATCTCTCATTGACCCATCAGACACCTTTTCCCCTTAGTCTCCTTTTCATTAATTACTCAAAAGGTACATTATGACTTAAAGTCACTTTATGTGTTATTTTATGACTTTATTTCTCTTAAAGTCACTTTATGAATTTATAGTGTATAAACTCACTTTAACTTTATTTCCCATAAAGTTAGGTAAAGGGGGACACTTTTTCCTAGGCTAGACACCAAACACTTGTCCTTGGTACTCCTTTTCTAACATTTTACACATTGCAGATGATCCTGCAAGATAGATTCTCTTTCTGCATTCATGTTATTCTCTATTCAAAAACTTTCTTGTGCTTTCATTGGTTATTGTTGAATTTCTTATTGTTGCAGGTTTGGGTATGGTTTTGTAAGTCCTTTATTAACTAGGGAACAAATTTAGTGGCATAGTCTGTATTTTATGGTAGATCAATTTTACAGTTATGATTACATTTCCTTGGATCTCATCTTTACAGAATTTGAATGAATAAACAGGTTTGGAGATTACAAGCAGCTTTGGGAGAACAATCAGAAATCACAAAGATCAGTAAGCAAGACTTTGAGAGGCTTCAAAATGTACCATTCCTTCAACCTTTATTATGTATTCTAAGTGTTTGTTAAGCAAAATGATGGATTTTGTGTTAAAATCCATCTTACCAATTCATACATGTGCCCAGTTATTACACTTATCTAGTCTTTGATTTATGTTCAAGTAAAGGTTGTCCTTTTCCAGTGAGCCCTTCATATTAATGGTTTTTTGGGTGATCATTAGGTTTTTTTTCTTAAACTTTCTGTCAAGATTAGGGAAGTACTGAGAACATGAAACTCATTTGTATCGTGCTAATACATAGTCACATACAGCTAAACCACATTCTGGACCATCTGAAGTACATGTTTTTTTTGGCAAGGGGCAAACTTATATTTGAGGGCCATGCATTGGTTCCTCCATCTATAAATAATGGATGGGTGAAACATAAAAATATAGAATTTTAGTTTGCAAACTGTATTATTATTGCTAGAATTTAGTGTAATTAATATCATGTTTTAAATCATTTTCTTTTAGGTCCGTAGTATTGAATAATTCAATAAATGCACGCTCACAATGAAGCTAATTTTTTCTTTGTTGAAAAATACATCTTACATTAGCAAGTAGATATTTATAAAGCTGAAAATAGAAGTGGAAGGTGGAAGAGTATTTACAATGAGTCTTATATCCTCTTTCTCAGTGCTAGCAAGACAAAATATGTCAGAGTAAGCTTAGGGCATCTAATCTTTGGCATCATTGATAAAAAGGTAATCTTTGGCCGACAATTGCATATATACCTCTTCCCACCAAGAATGACAAAAAGGTTGACTGAAGTTACCTCATCAAAATACATACTTGCACCAGAGGTTTTAGATGCAGAAAAATTGAAATGATCTGCACCCTTTCCCAGTTTACAAATTTTGCAAGTGTGTTTCAAACCCAACCCACATGTTTTGACATGCTGATATAAATTTCATGCATTCATTTGCAACATTTTAAAGAGTGCTTCTACTAATGATTTTTGCACAACTGAAACTAAAGAATATAGCAAGCTCACATAATTTTAAACTCCATGATTTTTGGTCAAGATGACCCTGGAAAAACCCCACTGCCTCTCGGGGAAAACCAGTTCAAAAGGGAGGCTTTGTTTTGCCTCTAAAAGGAAATTTTACAACAAATAAATTCAAGAAGAATTTAACTTATCTCTTCCCTGTTGATTGCTTCTAAGAGGTTCCTTTCACTGTAATTTCTGGGCTGGTGTTTTCTTCTCACAGTCCTCTCATTTCAGTGAAGAAATCGACTTCCTATCAGCACACAGTACACTGGCATTTGTATTTCTGAACAGACTCATCTTCACTTAGAAACTCGGTCTGTCAACTTGGCTCTCACACAGGCTATTAGATGGCTGTTCTCACTCAAAGTCTGAGCTGAAACACACCCAGAAACAGCACACAGAAGCCTCCCCGAGTTTTGTGCTGACAGCACCGATATTTTCAGGAGCCTGAGTTTAGTGCTGCTCAGGCCCGAATTTTTGGGAGCTTATCTGCTGTCAAATAGGTGAGAAGAATAAAGTCTGTATGCTGCTTCTAGCTCAGAAATTAATTTGACCTGGGTGCTGAAGATTAAGAAGCTGCTCCAGAGATATTCAAGCCTCCTCAAAGGCTTAAGCTCAGCCTCTTGAGATTCAAACCACAGCCAAACTCTGTCTTGTTCTCTTTGCTGTTCTATTTCCTTCTCACAAAACCCTTCCTCCTTTTCTCCTTGCTGCTCCACTTCTCTCTTCTCAACTCTCCCATAAGTTGAAGTGAAAAATGAGCTCCTTTTTCCTCATTTTATCTTTCCAATAAGATAGGAACCCTATCCCTAATATTTAATTGTTGAGATTTAATCTCAAACCATTAGATCAAGGGTGGAGATGAGTCCCCTACTTGACCCCTCCTCATGTGGTCCCTTTTACTATTAATGAGCCTCCCTAGTACTTTTGATGTTTTAGTACCTTGGTCACTTTTTCCCCATAAATTCACTTTAGAATATAAAAGTCACTTTAATAAATAAAGTATACTTAGTACTTTTTCACTTAAAGTGATATTTAAATCACACGTGACTTTAATAACTTATAGTACCTAGTACATTTCCACATTAAAAGTACATTAGCCCCCTTGGTATTAAAAAACTCGTAATATCACGTAGACAAAAGGTGATTTAAGTGTCTCCCTAGGCCAAAAGGAGAAAGGCCAGGAAACACCTCCTTGGTACCATTTTCAACACTCCTCACTGAGGAAGGTGTTTCTCACCACTTTCATCATGTCTTTGAAGAATAGATGCTTGCCCCTTGGCAATGACTTGGTGAGAATATTTGTTACCTGTTCATCAGTTGATACATACTCAAGCTTCATAGCTCCCTTCTGAACCCAGTGTTCGATGAAGTGGTATTTGATCTCTATATGCTTTGACCGGTCATGAAATTCTAGATTCTCTGAGAGTTTAATACAACTTTGATTATCACAGTATATTGTAGTTGGTCTCAACTTCTGACCAAATAAACCAAATAGCATCTTGCAAAGCCACAATGCCTCGCAACCTACCTGACTAGTTGCCATATACTCTGCCTCTGTGCTGCTCAATGCCTTTGACCTTTGTTTCTTGTTGAACCATGACAAAACTGTTGATCCTGACGAGAAACAACACCTGGAAGTACTCTTCCTGTCACTAGCACTGCCAGCGCAATCTGAATTTGTGCAACCAATCAATCTGAGTCCATCACACTTGACATAGTTCAAACCATAATCCACGGTGCCCTATAGGTACGTCAACACATATATCACAACCACCCAGTGCACTCTTTTGGGATCCATCATAAACTAACTCAATGTGTTGACTGCGAAACAAATATTTGGCCTAGTGTTGACTAGATACATCAATGAACCGATCAACTAACGATACAAGGTGGGTTCACCAACTCAGAATATGAAGCATGCAAATTCTTCCAGTTGTTGATCATAGGAGTAGCCATAGGCCTGCAACCCTCCATACAGAATCTCCTCTAGATATCACATGCATACCTACCCTGGCTAATGAAGATAAGCCCATCCTCCTGCTAAACCTCCAACCCCGAAAAGTAATGCATCAAGCCCATATCAGTGATATCAAACTCTAAAGCAAGATCTCTCTTGTAGTGTTGGATGAGTCTACCCCCTTTGGTAATAAACAAATCATCCATGTACAGAGCCAGAATGAGTGGATCATTGCCAACCATAATGAAGTATAGGTTCGAATCATCATCACTCTTTTGGAAACCCATTTGCTGCAAGTAGGCATCTATCCCCTCGTACCATTCCCTCGACGCCTGCTTTAGTCTGTACAAGGCTTTCTTAAGCCTACACACATGAGATTCCCTTCCATGCACCTCAAAGCCTTGTGGTTGCTCAATGTACACCTCCTCCCGTATAACACCATTGAAAAAGGCGATCTTCACATCCATCTGGTGAATCCTCCATCCCATCTCAGTTGCTATAAATATCACCGCTCTAATGGAAGTATAACGAGCAACCAGGTCAAAGGTCTCCTCATAGTCAACTCCCTCTACCTGTGAGAACCCTCGTGCCACAAACCGAGCTTTGAACTTTTCCACGCTGCCATCTGCAAAATATTTGATCTTCTAGATCCACTTGGAAGTCACCATTGACTTCCCCTCAGGTCTTGGCACTACCTCCCAAGCATCATTCTTCATAATGAAGGCATACTCTTCCACCATGGCATCCCTCTAGATCTGCTGAATGACAACCTCCTCAAAACTAGCTGGCTCTATCTCGACAACATCTGCGACAAAGCCACCTGATCTCTCTGGTGGTCTGCTCTCCCTCATTGACCACTTGGGTTTCCCCACAACCTCTTGAGCATCCTTTAGGGTATCCCAAAGCCATCTTGGCTTCCTCTTGCCTGTATTAGCCTCCTATGGTGGTATGCGAAAATCCTCAATCGGTTCCTCTCCTCTTGAAGAGGAAGGCTCTATTATAACCAATGGAGATCTTAGACTTTGAGATCCTGCACCTAACAATCTTGCACTAGGTGATCCTACACTTAGTGATACTGGAGTATGAGACCCTGTCACCACTAAAGTAGATGACCCTCCTGATCCTGATGGACCACCTGATGCTCTTGAAACTTGTGGTGTGGCCCCTGCTTAGGAACTTGCTGGTCTACGTGATCAACCCCCCACGACCTCCTCAAAGCCTAATCCTTCTCAAATCTCACATCCCGTCTCTGGACAACTTTCCTCTATGCAGGAAAATATATACAGTAGGCTATGCTGGTTTCAATATAACCCACTAGGATAGCCTTCTCTACAATCGGTTCCAACTTCGTCCTTTTCTCCTTAGGGACATGTGAATTTGTAAGGCACCTAAAGATCCTGATGTGCCCAATCTCCAGCTTCTTGCCGATAAACACCTCCTCATGAGTCTTGCTCCCCAAGGCTGTGTGGGCCCTTATTTTGCAAATATATTGTAGTGTTACACGCCTCAACCCACAAGAAGAAAGGTAAACTCTAATCATGCAACGTTGTTATAGCTACACCCACTATGGCCTTGTTCTTCCTTTTTGCCACCCCATTCTGTTGGGGGTTATAAGGCACAATGTACTCCCACTTGATGCTCGCACTCCCACAAAACTCCTTCATCTTCGTGGACGTATACTCACCCCCATTATCTGAGCTCAACACCTTGATCTTCCTCGTTGTCTGGTTCTCCACAAGAGCTTTAAACCTTTGGAACATCTTGAAGACCTCATTCTTGCTCTTTAGAAAGAAAATCTAGGTCTTCCTGGAGTGGTCATTAATGAAGGTCACATAGAACTCGCATCCAGTCAATGATACATGAGACATAGGACCACAAGCATCAGAGTGTACCAAGTCAAGGATACATGCAACTTCATTGTCACTACTCAAGAAAGGTGTCTTGATGTACTTTCCCAAAGCACACCCCCTGCATGCATCATGATGATCAGTGCTAAACTTCGGTAAGTCTGTAACCATCTCCCCAGCATCCTAAAAGCTCCATGGTGCAATTGGGTCATCCTCATGTTCCATGACTCACACAACTCATTGTTGCTGGTCTGCGCCACCAAGGCTCTAATATTGCTGAAACATAAACCTGTATAGCCTCCCACTCTGGGCTCCAATAGGTCTAGCATCCTCAACACTAGATCCCCTGGGATATATCAGCACTGTCCCTTTCAAAACAAGACCTCATATCCCCTGTCCTCCATGCTAGAGATTGATATCAAGTTCTTCTGAGAGTTATCTCTTGGTCAATATCATCCTTTGAGAGACTCGAGAAGTGCTCTCTCACTCCAGTCATATAGTAGGATGCTCTGCTATCAACAAACCATGCACGGGAAGATGTAACATGAGTGGCTAAACTCACCACCAAGGCGAACTGAATGTCTAATCTGTAGGCGAACTCATCCACCTTTGTTGAAGCTGCAACTCCTTACCTCTTCTTACTCTTCTTGTTGGGACATTGAACTACATAGTGACCCATCTTTCCATAAGCAAAGCATTTCACTTTGCTCATGTCCATCTCCTTCACCTTTTGCTTCCCCTTCTCCTAGTTTGCTCCACTAGAAGACCCCTTCTTGGCCTTCTTCTTGCCCTTCGCAGCAAGAGCAACATTCTCCTCACCTACCCCACAACTCTTGTCCGCCTTGGCAGTCCTCCTAGGCTCCTCCTAGGTGAAATCATCCCACATCCTCCTCCAGTCTAGAAAGTGCTCTCTAGCCACAATGCCATGTATGAATCTATCCCATTTCTCGGAGAACCAATCTAATGCAATCCTAACCAACTAGTCCTCTAGGATAACCTCTCCCACGGCAGCCAACTCCTCCTTCACTTGTGAGATCCTAGTGAGGTATGAGGCCACATTGTTGATCTTTGTCACCTTGGTGTTTCTTAGCTTTTTCCTCAACAACATCTTCTTGTTCTTATTGGAACATTGGTGTAATGTGACGAGAGACCCCCACATCTCATAGGCAAACTTCATTCCTGTCACATGTGGGAATAGGTGATATTTGATGGCATCAAGGATGATCCTCTTTGCCTTAACATTATTCTTGTTGAACTCTGTCAACTATGTTTGGTTAGTAGGAGGTTGCATTGCACTCTCAACAATGTCCCACGCCTCCAACTCCTCAAACAAGAGTGTCATCCTCTCCTTCCAGGGGCCAAAATTATTAGCCCCACTTAATATATCATCTACCCCCAACCCTGTTTCCATTACCTTCCCAACCAACAAATGGAGCAAATCCGTGAACTAGGAACCTTCCTCCCTCTCAACTGTTGAAGTCTTTGGGTTTTTGACAAGGTTTTATGAGTTTTGTTCACTGTTAGCAGAAGTTTAATGCTTGTTGGTGTTTATATCAGCTATGACAAAGTCTCTGGTCTGATCCCTCTTTGGCTTTGATACCATGTAAAAAATTTGAATTGATCTGCACCCTTTCCCTGTTTACAAATTTTGCAAGTGTGTCTCAAACCCAACCCACATGTTTTAACACGCTGATATAAATTTCATGCATTCATTTGCAACATTTTAAAGAGTGCTCCTACTAATGATTTTTGCACAACTGGAATTAAAGAAAATAGCAAGCTCAAACAATTTTAGACACTATGATTTTTGGTCAAGATGACCCTGGAAAAACCCCACTGCCTCTTGGGGAAAACCAGTTTTGAAGGGGGGCTTTATTTGCTTCTCAAATGAAATTTTACAAGTAAATTCAAGAAGAATTTAACTTATCTCTTCCCTGTTGGTTGCTTCTCAGAGGTTCCTTTCACTGTAATTTCCAGGCTGATGTTTTTGTCTCACAATCCTCTCATTTCAGTGAAGAAATCGACCTCCTATCAGCTCACTGTACACTGGTCTTTGTATTTCTGAACAAACTCCTCTTTATTTAGAAACTCGGTCTGTCAACATGGATCTCACACAGGCTATTAGATGGTTGTTCTCACTCAAGTCTGAGCTCAAACACACTCAAAAACAACACACAAAATCCTCCCTGAGTTTCATGCTAATAGTCCCAAAATTTTTGGGAGCTTGAATTTTGTGCTGACAGTCACAAAATTTTCCGGAACCTGGGATTTGCGCTACTCAAGCCCGAAATTCTCGACCTCTTATCTGTTGACAATTGGGTGAGAAGAATAAAGTATGTATGCTGCCTCTAGCTCAGAAATTAATTTGGTCTGGGTGTTGAAGATTAAGAAGTTTCTCCAGAGATATTCAAGCCTCCTCCAAGGCTTAAGCTCAACCTCTTGAGGTTCAAACCACATCTAAACTCTGTCTTTTGTTCTCTTTGCTGTTCGATTTCCTTCTCTGAAAACTCTTCCTCTTTTTCTCCTTGCTGCTTCACTTCTCTCTTCTCAATGTTCTCATAAGTTGAAGTCAATGTTTTAAAACGCCAATTCCAGTTTGAAAATGGCCAAGGATCAGCTCCGACTCCGACTCCGGTTTGGAAATGGCCACAAGTCAGCTCCGACTCCGACTCCGGTTTGGAAATGGCCACAAGTCGGCTCTGACTCCGACTCCAACTCGGTATTGACTCGGCCGGTTTGATTTCAATGACTCGGTGGTTGTAAAAAATACATTAAATATTTATTTTTTATAAAATAACATAATTTGAAAGATTTTCATTCATGTTTCCAAACACAAAGCTTTAGAATATAGAGGGAAGACAACAGATGATCAAAGTAGGCTCATGAATGTATCCATTATATCAAAATGGCACGTAGTGCACTGTCCAATACATACATGAATGATGATATAGACATCAAAACAAAAACACATTGCCAAGGAGGCTTGAAATGGTCTCTACAACAAAAATAAGTTGTGAAAGATCACCAGTCACCAGTGCTATTGGCTACTGCTAGAGGAGCCAACATCATCTGGCTTAGACTCTAAATTAGAGTTAGACAGGGAAACCCATGGCTCCTCCTCATCATCATCTCCAACTACAACTGTAGAAGTGGTAGCACTAGCAAGCTGCACAACAGCTGCATGCTGAGATGGACGAGATATGTGCTTCCGTCGTGGCTGAGTAGAGGAAGCGCCTGCAACTGGAGGACTTGGGGCTGGGTCTGAGGCTAGTACAAGTGGATCTACATTCAATTGGACATTTTGTTCAACTAATGCCTTCGTCTGTAAATCCAAATCAAGATCAATATCCTCATCAGAATCAAACTCTGTTGGATGACTCTCCACTACCCAATCTGATGTTGGATCAATATCTTCCAACACAATAGGATCTGAATCAAGGCTTTTGTTCAGCAATTTGTTGCATCTGAGCCAGAGGTATTGGACACAAACTAGATCATTCAACCATCTTTTATCCAAACAGTTTCTCTTCTTCGTGTGAATCCTCCCAAGGACAGACCAATTGCGCTCACACACAGCCAAGTGGAGTAATTTGGCTTCTAATACCAGTCAAGTGTTGTTTCAGTCTATGAATGCCCCCTCCACACTCCTTAATTTTTCTATGACAAATTTTGCAATGCATTTGATTATCAATCATTTCAGCATATGCCCAAGCAGCATCTTTCTCTCTAGGTGCCATTTTTTGACTTGGAAATGAAAGGAAAATCTCTGAAAATGAAAACAAAAAAATAACATTGCTTCAATGTTCATTTCTTTTACAAAAAACTCTTTTCAATTTCAAGATTTGCACAAAGAAAAAAACAAGCAAAACATATTTTAGAAGGGAAAAAAAAGTACCTCTAGGCACAAACCGCCTCTTCAACACTGTTCCAATGGCTGCCCAAGAAGCTCTTCATTGCTGCTCCAATGTTTGCCCAAGACTCCTCACTACTGCTCCAAAAACAAACTCCACAACTCTTCACAAATTCTCACATAAATGCAATGAGATAGTTGTGAGGAAATGAGAGGGGATTGGGTAGCTTTTTTAGGGTTGGGAGAGGTAAATGGATCTCAAAAACACACTAAAGAAAATTAGAATTCACTATGGGGTCCAATTCCCCCCCCCCCCCCCCCCTCCCCAAAATAACTCTATCGTCGTCGCTGGCCAAGTCGACCAAGTTAGCTCAGGCTTGACCGAGCCAGCCGGTTTGTTACCAAGCTGACTGAGACAGTGACCAACTCGGTTGAGTCAATAACAAACTGGCCAGTCAGGCTATTTCCTCTACTAAGTCAACCAGGCCAGAGCTTGGCTCAGTCTGGCTCGGTCGTTTTTTAAAACATTGGTTGAAGTGAAGAATGAGCTCCTTTTTCCTCTTTTTGTCTTTCCAATAAGATAGGAACCCTATCCCTAAGATCTAATGGTTGATATTTAATCTCAAACCATTAAATCAAGGGTGGAGATGAGTCCCCTACTTTACCCCTCCTCATGTGGTCCCCTTTTCTATTAATGAGCCTCCCAATGCTTTTGATGTTTTAGTACCTTGGTCACTTTTTCCTCATAAGGTCACTTTAATAAATAAAATGTACTTAGTACTATTTCAGATAAAGTAATTTTAAATGACATGTGACTTTAATAACTCAAAGTACCTAGTACATCTCCACATTAAAAGTTCATTAGCCTCCTTGATATTAATAAACTCATAATATCACTTAGACTAAAGGTGATTTAAATGTCTTCTTAGGCCAAAAGGAGAAAGGCCTAGGAAACACTTCCTTGGTACCATTTTCAACACTAGATAGGAAAATAATGTAGTGATTCGAAGGAAAATCCAAAATCCTCTGAGAAAATAATGTATTATGGATTGAGAATCACTAAACAACAACTCTCACCAATAGCATTGTCCTTAAAAAGAAAATATCGTGTTGATCGTAAACATGTTTCCAAGAATTTTTAGGCAACATGCAATCCCATAAGATGTGCTTGATTGTGTGTGGTCAAATGGAAACAAGGCAAAGACCATTCGTCTCCTCGCTCTTAGCTAGGCAATCTCTAGATGGCAACCATTGCTACACAACTAGCCAAGAAAAAACTTGTTGCAGAGGTGGAGCTATCAAATATCATGTAGCAAGCAAATTCACCTATCCATCTGTTGACCACTATGTGTCAACTACCCATGGCAATACACCCCCTTTTTCGCAAAAGGGATAGCGCTTGATCGACGTGTTCGTGCCATTCGAATGTCATCATCAGCCTGATCGTGTTATGTTGTAAACCCAGTCTGCATGTGTAAATTGTAAATAATCTTAGCAGATTTGAGTCATTGTATGTAAACTGTCTAGGCAAACCTAATTTTCTAGTGATAATCTACGTTCTGGAAGGTTTTTTGTCTTACCGATCTATGATCGGTAGAGTTTTCCTTCAGCCTAACCCCAAAGCGAGAATGAATTTTGTCATTGGAATCTTAGGGGAATCCCAGTGTGCTTTGAGTCTGTAAAAGTAATTTGGAAATAATTCTAACTATTTGATTAGGTTATTACAAGTTGTTTGATCTGCTAGATTATGTTTGTGTCGCAGAATTGGGTGGTCTATGAGGGTCTATGTCAAATGGGTTTTCCCCCTTGAGATGTAAAATTGTAAAAGCCATAATGTAAAGTGTCTTGAGGGTTAGGAAAGGTTTTAATCCCCTCATAAGTCCTAGGTCCTAGGTGATTTTTCGAAAGGCTAAGTTCGAGGATCCAAAAATAAAAATAATAAAAAATAAAAAATAAAAAAATAATAAAATTAATAAAAAATAATAAAAATTAAAATTAACTAAAATTTAAATAATAATTTGAAAAAAAAATAAAATAAATATAATATAAGTCAAATTTTTGAGAAAATAATGCAGAGATTTTAATTTTTTAAAATATTTAAAAATTCGACGGATGAGATTAAAAGGGATTTTGATCCTCATCGACAGTCAAGATCATTTTGACATGGATCACTCGAACTAGCCGTTGAGATTTTTTCTTTTAAATAGGGTGTTAGGGGTCATTTGAGATGAGATTCGATTTGTGAGTCTTCTGATAAAGAAAGCTCTCTTGTAATCTTTTTCTTGTGCAGTAAAGAAAGACTTTGGGGTTGAAATCTCGTTGGTGTTACTCTTTTGAAATGTTGTACGCTGTTTCATTTTTTGCATAAATTTATTTTCAGCCATTGGTAATAGCTTAATGAAGAGTGATCTTGAACACAAGTATTTTGTTTACTCACTAGGGTTTGAATGGTAATAAAATTTCTGAAAATAATGGCAGGTATCTCCATTGGATTTGGATTTTACTACTGTTTTTCCCTCTTTATTGATAGTTGAAATGAGCTATGCAAGAAACCTAGATTGTAAAGATCAACGAGCATTTAGGGAAGTTCTCTGTTGAACCAACCAACTCCCGAAAAGCATTTTCTTGAAGAGCCCAGCCAGTTTTGATCCTGGATTTATCATTTAAGTTTATCTTTTGAATGCATGAGAAGTTTTTTGAAGTATCTCATAGTAAATCTAAAGTTCTGATAATACTTCTGTGGATTATTGACAAATCTGGTTGCTTAGAGTCATTAATCTGTAAATATTGTAATTGTTTGACTAGTTTGTAGGGTTTTAGTTTTAATCCTTGCATATATTATCTTTGGGTGTTTGTTTTGCCATTGCAGGTTGCAAGTCTGAGAAGAAATTTTTGTTTGAAGCCAGATCTAGGCCCTGGAGGGTAAGATCTGGCCTCAGGATCAATTCTTGCAGGATTTATGTAAAGAGATTTCATTTTTTCAGGCTATTTGTTGTTGCCCAGGGTTTCAATTTTGCAGGAAAATTTTCGATTTTTTTTAGGTGTACGTTGCCTTGGGCCTGCAACAGGCTCCCTATCAATTTTTCATGCATTGCTTCTCTATTCCTTCACTCCGCTGTCTTCTCTATACCTGCAACTTTTATCTCCTTCTGCCCTCGACATCTCCAACTTCTCCACGCAGCCTCATCTCCGCTATATTTATCACCATCGAGCTCTTCTTCCTCTGCGTTTCCTCCTCTCCACGCCTCCGTCCAGCCTCATTTTACTCACGCTTTCCCCTCGCTCCAGCTCCCACGCAGCCTGCAAAATGAAAATAAAAAATAAAAAATAAAAAAAAGGGGCGCTGCCAACCCCTCTGCCGCAATTGTATTCATCTTAACCCTCACACTGCCCTTGTTGGCTCTCTCTTTGCCTGCGTCCTCCTTTCCATCCAACTCCTTCCTCATAATCCCGTGGCTCCTTCCTCCATTGTGCCTCAACATCCTCCACTCTCCGTAGCGACCAACCCCGCGTGTTCTTTCTAGAAGCTCCGTCGAGCTGCTAGCCACAACCATCCATGCATTGTCAACTTGCAACAGGTTTATCCCTTCCAAATGCAATCGATCCTCCATTTCCATGCATTAGCTGCTCATTCCTCACCTCGCAGCATCCAAACGCTATCCACACCTGCAAACACATCAAGTTTGCATGCTGAAAATTTTTGAGCTGTCGAAGTTTGCTCCAAACCCTACGCAGCACACGAAACAAGCATTCAATTTCCCTTTTATTTATTTATTATCAGTGCATGCTCAGCGTAGGTGTGTAGTTCATTATCTTTTTAGTTAGTGTGATATATGGGTATGTTTAATTGTAGGCTAGGTTAGATTTTGGTTTACGTATATAACTTCTCAGCTCAGAAATTCATTTTCAGCTTCACGTATTTTTTATTTTTTATGAAGTAAGTTAGATATTTAGATTTTGAATTAAAATTTTAGTCTTAGTTTTTAGATTTATTAAATTTTTCTTTAGTTCTAGATCTTGATTAATTATTTTTAGTTTAGTTTTTGTGATTTAGTTTTTTCCATTTATTTTTTCCATAGTTCAGTTTTGTTTTTATTTGAAAATCATAAAAATTAAAAAATATAAAAAGGGCACAAATTTATTTATTTATTAATTTTTTTTATTTGTTTATTGTTAAATTATTTTTTATTTTGTTGTTATATTTGTTGTTGTTTGTTTTATCTTCTTTTTGGTTGTTTATTAATTTTTCTTCTTAAGTTCTTATTTTAGATAATTTTCTTTAGTTTATATATTTAGGATTTTAGCTTTGTTCATTTTTTATTTTAAATCTAGAATTTTAAATCATAAAAATATAAAAAAATAATAAAATCATAAAAGGTTTTAGATTATAGATTTTTCATATTTTGCTTTTGATTTTTTTTAGATTTATTTGATTTTACGATTTTAGTTTCAATAATCTTAAATTTCATTTAGTTTAGTCATTACTTAGAATAGTTTTGTTTTATTTTTTATTTCATTCATGAAAAATAAAAGAATTTCATAAAAATAAAAAAGTCAAAAAGGGTTTTGATTTTTTCTTTTTCATTTTCTTTCAGCTTAACATTTAATTTTTTAAGTTTTAATTTAGTTTAGGACTTTGATTTTAAAATTAGATTTTAATAATTTTAAGTTTTATTTACTTTAGTTTTGCTTAGTTTAATTTTGTTTCATTTAAAAATATATAAAAATTTAAAAGTTGAAAATTCATTTTTTGGAGTCTCTTGTGGTATTTATGTTCCATTACTCTATAGCTAAATGCACTCAAATGTTTATTGGAAGTTGGCTATATGAAAGTGATAACTGGTTAGCATTTAAAATTATGTGGTTATTTAAAGCATTTAATCTTTTGAATTTTAATTGCTAGAATATTGTTAAGTCATCGAGCATTTATCGATCATCTTGCAAAAATTAATCTTTGTTTGGGTTATTTAATGATAAATGATTGTTAATGGTGGAATTACAAAGTTCATATTTCTGCAGCATTTGATAAACAATTATTTAATCATTAACTCCATAAGGCACTGGTATATTAACTTCTAGAATCTATCAAGTGCTATTTTGCCTTGCTGTGTCTCCCAACCCAACAACCCCACAGTTGGTCTTCCTTTATCCTATAGGGTCTACCCCCCTTAGCCTTGAAAGACGGCTTAAACGGAGAGATCGGGGATTAGGGTGACAGCCCCTAGTCTGAGCGTTGTCGTGACGATCTGTGCAACAACATCATTAAATCGAAAGAATTTTGAATATTATAAACATTGAGAAGATTGCTCTCTTTCTATCACCCACAATGGGTTGTTAATCATGAATATAAAAAATGTCATATCTATCTATAGCACTTGTTATTATAACTCATTTAATAGTAAATGATAAATATATAATATTATTGTATTAATGATCATGTTTAGTAGTCAGTAATTGATCATATATAAGTGTTGAATTCTGGAAAGAAACACAAGTTGCACAATAATAATCATCATATTTAAAAGTTACTTCTCTTTTTATTGGTGGAAAGGTCTATTGTTGAAGCTCAAAGGCTAAGTGGAGTCGACAAACCAATTATTCTAGAATTTTGTAATATTGTTTGCAAAAGTTGTTGCTTCAAATTCTTTATTTAGGATATGGGGTTGTATTGGAGGGATTGGGAGTAGAGTAATGAGTATCCCTTCAACTTGGATACCAAGGAGTCGTACAGTAGATTAAGATTTGAGATCCCTATTAGTGTAGAGTCCTTTCTTAAATAGGAATGAGGGATCGACAACTTAGGGGAGAGGTAAAAGAGAGATGCCATACTGTGTTGAATGCATGTAGCTTTGTGTAAATAGAAATTTTTGGTTGGTTGGTGCTCCATGAGTGTCTAGTGGTTAAAGAAAACCAAGTAAGCCGAACATTTTGATTCCTTATGATTTTTATGTTAGAAAGAAGAAATTATGGGCATGTCTTGTGGTAGTCCAATTGCTAGCGCCTTTTGGGCATAGTTTCATTGAGACTAAAATTACTTGATCCCAATACTCATAGCTTGTAGAGGGTCCCTCTTTGGCAACACGTGGATTATCATGTATTGTTGCAAAAATTGATGGTCGATATGTGTTTGTTTGATATTGTTTTCCATTGGAGAAAATGGTCAACATAAACTTTTTAAGGAAACAATTCCCACATAGTTTTGAGTGTTGAGAACATTAAAGATGATTTGACATTCCATGTCAAAGCTAAAATTGATATGTTTAAAAGATGTAGACTTCTTGCTCCTTGGGGCACAAGCCCATATGTTATTGACGTTCCTAGTTTTCATAGGAAGAGGATCTTCACGTAACATCGATGTCTTGTTGTAATGCTTATGTCGATATGTTGTAACTTTGGTGTTTACTTGAAGTAAGACATGTTGTATTTTGAAGTAAAAAGGTTTTCATCTATCATGTAATATAAAATGTAATATCTCTCTATTGTCCCTACTATATAATTCTTGGTATATTAAATATATTATAATGTATCAAGTACATAAAGTTGCATATAACAACCATTACATTTATGTAGGTATTGAATATTGGAAGATTAATGTACATTATGTATTAATACCTAGGCCTATTGTGTAATCATGGGGAGTCAATATCATAGTAGTTGGACTCAAGGATTAGGCTTGCAACTCATGGATCTAACTCTAGTATTCTCCAACAAAACAATGCATCGAGTTGTCGGTGAATTAAAATTGATTTCAATTGGTTTGACTCATTGATTTGTAAGTGACCAAGAAGTATTGGTGGCTGAAACCCTTGACTTGTAGATGCATAAGTCCTCCAATGGATTCAATGAGTGAAAAACCCAATGACCAACTAAAAGGTTGGATTGGTTTATTTATTGGAGCATAGTAATGACTTGAATTGAGTCATTCTAACCATCTTTTGTTGTTGATTTTCACCTACAACTCTCCAAACTTGAAACCAAAAAAAAGGATGAAGTGGGTCATCAGGGACATCTACACCAATAATTTTGGACACATACATAGCAAGTTTTAGCACACAAACAACACTAAAATCTTCAGTCACAGTTCCAACAATAAAGTCTGCTAATGCAAATTGTCCTAGTAGTTTCACAAACTCAAATTTATTACTAGAAGGAGAATTGAGCTCTATAATTTGTTTGTTTGCTACTATAAACATTTATATTGTTTTTTTTTGTCCTTTTGGCATCCATTTCTAGTTTTGTGTTCTTTTTTAGGAACTTGCAATTTTTTGATGAACATATCAACCAGTAAAGCTTACCATAACAATCTAAAAATTACATTGAAGTATTGTGAAAAGGTTTTTGGTTCTATAAATAAACCAAGTTGTAATTTTTTCCTTCTATAAGACAATGGGGATGTAAATAGAGATAAATACCCTTTTTTGGGATTTGTCTAGCATGGGGTTACTTGATCAATAACAAATTAATGTGCTAGAGATCAAGAAAACTTGGCCAAACACACCTTTAATGAGGATCAACCCAAGAAGGCCAAAGATAACTATACAAATTTCATTAATAGGGAAATGTCTTATAATACATCTTTGCCATGCCCCTTTTTTGAATCTCCAATTCCAATAACCCTAATATTCATGCCAAAACCTCTTCCCATTCCTCCAATCCCTAGTAGTAGGGATGGTAAAGTACACAATTTTTTATCCTAGTGCACAACTTGTTCTTAGCTTGGAAAGCACAAATAGGAGGAAGAGTGTGCATATCCAAGCAAGAAAGGTCATTGAAAATAAAGTTGGAACAATTAAGATCCCAAGTCTATTACAACCTTTATCCGTTCCAAGCCAATGTTGGGAGGAGGTTTCAATGGATTTTATCACAGGTTTACCCAAGTCCGAAAGGAGTGTCATCATGGTGGTAGTTGATAGACTTACGAAGTATGCACACTTTTGTGCATTATCACATCCATTTAAAGCCAGTACAGTTTCTACTACATTTATGGAAACAATTCAAAAGCTACATGGAAATTCAAAGATTATTGTAAGCCACAGAGATCCCAATTTTTCATTGGAAATTTTGGACAAATTTTTTTTTTTCTCGATACTCAGTTAAGTTTATAGTCATCTTAGTCACTATATCGATGGGCACTAAGATAGTAAACAAATGTTGGAAGGATATTTTCGTTGCTTTGTATCTGATAATAGACACAATGGTTCAAATGTTGCCTCTGACGAATGGTGGTATAACACTATTTTTCTTCATACTGCAGCAAAAATGACCCCATTTATGGCCTTTATGGATATCTTCACCATCCATCACATTATATTTAAGGAGAAAATTTTAAGGTTCAAGCAGTTGGACATCACATCGAGGCATCAACAACAAATTCCTCCAACTCTTAAAGATAACCTCACATTGGCGCAGAATAGATGAAACAATAGGCAGACCAACATCGCAGCGAAAGAAGTTTTATGTAGGTGACTGGGTATTCCAACAGCTACAACCATATAAACAAATGTCCCTCAAGCAAGCTAAGAAAGATAATAAATTATCACCAAAGTATTATGGTCCATACAAGGTGTTGCAAAAGATTGGTACTATGGCATGCAAATTGGAGCGTCATGCAACTTACCGAGTGCACCCAGTTTTCCATGTTTCATGTTTAAAGAAGGTTATAGGTGACAAGCTCCTAGTTCAAACAATATTGCCAGAACCTGATGAGGAAGGAAAAGTCATATTAGAACCGGAAGCAATCACAGAAACAAGAACTCGACAACTATGAAATCGATCAATTTCGGAGTATCTCATCAAGTGGAAGAACTTATCCTTTGAAGATTCCACATGGGAGGATGAGAATTTTATACATAAGCATCTAGAACTACTCAAGCGTTGAGGACAATGCTTTTCGGAAGGAGAGGGGCATGTTAGGCCCCTCTAATACTAGTGATTCCCCCATTACTATTGTCATCGTATCCCTTATTGTTATTATTGTGCCCCTATTTTCCCCATATTGTTATTAGTATGCCCCATAGAAACCCACTTTGTGCCCTTATGTTAATATTGTTATGTCAGCTTGATTATATTGTGACCCCTTAGTCTTCTATATATAGAAGGGAGGTTTAGTCATTTGTATCATCCAAGAATTGTTCATTTGTGTAATGTAAAGGAGGTTGCCCCCTTGAAGAGGTTGAATTCTAAGGCATTGATCTGTCTTTTCTATCTTTCTGTGAGCTTGTTTCGTAACACACATAGCTAAAGAAATAGGAGAACTTGAGAAGAAGCCAAAGAAAGAAGATGTGCAAGATCTTTACTATTAAATAAGGCATCTTGTTTGTTAGGTTCTTTGTAAAGTTGGTATTTCCTTTAGGAGAGTGCATTATTGTTTACAATAGAAGAATCTTGATTTTGTATGGCATCATAGATAGAAGCATGTGATAGTAGCATACTTAGTGTCTATTTGGTTAGGTTGCTTTGAAGAAATCATCTAGTCTTTAAGAATAGATAGATAGACCACTTTGCATATTGTTCATCTAGGTATTATCATTATGTTAAAGGTAGTCATCTTGCTAAGGTGGATCATTATCATCCTATAAGAACCATCATTTTGGAGGTTCTTGGGAGAAGCATTATGATAAGGTTAGTATAAATTCCATGTAATGTGGGAACAATACTTTTAACGAGATGAAGGAATGCAATGGGTCAGGTTGAGGGCTCATTATGAGACATGTAGCTAGATGATGGAATAAGAAGCATAAGAATGCATATTGAAAGTAACTCTTGGATAAAATTTATATGTGTAGAATTTGGTAACATACTTTGTATAAGTGATGCTTAAAAGGGAAGAATTTGACTTACTCAAGGATGAATAAAGGATCAAGATTTTCTCTAGATTAGTAGAATAATGGTTAACATCTAGAGTAATCTCAGGAAGCAAAGTTTTAGTTTGGTAATCAAGTTCGATCCTTGGGCACTCTAATGCATGAAGGAAGATTCAAGTGGAGATGGACCATAAGGATGTTGATGTTTGGATGAGAACACCATCATGCTAAGGTAAGTCTAATTTTAATTATTGGCGGTTATCTGGTTAACATTATTATGCTACCTAGAAGGACATTGTAGGAATATATGAAGAATGTTGAGGCAAGCTCAACATAGGATACCTGGCAATTATGAAGTCAAACTATACTCATCTTGGGATTGTAAAGTAGCAGTGCAAGTAGTTAATCTGAAGGTCATCAAGGGAAGATCGCTTTCATAAAGAAGCTATGATCAACTTGAAGTTTGGGAAGGCTTAATATAATGCCTTCATCTATGATGACAAGATGAAAGTGATGAGCAAGTGAGATGACCTAGATCTTGTCACAAGATTGAAGAGTGAAAATGGCTCCATGATACCTCGGAAGGAAGCAAGCTCGATGCAAAGAAAAGAGGGAGCCATGTAGCTATGAAGAACAAGTAGTTGATACTCTTATAAAGACAAGTTGTAAGGCTTGTGGTGTTGACTTCTCAAATAGAAAGGAAGTTTGGAATCTCCTCTGGTTTTGAGAGGGAGCAAAGGAGTCGCCTTACAAAAGGAGCAAGGATCTATTCCCTGGTCAAGAGGGAATAGGGATATCCTCTCTAGGTGAGAGGGAATGATGTTGGACATCACATCTGCATTCTTGTCTTCATGTGTCAGGCACTTTACCAGTGTTGAGAAATCTAGGGCATTAATGATTCGAATATTTCTCTTCTTGATAATTGCTTGTTATATACTTTTACTTCTTGAGTTATGATCTTCTCTTCGTTATATTATTAATGTGTTCTTTTCATCAAAACAATTACCAAATAATAAAAGACAAGAGAAAATATGTAGGCTTGTTAGCTAGGGCCAAAACCTCTCACTCTTTGAGAGGAAAACCCAATCAGAAAATTCTTCTTATAGATCTTAAATTGACGAATACCAAGACCATGACAACGACCCTTGACTCTATTGTCCTTCCAAGACACTTGTCACTAACCTCTTCTTTGATGATGCTCCTCAGCTTCCTATCTCTTCTTGTGCTCGACTTCTTCTCTTCTGGAACTCAACTCCCTTTGAATCTCGGTCTCTTCTTGTAGGTTTGTCAACCAACTACAAACACCCTAGCCTATCTTTGCTTTCTTTCTAGTCTCAAGAGTGAGACTTCTTGACTCTGCTTCTCTTAGCAAGGTCTAGTCCTAGTAGTTTCTTCGACTTCTTGTAGATCACGTCAATTTGGCTATCTTCGTATGAAGGAAAAAAATTAACCCAAAAACAATACTTGAATTCCTTTGCTCTTCTTCTCCTTGACTTCGTTGGTATGGAGGTTTCTCTAGATGGTTATTTTGCACTTCTTTTCTTGACTTTCTTTTTCACCGAATTGCTTGCTTCAAGTGAGGCCAAGTGAGGCTATATATACACTTGGTCTCATGTCTTTTAGGCCAACATGATCTCTTGTACGGAAGCCGACTTCATCTTCTAGATTCTTCATTTGTTGTAGCCGACTTTGGAGAGAGTTAGTGACAAGGTCTTGGAGGACTATTTTACATAGACAAGTGTAACTCTTTACAATGTGTAACATGACTTCATTACATGACAATGACTCTTTTATTCTAGATGACAAAATTCCTAAAGACTCTCAATGCGAGGCTTGACTCAAAAATAAAATCTCTTGCTTATGAAACCCATGATGCAAGCATTACAATATTTTTTTTCTTCTTTACATCTCTTTACATAAAATCACAAGTACATGTCATTATGAAGAGCGAACCTGGTTACACTTTTCAACACTCCCTCTTAACTTAACTAGGGAGGTATTCATAATGGTACTTGGTCATTCTCAATCTAAATAATTTCTCATAAGAAGAATTAGATTCGTAACCTATTTGTTTAGCATCATATCAACTAGCATTGTTACATTGCAAGGCCTTGACTAACACCTCTATCCATATGATTAGAGCACAATGCTGGCAAGACTAATGATTTACAGACGTTCTCATCAGTGTCTCTCTCGGAACATACCCTACCTGAGTACTCACGATATGTCCCATGAGGACTATTCTTATCTTGGACTCCCCATCCCTTAAAGAATATTGGTCCTCCACGACTACTCTTCTATTGGATGCCCTATCTCATCCTCAAAGAGTATCGGATTTAAAATGATTACCCAATCCTCTCATTATGTCTTCCCAAGTGAAGACCATAATGATGTGTCTATCTCTCCCTCTTAATTAGGGAGGACATGTCTATTCCATAAAGGAATTTACTCATCCCCACACAATTAATGTACCTAAGCTCCCTCTTGGCTTAGGAATTTCGAAGTTTCTTCCAAGTAAGAAACTTTCCATGCTCCCTCTCAAAATAGGGACCTTCAGCAGCTTCTCAGGTGGAAATGATAGGGAAACTAATTGCTTGAAGAACTCCATTTTTCGATGTCATGAGTTTCTTCTTTGTTGTGGAGTCTTTATCTTTTGGGAACTTCTTCATAGGGCACAGACCATCCATCTCTGTCATCCATCAGTCAAGTCATCATTCATTTAATTGGAAAGTGATCGATCGGTCTTCATCTTGCATTGCTTCATGTTCTGCTAACTTCAACAAACTTTCTTTTCTGGAAGGTTCTTGCATCCTTCTTGTGATGGTCTTTCATCATGACATCTTCTTGTAGGCATCAACATATTGCATATATGTTGACACATGTCCTTAAAGATATGTATTGTCAAGGGTCTTCATCTTTTTCCAGACTTTCATTAGAGTCTTCATATCTTTTTGGGAGATTTCATAGTCAAATCTTCTTGATCCTTTAAATGTTAACTTCCTTTACCATAGTTGCATAGCTTCTTGATTTCTTCCTTCCTTTCTTCACATGTTTCATTCCCAGGAGCTTCAGAGTTACTCAGTTGTAATCAAAACACCTTATACTCTCATATGAGGACACATTATGTTGATTTTATCTAATAAATATGTGACTCATGCATTCTAGCATCCTTTTGAGGGAGGAGATTGCTTCTTTGATCTTGCCTCTTAAGAGCAATGATTCATGTTATCTGTAACCATATGTCATGACTTCCACAATATTAAATTTGAGCATACATACCTTATCTTCTCTTTGGGTCATCCATACTTTCTGCAACAACTTTCTTTGAATGAAGGAATTTCATTCCCTTGATCTGCTTCACTGTCATGTTATCATACCATCATTCTATGAATCCCACAAGATTGGAATTCTTGAAGAAACACTTACTTTTCCTCTTGATCAGCAAAGATTCCATCAGAGAATCTTTGAGGATCTTTCATATCTTTATCCTACCAATGTTGTCTTTCCAGATGACTTCTATAACTGTCACTTGAGCTTTCAATGAGGCTTCCAAGTGTTATACCCTACATAGTTGACTTCCATAGATTTTGTTTAAGTCATTCATCATCTATGTCATGAGCTCTTACTTCTAATGCTTCTACTGTGATGTCATTTTCTACTATAATGCATCCTATCTTATTTACAAGACTTCCTATATACAACAGAAGAGTACCTTGTTAATGAAGGAGATTCGTTCACTTCTTCTTAGGCTTCTTTGTCTCAGGCTCTTGTCACTTAGCTACAGCAGCCCTTCTAAGGGCTATTCCTTCACCCAAACACCCTAAAACAGTCCCCCTGCCTCTCGGCCTCTTGAAATAGCCTCCTAAGACCTCGTTGTTCTCTTCTTGGCTTGTTGTGGCTAGGCAGAGAAGTTGGAACCCTTTCCTTGTGTTTGTTGCCCCAAAATGGATCCTAACTTGCTCAAAAAACACCCTAAGAAACTCGGCCTTCATGCAAGGTTTACTTGGCATCCAAACAATCACAAAGAGACCCAAACACAACCTCTTCTCCTTCGCTGGAATCAGCCCTAACCTACTGACCTAAAACAAAAGTAGTCTCCTCCTTCTTGCCCAAATCGAGTTCCTCTCCTTGTGCCTCCAAGATGCTCAAATGCTCTCACACTCACCCTCTATTTATATCCAAAAGAGGGGCTCCTTCCATCGTCTCTCTAGGGTTGTCCAGCTATCAAGGAGGCTTACTAAACTTAAGGTGATCTTAGCTCATATGGTGCCAACCCAATACTAGACTTCAAAAATTCATAACTCCTCAACGACAACTCGGAATTGGACGATTCTCGATGCATTGGAATCATATCGTCGAGCACTATCATCCTCATCCATCATATGTCGTACCTCCATCACGGTTTTGGCCCAAATCGCGATGGGTACAAAACCCCCAAGCTTGGACCTCAAGCCCATTTGTGGCGCGTTGACCTCGAACCCTCGAACAATAGGGCTTGGAGTACCTCCCAAGCTACACAAATCAACGTAAACTTCCCAAACTTTACTTTTCTCTTAACCATGGCAACAAATGCTTGAACTTATTCATTTTATCCTACAACGCTTTTTTCCTTCAACCTAGTTTCTTCAATCTTACACAATGACCAGAGTTCATTGGATGGGGTGAATTTCCTCTTTCCATAGATGCTTGATACTAAGTTGCTCCATTCATCAGGTAGTGCATTGAGCACCACGGTGGTCATCTCTTTGTCAGACATTATTTCCCCAAATTCTTGCAGTTGGTCTCGTATTTGTGACACCCTCATAAGATATGGGGCTATCCCTTCTTCCTTTGATATCTTCATCTTGTATAGCTCAGTTTTCATTGTTCAAAGATATAAATTCTTTTGCAGTGCTTACGGAGAATAATTCTACTAGCTTATCATAGATTTATTTTGAATCTTCCAACTTTGCTACATAAGGGATGAGGGAATCCTTGATTGATTCTATAAGGATTCTTTGAGCACTTACATATATTTCCCTAGAGCTTGAGCTTCTTCTTTTGGTGGTTTAGTGATTGAACCCTTAACATGTCCAATGACTTCAATTTCTATGATGATCAAATTTGTCCTCTTTTTCCATGCAAGGAAATTTGATGACCCAACCAGTTTGTTTCTCTCCTTACAAAACGAAGTCATTTTGATAGTAGATTCAGACATAGATACTTGCAAAATGAAGTCATTTTGGTAGTAGATTCAAGAATAGATATAAGGATACTTGTCAAGTGAAGATGCTCCTTTGATGGTGATATCTTCAACTTGATACCTTGATTTTGATGATGATGGATAATGCTTGCTTCCTTTAAGATGACAATACTTATTTTTCTAGAGGTATTTCTTCAAATGTGCTTGAGATGTCATATTTTCTTCAATGTAAGGGAAGTCATCTTGATGTCTTTGATGATGATGGCAATGCTTCTTCTTGTTGCCTTAGAATGTAGAGTCCTTTGATTGAGTGGAGGTAGGGTCCTTCTTGAAAGTAGAGTTTTTGAGGTCTTCTTCTTGATGTTGCTTCTAGATGGTATAATCATTGTGATGCTCCTTAGATTGCTCGGCCCTTATGTATCCCTTCTTGATGGTTCGATTTCCTCTTTGATGCCTTGACCTTTCTCAATAATCCTTTTGATGATTCTTCTTCAAGTTGTCTTTCCTTTTCTTGTTACCTTAGCTCTGATACCATGTTGAGAAATCTCGGGTAGCTATGTTAGATGATTTCTCTTACTTTGATAACTGCTTATATTGTATTTTTAAACTTAACTTGATTAGCTTCTTCTTTCACTTATTATTATTATGTTCTTATCATCAAACAGCGACCAACTTATAAAAAACAATGAGACAAGAGGACACAAGATATAGGCTATCAACCAGAGCCAAAACTTCTCCTCTTGAGAGGAAAACCGACAAGAACTCCTCTTCTTATAGAACTTCAATTGATGAATTCCAGGATCTGTGACCCTTGACCAAGACTCCTCCAAAACCAAGTCAACCTTCCTTCTTGATGAGCTTTCCTTGCACAACTTCTAGTAATAAACTTCGACCTTCTAGCAACAATTTCTACAACTTTGACCACCAGCAACAATTTTTGGAACTTCAACCTAGTAGCTTCAGCAACTTCGACTTAGCAGATTCACAACTTTGATCTTGATGCAGCTTCACAGCCTTGACCTAGATGCGGCTTCACAGCTTAGACCTAGAAGCAAATTCACAGCTTCGACCTAGAAGCAGCTTCAAAATTTCTTCTTGTCCAGTAACTGTAGAAACCCTAACATAAGAGAGAGAGGGATAGGTCCAAAACTTCGATCTTGCTCTTCTTCTTCTTATCCTTGCTTTTCATCCTTTTTTCCAGCTTCTTTCTTTAGGAGATCAAACTTGCTTGTTGTGTCTCCAAATGAAGTCGAGCTCCTTCTTATATATAAGCTTTCTAGGGGTAGGAATTGTCTTCATGAGGCCGACTTGTTGTAGCGCATTTGACAAGGTCTTGGAGGGTCTTTGACTCTAGTTTGACTCAAATAAATTTTCTTTACAATATGTAACATGCCCAAAAGGGTTTTCCATATATGACAATGACTCAATGAAAAGCCCTAGAAGCCCTCAATGGTTGCTTGACCTATAAATAAATTTCCCTTGAGCATGAAATCCATGCCTCAAGAATGACAATAATAAATTTATTTTTCTCTTTACAACAAATACATAAAATCATGATTACATATGTCATTATGAAGATCGAACCTAGTTACATATTTCAATAGTCCTGGCTTTACCTACATGTGGTCCATTGCTGTTGACTCATCTTTGGCTATGTAGAATGTCGCCGTTACTCTGTTGCCTGCCTTGACACCAAATAGCAGCACTCGACAGCCCCAAACAACGTTCCTCTATGATTGATCAGTCCTTCTTGGTCGACTAGTGGCCACTTCGATTAGCAGCCCACTCAGCGACCAAGTCCACCCATCTTTCTTTTATTTTTTTAATGTTTATTAAATCTTGATAGCAACCAATGTTTGTAGATTATACAATTTTTTTCTTTCATCTTGGCATAACGTACGACATTTAGCCTAAAATTTTTCTTTTGATGCCATATATAGTTGCGGTCAAATTTGGCTTCCTACGTGACTCAAAGATGGGTTCTTAGAGTTTCAAGCTCTGATGCAATGTTAAATTTATCTAAACCTAGCACCCAACAATTTATGAACCTAGCAAATTGCAGATCTATTGAATAAAATGCACAACTAAGTTCTTGACATAATTAGCAAAAGCAAATTCACGCCAATCTCAACCACAAGTGGCAAACAAATTATGTCCAATCAATAGTTTTTCATTAATAACTTAGAACCTATTTGGGCTCCCAGATAATGGCCCAACCAAAGAAAATACAATTACAACATACCCTAGATCTGCGCTCGATCTCCTTCCCTGATTTGGATCTCCTATGTTGCACTCTTGCACTTTCCTCAGATTCAACACGCTTGAGTATCACACTCCTCACTTGAGAAAATCCCTCTCTCAATGGCTATTGCCATTGTATGGTGTCTTTCATCTCTTCTTAGCTTTGCTTTTATAACTTTACAAAAAGCTAAATCCCTAACCCTAATCTCCAAAGTGATTGACGACCAAGGTTAGATCTCACCTCACTTGAGATCGATAGTGAGATTAAAAGACAAACACTAAAGTAAATTACTTTAGTTTTCCTAAGTTTCTTTAGCTCAATTAGCCAACATAATTAATAATGTGTTTTTCCTAAGTTAGACATAGGCTAAGTTACATTAGCAACTTGCTCACACTTGAGCCAGTGTACTAAAGAGAATTCGTCCGACTTCTGCAAGCCTAGACACTTAGACCTGTGCAAAAGTACCTACCCGAGCTACAAACATTAGCAATGCCATGTATGGCTCTAATATGAGATGTCCTCTATTAGATGTGTAAACAACCTCCTTAAGTGCATGTCCTCCAAGTAGGGCATCAAAACCAAGAATAACCTATGTATAGATTTTATCTCCCAAGGTGGATGTCCTTATCAATGGAATAGAATAATATGCAGTAAAGAATCTTCCAAGGTGGACAAACTCTAAAATATGGTAAGTGTGAGACTCCAAGAGAAATATCCCATTAATAAGGCATGGAAAAATGTGTAAACTTGCCTCCATTGATGAAGCGCTTTACAAGATGCATGTGAATGTGTTCAACAAGCTCTCCAAGTTCAAGCTCGAAGTGTAACCACTCTCTAAAATGTGCAGTTGGTTAGATCCATGAATAAGGGGTTACTCCATCATGACCACATGCACTAATCCATCAAAGAAAGGGAGCTCTCTACTTGAACCTCTTTAACATATGCTCAAAGTGCTAGATCCAAAGAAGAATGAGTCAAACAAGACATGTATCATTATTAACCATATACGAAAATTACCCAAAAGCTCAACAAACTCATCTAGAAGTTGAATAACCTCATCAATATATGCATGGAATGATGACAAGTATGCATATGCCTCCACATATGAACCAAAGAAGGGAAGTGCTCTACATAAAATCATGCTCCACATCATAATCTACCAATCCATTCACATATGAAACATCCATGAGACCTAGGGAATTAGAGCAATGAACCCGTAACCATGTTAATACGATGTTAAACCATCTCAAATGAGTGTGAAACCAAGGGGAAGAAAGGTGCAAACTTGCAAAGTGCCAAGCATTCTTTAAAATGATGATGTCAAACAAATCAAGATGCCAACGGAATGTCAAACATGCCTAAAGTGCTATGAGATGCGTGTCATCATGTATGATCCTACTCTATCCAATGTAAAGGCTAGATCATCGAGTGAAATGCTTTTCTTTTATGATAAGCAAGTATACCAACCAAACCATCATCAAGGCATCCATTTCATCATCAATCATGTCATCAGCTATCAACCAAGTCATCAAGCTAAACCATGAACCCCAGATCATCCAAAGTTCCATCAACCTTTAGAATGTTCCTTTGTGATAAAAATCGTAATGAAGAAAATTCACTAGTGTAGGCCTAAAGCAAAACAAGCGGTAACACAGAGTAACCTTGGGTACTCTCACAGGTGATTATCACTGGTTGTTCTTTTTTTCTGTTACTCCATCTATTATAGGTTTTGGTCATTTGATGGGCATTGATATAATTATCTTTTCTTAGCGTATGTAAGTTGGGATGAAATTTAACTTTTAATTATATGCTGCTCACTAGCAATATGAGCTCTTAGTTTAATTATTTGCATTCATGCAACACTTGGAGATTCTAAATGAGGTTTTTCGATTGGGTTGTTGACTTGTCTCCCTTTGTCGACAGGCTAGTTTGTTATCTGTGCTGACGGCTTGTGTTTATTTGACAGTCTTATTGCTTTTTTTCTAAGTCTCTAACAATATTCTTTGAGCAGTGTAAATGCTGATTGAATTCTATATACTATATATTGTTTTGAATAACTTCCAATTCAACTAGGGAGCTGATACTTAATAGAGATGAAATTCTGTCGTTCAGATTGTGCTAAATGTAATAGTGTGGCATTTTGTAATCATTTGCCCCTATTTTTGTATGGGTTTCAGGAGAAGGTTCTATGTAGAATATGTTTTGAAGGAGAAATTGCAGTTGTGTTACTTCCCTGTAGGCATCGCATTCTTTGCAGGTAATTTTAAACTATGGTACATTATTTTTCTTAAGAGGGGGCAACAATCCTATCAATGTCTCATGAAGTGAAGTGCAAACATCTTGCCTCTTTGGTTATGCTGATAGTTCTATTTTTTCTTCAGTGCTTGTTCAGAGAAATGCAAGAAGTGCCCAATTTGTAGGGTTTCTATCATGGAGCGCATGCCTGTCTATGATGTCTAAGATATATACTATCACCAAAGTTGCCAGGCCATAATTTTGTGCAATGTTCAACATCCATTCAATGCCAAAATTTTCTGCAAATTGCTCTTCAAAGATATTCCACAACATGTTCTGGGTCAAAGGCAGCGAATGCAGTCAATATATGAATGTCAATGTGGACAAAAATGTAAATTGATGTTTTTTGGCTATTTTTATTGCTTTTTCTTTGGAGCTCCAGCGTGTTGGGTGATGAATCTATGGTTGTAATTGTGACTCTAGTCTCACTCGTATTGGATTAGTGAAGAAAATTGAAGTCAAAGAAAATCTTCAGTTACAGGCATGCTGTCTTCAGCATACTTCAATGTAAAAATCATGTGAAATTGACTGCAAATTTCTCATCAAGGGGGGTCGGATTAAAATTCACAGGTTGTTTATAGCATATACATGTAATATATGCACTATTCAATGCAATATTGAGATGCATATCCGAGGAGATGGTGTGTTCGATATTGATGATGTAGAAAGAAATGACCTGTAAATAATGCATACTATGAATATTCAACCTTCTAAAATACATACTATTGTGATTGTAGTGGACAGGAAGCAAGGTAATATTTTCCTTCCCTTGTGTGTTAGTTAATCCCAATGGTGGAATTCTGATCCTGTAGGAATAGCGTCTTACATCCTATAAGCTATATTTAGAGGGATTGTGTCCGTGCCCCAAGAACATAAAATGGTATGGCGCTTGG
This sequence comes from Pinus taeda, assembly GCA_000404065.3. Classification (NCBI taxonomy): domain Eukaryota; kingdom Viridiplantae; phylum Streptophyta; class Pinopsida; order Pinales; family Pinaceae; genus Pinus; species Pinus taeda. The sequence goes on from APFE030588475.1 coordinate 73,283, forward strand.
ATGAATCAGCTCAGCATCTTTGAGTCAGGGCAATCTTCTAGAGTTTGCACTATTTCTTCCAAGTGCAGCAAACTTTGCAAGATCAAGCATCTATATTCCAAAGTGTCGTGATAGGCTTTGCACTACAGACCAAGAGAGAAGATTGTGCAGTCAAACGGACTTGGTCAATCTTCTTGAGCTCTTCAAGGCCTTAAAACTGCAGCCCGTGAAGATCTAATCCTCAATCTAACATTAGGTCTCTTTCTAGGCATGGAGTAACCAAAACGTACCTTCCAAAATCTCAAGTATATGTATTGTTTACAAGAACTTCTAACCTGCAGGTTACCAAAACTAAGGGAAAGCTTCCCTTGCTTGGTATTAGATGAAATTCAATGGCAGAAACTTTGGTAAAAATCTCATATGGCTTGCGTTTTTTGCAAGACTGATATCTGAATTGAAAATTTCAACCCTTCTGCTTTTCCATCTTGATGCAGCAGGGGTTACTGATAATGGAGTATCAAGGGGCTTGCTGTTGAGATCCTTGCGAATTTTTCATTCTGCAATGGTTTCTCCGCTGTGCACAAATATCTAAAATGATGGTTGAATACTGTGTTCTGTTTGAGGTTTAACTTAACAAAACCAGAACTATATGTTATGATCCATAATTTGTCGATATACAGTATAAGCCATAAATAATACTGGTTTGTTTGATCGAATGGGTTTTGGGATTTAACTCCATTAGGTGTTAGATAGCCGGATGATTAGCTTCGTCGGTAACGAACAGATTAGGATATAGAATGTTGCAAATAAAATGATAGATGTATAAATATCAGTTGTTATTATTCTTTAGTGTCTACTTGTCTGAACAAAATAAAATTGAGAGGACAGCGAGGATTACAAGGTTAGGTTGGATTGCTGGCCATTCAAGTTACTATTGATGAATGAGAGCCTCTTGATGAATGAGAGCCTCAAGCGCCAAAGATCCTGTCTCTCTTTTAACGGAAGGGAGGCTGTCAAAAATGTTTAAAACGGACAATAGGTAAAGTCCTCATGCCCCTTAATGAACGGGAAGTAGGCTGTCTTTTGAAACGAACACTAATAAATAGGCAATAGGTAAACTCCTTGCATCTTTTTTAACATGGAAACAAAGACGAAGATTAAAAAACAAAAAATTTCAATGTCAACAATGACAGAAATATCAGGGGGATTCAGTATTCAAAATTGACCATATTATTGCGAACTGGGCTGAGATTTATCAATAAATAAATAATTTCAATGCTAATTGTGCCAAAGTTATGCATCACTAAAAAATGGTAACGTGACAAAGTTATACATTAAAAAATGGCATCTGGCCAAAGTCAAGATTACACCAAAACATACAGAGCCACACAAATCTTCAAGCCTAGAATTAAAGTGGGTGGGATTCATTTTATAAACAAATTGAAGAGACAAAAGCAATGGTTACAATATGAATGTTTAAATTTAATTTTTAACAGTTTTAGAATATATAGTTGAAACAACGGAGAAGATCCATACATTGTGAATGGTTTACAAAAAATTTAATCCGGTAGAAAAGAAGAGGTTTTATGAAGCATTAAATGTTATGAAACTAAAAATAAAAAGAATGAAAATTGTAGTGTAATAACTTAAGGCTTGAGAGTTCATCCCATCCAGAGTTTTGTCATGATGTACTAAACAGGGGAAATTAAGAATAATAGTTATGAAATATATGAGCAATATTTATGAAATATATATGCTGCTGAAACTAGATATAAATTTAATAAAATCATCATTAAACTTCTACTAACTAATGTTGAACCCTTCTAAATAGGGATAATGTAGACATTTACTAGCTATGATGAAGCAAAAATTCCCTTCTAAAACATTTGCCCCTAATTTGTAGCATTTATTGAGTTGGCATATATTGAACTTAGCTTGAGTTGGCATATATTGAACTTAGCTTGACTTCGCATGAACACATTATATTAGTTTCAATGAGGCCAGTGATAAAGTCGCAAAACAATTGTACGGTTGAGAAAACTCTCCAGTCAAATTTATTTTGATATTATTATTTTTATAAGTGAAAACACATGTTACTCACTTAAAAAATTAGAGCATTGGCCATATATAATTTATATCAACTACAAGATATCTTAAATTTGATCACCTTACTACAGCAACATAATTGGATTTCAAGAGTGGATAAAAGTCGAATTAATATTAACCATGGTGTACATATACATTTCACAATCAATAGATGCCACTTCAAAATTTAAATGTGTTTTACACATCAAGTTAGCAACCCAAATAATATTGTCAAACTACAACATTAAATGTTACTTAATACTTTGTTACGTTGTGCACCACATGGCCCTTTACTCTTAAAATCTTCAGCAAGAAAGTCCTTCATGGCATTTATTCTAAGTTGCCTTCATGCAACCATTTTGTAAATATGACTTCCAATGTGAGGCTATCCATCACTTTGGGATTTTAAAGAAATAGTGTTGTAAGCATGCCTAAGTGATTTCTCAAAGAGAAAATATATCATGTAAGCTTTGACATGGTCTGTGATTTGGTTACTATAAAAATAAGTTGCAAATTAATCTCTTATTCAACCAAATAAGTGTGCTTTAGCAAGCAACAAAATCAACAACTTTTCCATGGCCTTCCTCTATGTTAAAAGGATAACTCTATGGTGATGAAGCTAAACAGAATTACAAGAACCAGTGACAGATTTTACTCTTACAAACCCAAAATATCCTTTCACCTTTTTAAAACAAATTATAGCTTCGTTATTCTCACTAGTTATCACTAAAAACAAGAAGCTAACTCATCCATGGGACCATGTAGTCATTTCATTGTTGCAACAAAGCTTATGAGTTCAAGATACATCCATATATCCTATTGTCATTACAACACAAAGTAGTAACGACAGTGACACTTTGTATTTCCTTTTTTATGTTGTTGCCTTTCCTTCTTTTCGATGGGAAAATTTAACCTTTTATTTTTGCAAAATGGCTTATATTTACAAATACATGTACAAAAGAAACATAAGGGTATATGCAATGATAATCATAAACTTTTCCCTAAGGCAACACAAACTGAGATTGTGTTGAGGCCTCGAAAATCGTTGCATCAACATCGTGGGATAACCACCCGGTCCGGACCTTAATACAGCTCCTTTTCCATTTGGGATGGTGGCTCCGACTGGATATAATGGGATCAGTTTCCCAGTGATGAATAAAAAGGGATGGATGAGTGACTGGTTTTCTAATAAGTGATAATGAATGGATGACTTAATCTAAAAGCGAAAATACAAATGACTATTCTATCTCGGGAAGCTTCTATTCTTAAGTGCAACGTTTGACAATCTTTGTTTATCAATAGGCATATAGATGACTCTATTCAATAAACATAGACATTCATTCATATAATAATTGCTTTGTTCAAATAGTTGAACAAAGTAATTAATAAAACATTGTTACACTTATCTTTTTATATTACTGATACATGTATGATTAGAAGAAAGGCACGTGTAAACATCCAATAGTGGAAAGTATAAAGAATGTTGTTAAAACACATGCATATATTCAATAATAGCAAGAATGATCAAATAACAATTCACATAAAAAGAATGAATTCAGACATAGATAGTAGTACCATATGAGTTGCAAATCATTCCCAACATCAATCGCAATTCGAATTCCTTCTTCCGACTCATAAATACTTTTAAATAAAGGCAGTAGTGCACATCCACATAAAAGCTTCATTATTAAAATTGGAATAATTGGTCTAGTCTTTAAAAAAGAATATGCTTGAAGTACAGTAGTGCAACTTCAGGCTTAAGTCATATACAAAAACTTACGACCCTTTCTAAATACATGAAAGGGTCTATAAATACTAAATTAAACTAACAAACTAAAAAATTAAAATGCTACTAAATTGGTATAACTCGATCTTGAATATCTCCCCCACAGCAATCTGGTAATCGACAGCATGATTCATCACTCTGGTTGTTTTCCTTTTGACTTGAGTTGGCATATCGCCAGCATCAGTTGCACTTCTTGAGGGCGGCTGAGATGAGAATTGATTTGAGCAGAATAGGTGGCATCGTGTATATCGGGAATGATACACCCGATTGCATCCGTTAGGCACTTGAGGGCGGCTCTCTAGCTGTGTGGTTTTACTAGGAACAACCAATAGGTGTCCCAAGTTAAACTTTTAATCCCTGTGATCAATCTCCCATTCTTTTCTAGCTCTTGATAACATGATTGATCCAATGTTTTGGCTGATAGTAATTTACCTGGTGTACATTGAGAGATCATGTTAGATAAATAGAGAGTATTGTTAATCAATTCAATCAAATTATTTGTGGATAATTTGCATCTAGAAATCTCTGCCTTCATCAATTGGGACTGTCACTCCATGAATAGAATTTCTTTATGGGATTCTAAGATTTTAGGCAAATTCGCTGCCTATCCCTCATTAGTGTCTTGCCAAGTAAGAAAATTCGTTAAGGTCTCATCGGCCTGCTCTAAGTCTTGTCTGGCATCAACTGATTTATCTACTATAGATGTTGTTATGTCACATAGAGGTTCAACTTGAGCAATTTTATGACACAATAATCTTATTTGTGTTATCAGTGCCTTATTAATCTGTATTGCCTCTGTTCTGAAATCGGCAGGCTGCAGAAGACTCTTGAACTTCTCTATTTGACCTGATAATTGAGCAATTTGCTCATCTTTTG
>APFE030588475.1:92047-163943 GCA_000404065.3 Pinus taeda
CCACAGTGACCTGATTATAGACCTTTTCAGAAGAGCGAACTTGTATGAAGTGCCACATGTCACTATTTGGACCTCTGGCTCTGAAAAATATCTAGAAGAAACTACAGTCCGTCCTCTTTCTATACCATTTTTCGAAATTTCAATCCGATGCTCAGAGAGAAATTTATGATGATTTTCCCCAGGTCACCTGTTTGGAATGTAATTCAGGAGTCTGCAAAAAGACCAACTTCCTCAGATCATATCTCAGCAAATATAGCGCAAAAAGATCTGAAATTCGGACCCAAGCTGCAATGCAATGTCTTCTCAAATGGGTTTTTTTTGTTTACTTCTGAAACGTTGCAGAGAAAAGTTATAGAGAAAATGCCACGATGACCTATTTGGAGTAGCAAAACCCTAGAACTTGGCTCTGATACCAAATGTTATGAAACCAGCTCAAGAAAAGATAGAAAAGATAGATCAACGCCTTAGAATTTGGCCTCTTCGAGGGGGAAACCTCCGTTACATTACATAAATGAACAATTCTTCGATGATACGTTACTCCCCCAGCCGACCTTTCTATATATAGGAGTCTAAGGAGTCACAATATAACCTAGCCGACCTAACAATAATAATATAAAGCCACAAAAATAACAATAGAGGGATTCTATGGGGCACAATAATAACAATATGGGGGCAATAGGGGCACAACAATATTAATAAGGGGTACAACTACCATAGTAATGGGGTAATCACTAGTATTATAGGGACCCAACACTAGATCTCTCAAATCAAACTCAGAAATAGATTCAACTTTTATAAGTGAAAACCCTGAAATATAGAAGAGAGTATATCCTCTTGTTTGACTTTCTTCAAGAAGATCGCATCCCAACTATTTTATTGCGCTTCCATAGTCCTAAGAAGGAGCCTTCAACAATCTTCAATAAGATGTCACAATAAGTCTGAGTTCTGGGTACTCATTGTCCAAGTTTTTGATACCTTTTTGCACAATACGGAGTAGTTGATGAAGTTTTGTTCAACAAGATGACTGCTCTTGATTGCTACAAGTAAAAATCACAAAAAGGAGTATGCACACTAGATGTGCCACAAAAATATTCAGGTATTCTTTCTTTGCAATATGGTCAAGGTCTTACAAGTGACAGTCGAGCACACTGCTGCAATTCGAGTTCTTTGTAAGGTATCCCAAACAGAAAACGTAAATTATTTTCCCAAAAATATCATTCTCGACCTCCTTTCTGTGTTTTTCCTCTTTTATGTGATCTTCCTTGAACTGATCTGAACTCTTAAACCAAATAGAAGTCTGAAATCTCATTTATATACTCTTTTCTATTCATAAATCCGAACATTCACGTCATCTAGGGCAGGCTGACACGAATTGTCTTAACATAGATCAACTCACTGTCCAGAATTACTAACTTAACTTGAAAAATTCATTTCTCCCAAACCGCTTGGAGTTTTGGGCTGAGTAATAGCCTGTTGGAAAGGAAAATTTATGCTCTTTAATATGGTGAAGGTCTCATGGTGAGGTTCTTCCTCTAATGAGGTGAAAAATAATTTTTAATGTGATTGTTCATTATTTAGTGCAGAAATATAGGACAACAACATTTTTTCATGGATGGGCTTCTCACGGATGAACTTACTTTTGTTTTGTTTCTTAATTAAGGCTCCTAGGTTCATAAATGTCATCATGTCCCCAAGATAGTGATGTGTCATCAATTATATGCAGCATGCAGTCTTTCATCATCATCGTATAGTCTTCCATTATCAAGATCATTGGAGGTAAGGACATGTAAGGTTATGGCTTCATAATATCATCAATACCATCAAAGGTAATGACATTCATCACATAGGTCATAAAGAGCTCCTAGATCATCAAGGTACACTTGGCACTTCTTCATTAGTGACTTTGCGTCTTCATCAATGACATTGTAGCATCTCAAGAATATTTTCCATCCCAGCCACTGCCATATTGACATCAATGACAACCTATATTAACAATATCCCCCTTTGTCATTGATGGCAATATTTTTTTCTTCCAACATTTTGTCCCCCTTTGACATCAATGGCAAATGGGGTGCCCAAGTATTCCCCCTATCAAGCTGCTTCTTTTCTTCACAAAAAGTAGTTCTTCATAGGTACGTTACTCCCCCCGTCATGGTGCTTTTCTTTCTGGAAATGTGACCCATGATAATGTGCTTACATTTATTCATTGGAAGAACCAACTCCCCCTATCTGCATGACCTCCTCTAGCTCAAGAAAGATTACCTGCTTAGTGATCAAGTGGAAGAAATCTTCAACAACAATCCATTGGATAGATAAGAGATCATGTTCTTCAATGGAGTGTTCCTCAGAAATGATCTATCAAATAATGATTGTCAATATAGCTCATCAAGGATTTCATAAGGCTTATTCACAGATGGATTCTGCAAGAATGCTTAATCATCTTAATCGCCCCTAACTATATGCATGGTCTTCTTTTTGGCAGAGTCTCCCCGTCGAATACTTGGAATATCAAGGATGACATCATCAAGTCAACAACATGTGTTGTTCGCTGGTGAGTTCAAGAGACTTATGGATTGTGTTTGCTTCCTTCTCCATACTTGTGTAACCTTTTTCTCCATCATTGTTCTAGCTTGTGTAGGGGCCCAAGTCAAGTTACAATCACGTGCTATATGTCCAATGTTATGACACTTGAAGCACCCTATATTGTTCATGTATAAAAATTCATGACTTCTTGCAAAATTGCTTCTCAGAGATCGACGGGGACCATTATAATTATCTTTGTGATATGCCCTACAATCTTTTTCCATGTGCCCAAAGTTTGTACAAGAATAGCAATAACCAAGAAATATACTTTGGTACCTAGGAGAAGAAGGTTTCTTTAATTTACTTTTGAAGTCTTTTTGCCTTGGGATCCTTTGATGATAACCATTTCTTCTTGCATCCTTGACACCATTTGCATTTCTTCTTGGAGGAAGGTTTCTTCCATAGTTGTCTTGACTCTTCTCCTTGCCTTCATTGGAACTAGGAGCATCAACACTTCTTCCAGACTTCCTCACATCCTTGTTGTTTGAAGCATTAGAGTTTGCATCATTCTTGCTTGAGGATTCACCTGCATAGCCAAGACCTGATTTATCGAGGGGAGACCTTTGATGACTTAGGATGTCACCTAGGGTTTGGGAATTTTCAAGTTCTTATTCAGCAAGTCAACTTCCTTTTTAAGAAAAACAATTTCTTCCTTAATTTTCTTGCATTATGCATCTTTCTTTGATAGAATGATCTCCATTTCTTCCTTCATTTTGGTTGCTTCACGTTATTGGGCCTTAAGAGAAGTGATTTTTTATCTTAACTTGGTAAGAGTCATCATCCTTTCCTTCTAGTTGGTATATCATGGTGTTTCTCTCCTTTTCTGCTTCATCAACTTGTCCTTCTATGAATGTCAAAGCTTCCACCACCTTCTCAGCTCCTTGTGCTTGTTTCCTTGCTTCTTCTAGTTGAGATCTAAGGGAGGAGAACTCTTCCTTGTGTTGACCAATCTCTGCTTCAAGTTTGTTCAAGATTTTGTGCCTTTTTTCAAGGTGGCTTGACAAGGTATCTCCCATTCTTTGCCTTATCCAATTGATTTGTCATGGATATGACTTCTTCGTGATGTTTTCTCTTGTTTTGATGAAATTGTTCCTTAATATTGGTGAGATCCTCATCTCTTTCTTGTACTTGAAGCTTAACAAGTTCAACTTCCTTCCTTATCTTGTCCTAGTCACCCATTTTCCCTTCTTCTTAAGTTCCTCATTTTCCTTTTTCAAATTGTTAATCTCTTCCATGATGGCCATAAGTTTAGTAAGGAGTTCTTCTTCAAAATATTTTTCATTCTCTTCATCTTCTAGGTCTTCTTTAGCCTTGATGTTATCACTCTTATCTTCACCTTCCTTTATGGGCTCTGGATTCCCTTCTTATTTTCCATCATTTTCTTGACTAAAGATCATTGTCAATGCTCCTTTTGAGTGAAGATCATGAAGTTTATCCCATATGCCTTTTGTTGATGAACATTTTTCAAAATTGGCCTTCATAGAATCAGGTAGCCCATTCAAGATTACTTTCATTTCTCTTGTATTATTTTCCCTGGATTCTCCATCCATCGTGCTATCAGAAATCACTGATTTCCAGACTTCAATGCCTTGAGTCTTTAAGAAATTTCTCATTCTTGCTTCCCATATATCAAAGTTTCCATTGAACAATGGAGCCTTCACAAATTGATTGACTTCAATTTCGGTGGTTGAGGGAGACACATCTTTAGGAGGATTGGAGACTTTCTTCCTTGGATTTGCCATTTGTGTTCTAATGATCAACCTTCAAGTTGTTAGGCTTTGAGTGAAGGTATTGGCTCTGATACCAATTGTTCGAAATACTGAGAGGGGGGTGAATCAGTGTTTCTTTTCAAATGTTACTTTTACCAATTAGATCATTTATATTTGTTGATTTGGGGTAGCATCACATTTGCGCTAGCCACGAAATTTGGTGGAGAGGTTGGGGCACATGAGATCTCCAATACCCAGAAAGAGTTTGGGCAGATTCTAAACATATCAGAAGATATTAAAATAATTAATATTTTTAATGGAGTCCCTAAGTCTAAACTTAGGGAAAATAAAATATTAATGTGTATTAATATGAATATGTGTTAGAGTGGTCCAAAAGACATAGATCAAGCCAGATCTAATCTTAGTCGTTGATTAGGGACTTAATCTCAATCGTCGAGATGTCAACAGGAAAAGTATAAGAGGAGGCTTGTGGGTCACTTGGAGAACACACAAGAGTGATCAGTCATTCTATTCTCTAGAGGGGGGTTTGCTAAGAGAGATAGAATCACTAGTCAGGAGAGTAGCTGAGGGGCATTGAGTACAGAGAAACAGAGAAGGCAGAGATTGTGCCAGGAGAGGAGTGCAGGAGCCAAGGAGAGTGACGCAGAGCCAACAAGGGCTCACGCAGAGGCAGCCAAGTGCTGCACAGAGCACCAGAGAGGCCAGTGTGTCTGACGCAGAGGCCCAGAAAGTTGACGCAGGGCCTCCTAGGGTTGACGCAGGCCAAGAAAGCTTGATGTAGGGCCAACGTGAGATAGAGAGGGGCTGATGCAATCCAGATTGGGTGGACGCTAGGGTTGTAGCGCAGTTTTATGCTAAGGAGCTACCAGAAGGATTTTATGGGGTTTCAACCAAGAGATTTCTCTCAAACTATGAGGTATAGTTGCTAAGGAAATTCTCTATTGGGTAGTTTAGTTTCGGCACACAGATTGTACTCTGTTATTTCTTAATAAGAAAACTCTCAAATAGCTGCACCAATTTTCCCGCATTGGGTTTTTCTGGGGACACTGGTCCAAAATTAATGGTGTGTTTGTTCTTATTTCTTTTATTTGATGATCTGTAATATGTTGAGCATGCACTGGTGTTTATTTTCAGTATTTACTTTGAAATAACTTGTTAAAAAAAATTAACAAGTAAGTAGGAATAAATCAGAAAAAGTGCATGAAGGGTTTCTAAACTAAGTAAACTTAGAAACTTCAACATGGTATCACAGCGTGATTGCAGATCACAGGAGGACTAAAAGACATCAGCTGAGCGGAGAAATAGCAGTAGAAAACAGCTATCCCGAGGTGACATAAGTTGTTTCTAGCAACGCAAAAGCCAAGAAGTGTGACGCAGAGCTAGCCAAAGCCACACAGAAGAAGCCGAGAGTTGCGCAGAGACTTAGAGAGGCCAGGTTGCTGACGTAGAGGCCAGAGGGCTGACGTAGGGCATCCCAGGGCTGACACAAACCCACCTAGGATGATGCAGAGCCAGCGTGAGGCAGAGAGGGGCTGACACAGTTTACAAAGAGGCAGTTGTTGGAGTCTAGAAGGCTGCAGAAATATTGCAGAGTAGAGTTGGTGAGGTACTGTAGTCAGAACAGTACCTGACAAAGCAGGGCCAAAGGAGTTGTTACCGAGGGTTTCTAGCCAAGGAACCTGGATCAGCAGTGCAGTTGCCCAAGACAATCAGAATAGGGGGCATTTCAACAAGTAGCAGAAGGATTTCTAGGAGGGAAATCAAGACTTAGAGGGAGTCCAGAAGAGAACTTCCAGATGGGAAGTAGAGACTCAAAGGAGTCAAACAGAGAACTTCCAGGAGGGAAGTAGAGGAGCATCATGGCACTACACGGGGTAAGAGACCAGGATAGACTGGATAGAGTATCGAACTTCGCAGTCTAAAAGGCGAGAATCTTATCATTGCTTGACAAGAATCATGTCAAGAACTTCGCCAAGGTTATAGCTATCCTAGTTGACCTCAATGATAACGACAAGTACGAAGAGGCAATGGCAAGGGCCAAGTGAATTATCCTTAACAAGGTCAAGGATCATGTGGTACCACATATAGCCGAGAAGGAGACGGCAATTGTGATGTGGGAGGCTCTCAAGAACATGTACCAACATACTTCTGTGCAGAGAAGAATGTTGCTCAAGAACCAAATGAGGTCGTATCAGATGAAGAAGGGTCAATCGATTGACACCTTCCTCGGAGGACTGAATGAGATCCGAGACCAGTGGACTACTATAGGAGCAACATTGGATCAGGAGCTTATGGTGAGGACAGCCCCGAATGTTGTCTCAGAAGATTGGGAAGTGTTTGTCCAGAGTATACTAGGCAGAGGGACTCTCCCACCTTGGGACGAGATGTGGGCAGCTCTTCGCCAAGAAGATATCAGACAACAGTCAAAGATAGGTAGCAGCAACAAAGGGATCAAGGTCACACGAGAGGAGGAGGATGTGGCCCTAGCATCTGAGGGAAAGCAGGAAAAGCAGAAAAAGTAATATCTCTCCAAGATAAAGTGCTTCCACTATGGGGAGATGGGTCATTATGCGACCCAGTGCCCAAGGAAGAAGAGTAAGGGAGAGTCTTCCAAGACTAAGGCATCACCAGCACAAGCAGAGAAGGAAGTTTTGACAGACGATGATTTTGCCATGAGTGTGCACATGCCACTTGAGCGGAAGTGGGGAGACATCGAGCTGTAGTCATGAGGACTACAGGCGATGAGGGGTAGGATCCTCGAGGTACCCAGCCTCTTGGATTAGACCTTGCTACGGGAGCCCTGAAGAGGAGTAGCAGGACTGGTTGAGTGGGTAGAGATGGATGCAGATGGAGCGGCAAAGAGAGCTACAGTGCAGGAGTCCCAAGACAGTGCAGAGCTAACAGGCTACAGCAGTACGAGAGGCACAGGAGTGTTACACCAGTGCAGGAAGGAACAAAGAGGTGTGCAACGGTGCGAGATGCAGGGTGTTGTTGTAGTAATGCAGAGGTCAGAGAGAGGGAGCACTTGTCAGTGGCAGAGGGAGCTTCAGCATCAGTGGGTGTTTCTAGCCCAACAAGTAGGTCAGTTGGGAGATCAGTAACTTACTTCTCAGTAACTGATTTACAGTGCAGTAGTGGGCAGCATGATGCAACATGATGAGAGGAGGTGCAGTGTAGATGTAGTGTTGGGAGAAAGGACTAGTAGCAACACAGATGCAGAGGGAGTTGCATTACAGATGCAGTGTTGGGAGGAAGGACTAGCAGCAGCACGGATGCAGAGGGAGTTGTCGTACAAATGCAGCAGTGGCAGTGGCAGAACCATGGGCAGCAATACAAGAGGCAGTAGTGTAGAGGATATTGGGTAGGAAGGCCTAGCATCAGCACAGGTACCGATTCTGGATGATCAAAGTAATACTCAATGAGGAGTATTGTTAGAGCACACTCCTCGCTAAGAGGGAGTGTTGATTTGGGGTAGCATCAGATGTGCTCTAGCCACGAAATTTGGTGGAGAGGTTGGGGCACATGAGATCTCCAATAGCCAGAAAGGGTTTGGGCATATTCTAAACATATCAGGAGATATTAAAATAATTAATATTTCTAATAAAGTCCCTAAGTCTAAACTTAGGGAAAATAAAATATTAATGTGTATTAATATGAATCTGTGTTAGAGTGGTCCAAAGTACATGGATCAAGCCATATCTAATCTTAGCCGTTGATTAGGGACTTAGTCTTGGCCGTTGAGATGTCAACAGGGAAAGTATAAGAGGAGGCTTGAGGGTCACTTGGAGAACACAATAGAGTGATCAGTCATTCTATTCTCTCGACCGGGGTTTGCTAAGAGAGATAGAATCAGTGATCAGGAGAGCAGTGCAGCAGCCAAGGAGAGTGATGCAGAGCCAGCAAGGGCTCACGCAGGGCCACGCAGAGGCAGCCAAGTGTTGCGCAGTGCACTATAGAGGCCAGCATGTCTAACGCAGAGGCTCATAAAGTTGAAGCAAGGCCTCCTGGGGCTAACATAGGCCAATAAAAGCTGATGCAGGACTAGCTTGAGACAGAGAGGGGCTGACGTAGTCTAGATTGGGTAGACACCAGGGTTGCAGAGTAGTTTTGTGCTGAGGAGCTGTCAGAAGGATTTTCTGGGGTTTCAGCCAGGAGATTTATCTCAAACTGTGAAGTATAGCTGCTAAGGAAATTCTCAGTTGGGTAGGCTACTTTCGACACCCAGATTGTACTATGCTATTGCTTAATAAGAAAGCCCTAAAATAGTTGTATCGGTTTTCCTGCATTAGATTTTTTCGGGGACATTGGTCCAAAAATAATGGTGTCATGTGGTGTGTTTGTTCTTATTTCTTTTATTTTATAGGAATAAATTAGAAAAAGTGCATGAAGGGTTTCTAAACCAAGTAAACTTAGAAACTTCAACAATATTTAGAACACAAAATGAACAATAAGAAAAAATTATTTTATTAATTTCATTTTCACAGTAAATCAAGTACAATGTATATAGGGCTCCAACCCTAGATGAAGACACTAATCTTCAATCTCCCAGGCTCCAACCTATTTCCAAGCACCAACTTGGACTTTTGTGAGGCTCTGACCTTTAGGGCACTGACCCTATCTTCTCAAGGCACCAACCTTGCGTTTAGAGGCTCCAACCCCTAGGGCACCAACCCTTATCTGGTACAGACTCCGATCTGATTTCTTGAGGACTTTTATCCTCTAGGGCTTAAACCTATCTTATCCAAGGCACAAACCTTGAGTTTAGGAGCACCAACTCCAAGGACACCAATCTTATATTTCCCAAGCACCAACTTGGACTTTCCAAGGCACCAACCCCAAGGGCTCCAACACTATAGCTTCACTTTGTCAAGGTATGTTTGGTTGTACTTCATGCTCCCAATGTCTTCTTCAACGAGCCATTTCAATCTTCGCTTAGTCGTCACTTTAGTCCCCACGTCACGTCATCAATGGCAACCTTGATCTCTTAAAAGGTGTCATCATTACTCTTTATCATACCCAAGAAAATTCTCCAAGTTACCTCATGATTTCTTCAGCAAAGCATCATGTCTCCAAGGGTGCCTTGAAAATATCATCTCCAAGGTATGTCTTCAAATCCTTCAATGTCTTCTCTACTAGACTGCTTCAAGGTGTTGAAATAAGTCTTCAAGGCTAGTGCAGGTCTTCCAAAAGTCGCAACACTGGTTCAAGATCAAATCCAAAGACACTCCGATGAAATTGGTACAAGTCTGTTGTCTCTTCTGCAAAATCTTAAGACTTACAAGTCCAAGTGTATAGTTGTTCATCATACACTGTCACAACTAGAGGAATAAAAATATAGTTTTTCAAAGAACAGTGAACCTGTTATATGCAACCCATAAATGCTTGTTTGCACTTTACTTTTGGTCTAGATCTCTCAAATCAAACCCAGAAGTAGATTCAACTTTTGTAGGTGAAAAGCCTGAAATATTGAAGAGAGTATATCCTCTTGATTGACTTTCTTCGAGAAGATCTCATCCCAACTATTTTATTGCGCTTCCACAGTCCCAAGAAGGAGCCTTCAACAATATTCAATAAGATGTCACAATAAGTTTAAGTTATGGCTACTCACTGTCCAAGTTTTTATACCTTTTTGCATAGTCCGGAGTAGTTGATGAAGTTTTATTTAACAAGATGATTTCTCTTGATTGCTACATGTAAAAATCATAGAAAGGAGTATGCACACCAGATGTGCCACAAAATTCTTCAGGTATTCTTTCTCTGCAATATGGCCGAGGTCTTACAGGTGACATTCCACCACATTGCTATAATTCGATTTATTTGTAAGGTATCCCAAATAGAAAACGTAAATTATTTTCCCAAAAATATCCTTCTCAACCTCCTTTCTGTGTTTTTCCTCTTTTCTGTGATCTTCCTCGAACTGATCCGAACTCTTGAACCAAACATAAGTCTAAAACCTCCTTTATATACTCTTTTATGTTCATAAATCCGAATAGATACGTCATCTAGGGCAGGCCTACATGAATTGTCTTAACATGGGTCGGCTCACTATCCAGAATTACTAACTTAACTTCAAAAATTCATTTCTCTCAAACCGCTTGGAGTTTTGTGTTGAGTAATAACTCGTTGGAAAGGAAAAAATATTCTCTTTAAGATGGTGAAAGTATCATGGTGATATTCTACCTCTAAGGAGGTGAAAATTAATTTTTAATGTGATTGGTCATTATTTAATGCAGAAATATAGGACAACAACATTTTTTCATGGTTGGGCTTCTCATGGATGAGCTTAATTTTGTTTGGTTTCTTCATCAAGGCTCCTAGGTTCATAAATGTCATCATGTCCCCAAGATAGTGTTTTCATCAATTATATGCTGCATGTAGTCTTTCATCATCATCGTATAGTCTTCCATTATCAAGATCATTGGAGGTAAGGACATCTAAAGTTATGGCTTCATAAGGTCATCAAGACCATCAAAGGTAAGGACATTCATCACATACGTCATCAAGAGATCCTAGATCATCAAGGTACACTTGGAACTTATTCATTAGTGACTTGGCGTCTTCATCAATGACATTGTAGCATCTCAAGAATATTTTACATCCCAGCCATTGCATATTGACATCAATGACAACCTAGATTATGTTGAAGTTTCTAAGTTTACTTAGTTTAGAAACCCTTCATGCACTTATTCTGATTTATTCCTACCTGCTTTTTATTTTCTTTAACAAGTTATTTACAAAGTAAATACTGAAAATAAACACCAGTGCATGTTCAACATATTATAGATCAGCAACTAAAGGAAACAAGAACAAACACACCACATGACACCATTATTTTTGGACCAATGTCCCTGGAAAAAACCCAATGTGGGAAAATCAGTGTAGCTATCTGAGGGTTTTCTTATTAAGCAATATCATAGTACAATCTAGGTGTCATAACTGGTCTACCCAACAGAGAATTTCCTTAGTAGCTATACCTTACAGTTTGAGAAAAATCTCCTAGCTGAAACCCCAGAAAATCCTTCCGGCAGCTCTTCAGCACAAAAATGCTCCTACAACCCCAACGTCTACCCAATTTGGACTGTGTCAACCCCTCTCTGTCTCACATTGGCCCTGTGTCAGCTCTAGGAGCCTTTGTGTCAGCTACATTGGCGGTGCTCTGCACAACACTTGACTGCCTCTGTGTGGCCCTACGTGAGCCCTTACTGGCTCTACGTCACTCTCTTTGGCTACTACGCTGCTCTCCCAGCACAATCTCTACCTTCTCTGTTTCTCTGTACTCAATGCCCCTCAGCTGCTCTCTCGATCACTGATTCTATCTCTCTTAGCAAACCCCGCTCTAGAGAATAGAATGACTAATCACTCTGGTGTACTCTCCAAGTGACCCTCAAGCCTCCTCTTATACTTTTCCTGTTGACATCTCAACGGCCAAGACTAAGTCCCTAATCAACGGCTAAGATTAGATATGGCTTGAGAAGTATGTAACTAATCTCCCAATTGACCTCCCTATTGAGCTAGAGACACCCACTGATGTTGAAGCTCCCTCTGTCACTGACAAGTGCTCCCTCTCTGGCCTCTGCATTTCTGCAACAACTCCCTGCATCTCACACCGTTGCACACCTCTTTATGCCATTTTGCACGGGTTCAACACTCAAGGATCTTGCCCCTCATCACTTATAGTCTGTCTAACTACAACTCGATGTCTCCCCACTTCTTCTCAAGTGGTGCATGTGCACCCATGGCACAATCATCATCTATCAAAACTTCCTTCTCTGCGCGTGTTGGCGCTGCCTTAGTCTCAGAAGACTCTCCCTTACTCATCTTCCTTGGGCATTGGGTTGCATAATTACACATCTCCCCACAGTGGAAGCACTTGATCTTGGAGAGATATTTCTTCTTCTGCTTCTCTTGCTTTCCCTCAGATGCTAGGGCCACAACCTCCTCCTCCTGATTAACCTTGATCCCTTTGCTGCTGCTACTTGTCTTCAACTGTCGTCTGATCTCTTCCTGGTGAAACGTTGCCCACATCTCGTCCCAAGGTAGGAGAGTCCATCTGCCCAGGATACTCTAGACAAACACTTCCCAATCTTCTAAGACAGCATTCAGGGTTGTCCTCACCATAAGCTCCCAATTTGGTGTCGCTCCTATTGCAGTCAACTAGTCTCGGATCTCATTCAGTCCTTCGAGGAAGGTGTCAATCGATTGACCCTTCTTCATCTGATACGACCTCATCTGGTTCTTGAGCAGCATTCTTCTCTACACAAAAGTATGTTGGTATAGGTTCTTAAGAGCCTTCCACATCTTAACTGTCGTTTCCTTCTCGGCTATGTGGCACCACATGATCCTTGATCTTGTCAAGGATAATGCACTTGGCCCTCGCCATCGCCTCTTCGTACTTGTCATTATCATTGGGCTCAACTAGGATAGCTATAATCTTCAAGGCGAACTTCTTGACATGATTCATGTCAAGCATTGATAAGACTCTAGCCTTCTAGACTGTGAAGTTCGATGCTTCGTCCAGTCTATCCTGGTCTCTTACCCCGTGTAGTGCCATGACACTCCTTTACTTCCCTCCTGGAATTTATCTATTCGACTCCTCTGAGTCTCTACTTCCCATCTGGAAGTTCTCTTCTGGACTCCCTCCGAATCTTGATTTCCCTCCTGGAAATCCTTATGTTGCTTGTCGAGATGCCCCCTACTTTGATCGTCTTGTGCAACTGCACTGTTGATCTAGGTTCCTCGGCTAGAAACCCTCAGTTACAACTCCTCTGGCCATGCTCTATCAAGTATTGTTTTGACTACAATACCTCACCAGCTCCACTCTGCAATACTTTTGCAGCCTTCTAGACTCCAGCAATTGCGTCTCTATGAAATGCGTCAGCCCCTCTTTGCCTCAAGCTAACTCTGTGTCACCCCAAATGGGTCTGCGTCAGCCTTAGGATGCCATGTGTCAGCCCTCTGGCCCTTTACGTTAGCAATGCTAGCCTCTCTAAGGCTCTGCACAGCTCCTAGCTTCTTCTGTGTGGCTCTGGCTGGCTCTGTGTCACACTTCATGGCTTTTGCGTTACTAGAATCAGCTTTTGTCATCTCGGGACAGTTATTTTCTGTTGCTATTGCTCCGCTTGGCTGATGTCTTTTAGTCCTCCTATGATATGCAATCACGCTCTGATACCATGTTGAAGTTTCTAATTTTACTTAGTTTGGAAACCCTTCATGCACTTATTCTGATTTATTCCTACCTACTTGTTTTTTTTTAACATGTTATTTACAAAGTAAATACTGAAAATAAACACCAGTGTATGCTCAACATATTACAGATCAACAACTAAAAGAAAAAATAACAAACACACCACATGACACCATTATTTTTGGACCAATGTCCTCGGAAAAATCTAATGCGAGAAAACTGATATAACTATCTTAGGGCTTTCTTATTAAGCAATAACATAGTACAATCTGGGTGTCAAAACTAGCCTATCCAACAGAGAATTTCCTTAGCAACTATACCTCACAGTTTGAGATAAATCTCCTAGCTGAAACCCCAGAAAATCCTTCTCGCAGCTCTTCAGCACAAAACTACTCCTGCAACCCCAGCGTCTGCCCAATCTAGACCGCGTCTGCCCCTCTCTATCTCACGATGGCCCTGCATCAACCTTTCTTGTCCTGTGTCAACCCCAGGATGCCCTGCGTCTGCTCTGGGAGCCTCTGCTTCAACTACGTTGGCCCCTTTGGTGCTTTGCACAACACTTGACTGCCTCTACGTGGCCCTGTGTGAGCCCTTGTTGGATCTCTGTCACTCTCTTTGGTTGTTGTGTTGCTCTCCCGGCATAATCTCTGCCTTCTCTATTTCTCTATACTCAATGCCGCTCAGTTGCCCTCCTGATCATTGATTCTATCTTTCTTAGCAAACCTCGCTCTAGATAATAGAATGACTGATCACTCTGGTGTACTCTCCAAGTGACCCTCAAGCCTCCTCTTATACTTTTTTCATTGACATATCAATGGCCGAGATTAAGTCCCTAATCAACGGCTAAGATTAGATCTGGCTTGATCCATGTCTTAGACCACTCTAACACATATTCATATTAATACACATTAATATTTTATTTTCCCTAAGTTTAGACTTAGGGACTCCATTAAAAATATTCATTATTTTAATATCTCCTTATCTGTTTAGAATCTGCCCAAACCCTTGCTGGGTATTGGAGATCTCATGTGCCCCAACCTCTCCACCAAATTTTGTGCCTAGATCACATCCGATGCTACCCCAAATCAACAGATTAACATGACATACATTCATCTTGAACAATGAAGAAGAGGACAAATCAATAAATTGGCCCGAAGAGATCACAATCTAAATTGAAAAATGATATAAACTTGTCACATCTAAAAGAACATCAATAGGATGATGTTTTCTAAAGAAATTCATATCCACTTTTATCCCATAAAAATGATCCAACCACCCGTAAACCTTATCTTGACCTTGTTAATATATAATTAAGTGTACGAATCATCATAATCCGGCCCCTTTTGTTTCCAATTGGGGTCAAAAATATGTAACAAGACCAAGAATGCTTCTTTGAGCCATTGACCATTGAAGTTGCACCTCAAATATATCCTTGTCCGACTCCACCATATTGAAATTCCCACTAACAACCCACTCTACAATAGGAAGAAATTATGAAATCCAATTCCAAATATTGTGGTTATTCCAACTAAGTAGGGGCATAATCCACAAAGAAACCTGTCACATGATTTTGAACGAAAAGGGATATCCACCTACACCGATCCTCGAGGTTCAATTTAGACGCAACTATAACACTTTGTAATGAGGATGAAATGGAAATTACCTCACCTCCACTCCCATGGAAATGCTCTAAAGTCCAAAGAGGGTCATTCCAACAACAGTTCGTCTATTCTAAAGCTCAAAACTAGCATACTTGGCCTCTAGTACAAAGACTGCATCTTATTAAAAATGCCACAACACACCTTGTGCAAGCATTTTATAATTGGGAAGTGTCATCTCGCAATTATTTAAGATAGTAGGTAGAGGTTTTTTACAAGGGGTGATGAAAGCTTAAACTATTGAACCAATCGTGCATCTCAAATCCATCCAAACCAAATGAGTGAACCATCACATTCATATAGTGTTATATTTATAATACCGGCCAGATTTATTTTCTCACGACAACTTAATTTATCCCCAAATTATTATTTAGTTTCCCAAATGATAACTAAACCAAAGAAAAATAAAATCATTGATATATTTAACTAAAAAATATGTACTGGAAATAAAATTGAGAGATGAATCACACATTACAAAAATTAATTAACCCATAAACAATTCTCCAACGTTTCATTATTTTGAAAATTTGGTTTTTTTGACCCATAGAGATGCAAGGAGAAATATAATATAGAACCTACAACTCGTCTCCCTCAAGATGAATTTGTCCTAAGTAAATTAGTCTCAAGGAAATCTACCCTCAAATGAAATTGCTCTAAAGAAATTGACCACCAGCAATCAGATCTACACCCTCCAACAACTCGATTTGTGCCCTACCACTAATGCACACTGGAAAAATTGTAGCATTCCAACAACTCAGCCTACTTTAGGCAAATGCAATCTCCTTCCAACATCTCGGCCCTGCAATCTCCTCCAACTTGTCCCTCTTGGATTCGCTCAAACTCTCGCACTTCTTCTCCTCTACGCATTGGTCACTAAGCCACTCACACTGCAAAGAAAATATCTCTCTCGTGATAATTTGTTCACACACTTGTTCTCTTCATGGTATCTTCGTCTCCCTCGCTAGTCTCCATTTATACTCTTCATTGAGTCCAAATCTCTAAACCCAATCTCCCCTACATATGTTAAATTTTGGGAATTTATGGGATGAATCTCCCTAAGGAAACCCATCTACCCCAAACCCTTGCCCCAGAGAAGATTTAAAGAAAACATTATTGTGATTGACAAATCCAATTGGGCTAATATGAAATAAGGTAACTCAAGAAAGGGTCAAAGGAAGAATATCATTTTTAATGTGCTTGAGTAAGCAATTATTGATATTAAATATTAATAATTGACAATTCAAATTTGAATGTTTTCCCTCCAAGCATTTGATCAAGTGAGCTTCATCTAATGAGGGGTAAATCTTAGCACTTAATATACCTCCATCACTTCATATATATTAATGTTATTAGAGCTCATTAAAAGGTCATTATTAAGAATTCGAATGTCTTGTAAGTTTTGGGTCTCGCATATCTTTGCATGGAAGACAGATTTTGGCATTGTTTCTTATCCATATTTTTGTGGGCTCTATTCTTGCATGGAAAAAAATCTTGGCATGATCCTTATACAAGACTTGGATGGATTCATATGTATAATTTGGTTGCTTGATACATTCACATGGAAAACCAAATTTGGATTACTTTTATATATGTTTCTATGAATATACTCCTTCACATGACAGACCAGATTTGGAATAATCCTTATGTATGTTTTTATGGCTCCATATTCTCGCATGGCAGACCAGATTTAAGATGGATTGTATGCATTTTTGTGTGGCTTTATATCCTCGCATGGTAGAATAGATGTAACTTGGTTCTTATACATTATTGTATGGCTATACATTAGGGGACTTTTAAGGTCTAAAATGGGCCTCCTAAGGAAATTATAAAATAATAGTGGAAGTGATAAAATAAGATTAGATTACATCATCAAATTTTAGAGGGAAAAAAGAAAAAAGAAAAAAAATTCAATTCGTATTTTCAACTTATCTCCTTATGGGTTAACTCAAATTTCAAGCAGAAACACTCATTGGATGCAGAATTTTATTCATCATCCAAGGAGTACCCATGTTGCATATTTTAAATGGACCCTTCTACACTAAAAATGAGAAATACATGAAAAACGTTATTGCAATCACATTTTTTCATGTATTTCTCATTTTTCATGTAACAAGGTCCATAGAAAGTATGCAACATGGGTACTCCTTGGATGAGGAACTAAATTTTGCATCCAATGAGTACTCCCACTTGAAATTTGAGTAAAACTTTAGAGAGATAAGTTGAAAATACGAGTTGAAAAAAGTAGTTTTATTATTTTATTATTTTATTTTACTTTTTTGACTTTTTTAATCCAAAAATGGTGAATCATCCCCCATTGTTGACATCATCATCTTGACCCCATTGGTTCTTATAAAGTTTATTTTGGTTGTACATTTTTCTTAGGAGGCCCATTTTAGACCTTAAAATTCCCCTAATGCATATTTGCACGACAGACCTCCATGATGTATTGATGTCTTCTATGATCATATTCGCATGGCAAACATGATGTACTAGATGACTTGTTATGATTTATCCTATAACCTTATTCACATGGTAGACATGATATATTGGATGACATTTTGATGATCTTAGTATGGAATACATGCCCTTGGATGGATGGCAAACCAATTTGTATGATAATGACAAACCTTTATATGATGGCATTCAGATGGCAAACCTTATAAGATGATGATGTAATTTGGATGGTAGACCCTTGTTGATGGCAAACATATCTATGACATGATGCTTATGATGGAAAAAATGATTCAATTTGTAATCAAA
Organism: Pinus taeda; assembly: GCA_000404065.3. Taxonomy (NCBI): domain Eukaryota; kingdom Viridiplantae; phylum Streptophyta; class Pinopsida; order Pinales; family Pinaceae; genus Pinus; species Pinus taeda. The sequence goes on from APFE030588475.1 coordinate 109,963, forward strand.
TGGTCCAAATATATACTAAGGTATGTTTCATATTTATGTTGATTTAGGTGCCCTAACTAGGGACGACACACAGAAAGTAGAGAGAGAGAGAGAGAGAGTATGATTAGTATTCTTGTTATATTGAGAAGTATTATAGTCCTGAAATAGATGGGAAAAGATCTATTTTGATGAGCATATGTGACAATATACATTGCAGAGTGACCTTTATGTAATTGTGATCATGGATCATGGCAGTGATTGGTATGATAGTGATGATACTTGATAGTGATGCTTTGGATAGTGATCATGACATATATGGATGACAGCGTCTCATCTCATGTGTGACAATGACAGTGTTACTATAATTAATTTATGACAGTATTGCTATGATTCAGTGATGACAGTATTACTATGATTTAGTGACGACTATGATATGGTTTATTTGTTAGCATCTCTCTTGGATTAGTTTCTTTCAGTTCACAATTGAAGTTACGAATTGGACCTAGTTGGCCCCAGGAAGACTAATGTAATGAATTATCCCATTATGGATGCACTTTGTATCTTAGCTGAATAATTGATGAATATCTAATAGAAGAAGAATTGAATTTTCGGGTTTCCCCTTGTGGATTTTTTCCTTGGTCTCCAACCAAATCCTGGTGTCTTTGTTTGTGCATGCTTTTCTTTTGTTGTTACTTTATGTTGCGTTGCATTAGACGTTAATGTTCTTTCTACATAATAGTTGAAGATGTTATGATATAATGGGGTGAATACATTCTGTAAATGTTGAAAAGTTTGAATATGCAATTATCTAAAGCAAAGAACAATACAACTCTAAGGAAAATTAGCATGGTTTCAGAGCTGGGCTAAAGAAAAGTCATGAATATCACCCATGTGAAGAGACTAATGGATAAGGTAGAATGAAATATGTTGGAGATATAAAGAACTATAGGGTTTGAAGGAAACCCTAGGAAAACTTGTTCCAAAAAAACAAATTAGAGTTTGGTAGATATCATAAGGCTAGGGTTTGCGAGAAACCCTTGGAGTGTGGATATGATAAAATCTTGAGTTACACAATATTGAAACCCTAGCATGATCATTGAGAATTTGTTTTAGTGCTTGTGACATGTTAGTATATCCCTAGATGGGCTAGTTTGAGTTGGGCTTGGCTGTTGATGAATTCGATTGAAAATATTGATGGTTCGAAGATGAGGCATCACCTCTTTTGTTGATATGTGTTTGATGATTTTTGTTACCTCAAGATAGGGATTCTTCTTATGCATTCCTTCTGAAGGAAACATTGACATGTGGATGATGGACAGTAATGACTCTTAGAGGCTGGATCAAGAAGAATCAAACCACTTCCTTCAATCATGGTTAAAGATAAATACCTTGTAAACTTATGTTATTTCTTTATGACACTACTCTTGTTTAGATTTATTTTTTTATTATTACTCATCCTTCCTTTATGTATATTGAAATATTTGAATTCTTCTAAAGTCCTGATGAATATGTGATAAGCACATCCTTCTTGAGGAACATCTGGATACAGTTGAAAAGTGCAGGAAAAGAGAGCCAATTCATGAAGAGAAGAGTTGGAAAGAGGAAGCTTGAGCTAGAAAAGGAACATGATGTAAATATATTCTCAGAGCAAGTGAAAATTATTTTAGGCATATGCAAGATGACAAAATGTATATGCTACAAGTTGCTAAGGTATTTGAATATTACAAGGTATGTATAATTGTTATGTTTTGATTCAGTTGTAATATAAAGATGCAAAGTTAAGCCTTGAGGTATGAAAAGAATATCACTCTCAGAGAAGCCTTGATTCATACAGTACTCTTGAGTGATGCATGTTTGACTAAGTTTGATTCTTGGTACATGTATAGTAACAGTTAATATGACTTTGATATACGCCAAATTGATATTTTGATGATGTTTATAATATTTATGGTAACTCTAATGGAAATAGTGTGGGTTTATGATTGATTCTTAGGATCTACTGACTATCTCATTTTTATCTTGATAACATTTTTATAAGTTAACAACATCATAAATTTGGCAATGTGACAAAAATTGATGCCATGATTTGATGATGTTAGGACTCTAATGGAAATGATTGTATAACATGATATTGAATGGAGGACATTAGCATTTGATGAATGATTGATGACATATACATGTATGACATTGAAGTGAAATTGAATATTTGATGTTGACTTGGCATATATATATGAGAACCTGATATAGTTTGACTATGTGATCTGATATATGACAATTTTGTATGAATTAATATGGTTTCCCTAGAGAGAGAATGATCTTGATGATGACTGAAGAAGCTTCCCATTCAGAGGGAGAGACTCTTGATGAGATCTTGACACCTATTATTATTTGCATAATGATTGTAAACTTGGGGCTACCTCAGAAGTTTTGAGATAGATGAATAGGAGACCCATGATTATAGATTAGAAAAAGTCATTTGAACTTGGATTTATGATCATCTAATGTTGTTAAATATATGTCCTTTTATGTGCTAATAGTTCATTGTTGAGAAGATCGGTTTACCTCAAGCAATTTCAGGATCCACTTCTTGTAGAAGTGCTTTATGAAAACCATGATGGATTATTATTGCTAGATTTGGTGGATCCTGTAATGAGAAAACATCCAGATGGGTCCTTGTGTTGCAAGCATGCACCCAAAACTAGATAAAACTCATAAATATATAGCTGAGACAAAGATATCTTCATGGATTAAAATAATGTTGTCGTATGAGACAAGCTTAGGATTGTGGTCGTTTCCTCCCTGTGTGAAAGGGAGAAAGGATGAACATGATATTATTTTCTTTATGTCATGTATTTTCTCTAACACAATCTTTGATTTGATTTCCCATATGAACAGAAAACACAGGATTGTTTCTCTAAAGAAATTCATAATGCAATGTGATTAAACTCTTTAGTGTGGTGTTTGAGCTTGTTCCAAATATGAACACTTTGATATGTTGCAAAGAGAAACAGTGATGCTCCATCACATTTCCTGGTCTTCAGAGAGAAGTTGGTATTGATGTGACCCTCCCAGGTAAGGGACCCGGCTGATCGAGAACACTGAACATAGATCTTCCCCCTTGTTTGAGCTTCCAAGGAGGGAATGGAGCATTGAGGGCTTTTAGGGTTGAGGGATCTCTAGACAATAGGATGGTTGTGATCCTTACCATTTCTGGTAAGTAGTATCTCCCTATTTTCATGATAGGGTGTGCATGATTCTTGTCATTTATGACAATTTGGGTATCTCCCCCCATCATGAGTAGATAGAGTATACCCTAGTTTGCATCCTACCCACAAGTGGGGCTTGTTGGGATTAGATCCCCATCTAGCCAATGGGTTGAGATGACTTGAGATGGTGTGATCCTTGCATATCAATTGGTATCTCACTCAAGTATTAACGATGCAAGTGTTCTACAACTTGACTCTTGAGGTTCAATGTGGGAATATCAGTAGACATTTGGATGGTTGTGATCTCTACCCTATATGGCAAGTTTGGTCACGCATATTGACTAGACAACGAGATGGATGTGATCCTTGCCGGTAGATGGATCTCACATATGGTCACTAGACAATAGGATGGAAGTGATTATTAACTTCTATGGAAAGTTTGGTCTTGCTTAATAATCTAACAACACAATGGATGTGATCCTTTCTTGGTATGTGGATTTTACCTATTGTATTGATAGAGGGTAGTAGCTTGAGCTCCCTTATGACATCATATTCCTCCTCTTTAGATTTGAGATTGTTCAACAGATGGAGATGGGTATAGATGAGTTGAGATATGAATTGATGATGACAATGATTCTACTTTAGATGACCAGATTGATTATTGGATATAAGGTGGAAGTTGGATGCTCCCTCATGATGATGATTGAGTTGACAGGGTGGTTGTTAAAATTGGAAACTAGGGCCAAACTCCATGTGGGTCATCTTATTTATGGCAGCTAATATTTTTATTGGATCCCTCTCATTTAGAGGTGTAGGATTGATCTAAAGATCATCTGATTCTGATAAGTATTTACGAAGTTATGAATTTATTTGTATTATAAGACTAATTATCAAGTCGGCCAGCATCTTATGCAGGCTCGAAAGCCCAATAGTCATGTCCATTCATCACCTACGTTTTTAATATAAATAAGAAAATACTTGAAGTCATTTGACACATATTCTTGATAGGATATCCTCTCCACGTCTTGGGTTTTTGGAGGAGAGACACTAACGAAGGATGTCCTAAAATGATGCCCTAATCCAACATAAATCAAGGAGACATATACGCTGTTCGTTATGGAAGAAATCTTAGATGAAGAAGTCTAGACACAGATGAGGGGAGAAGATCCCAGGAATGTGAAGCACTAAACGTTGTGATGAATTACAGTCAACGTCAGTCAACATGAAGCCCTATCTACTACCCTAATCCATTGTCAAAAAAGGAACAGCCGCAGTCATATGAACCCACAGTTTGAAACGTTGTCATATATGTAACTACATAGTCATGGTAACTATGCAGTTCCTGGTAACTACACAGTCATGGTAAATATATGCGGCTCATACACGCAGTTCATATGTTGTTCAAGAAACATGATATGATGTTCATGAAACCCTATACGCTGTAATGGAGACCTATTAACTCAGTTAATGAAGACCTATTAACGCATAAGAACATCACATTCTTCCTCTCTGGAATTTTGGGTATAGTAGCCACAGTCTAAGCGTAAGGTATGAATTGAACTAAACTCAGGTACAGGGACCCGCATTCATGGTTTACAGATCCGCATTGAATTGCGGTATCACAGATTGATGGAGCAGCAAGGTTCTAGGAGGTGTGATGAGGACGCAGAATAAATACATATCTCGGCATACCTGAATTTGATGACGCAGTGATGGACAAAGAGGAATGTGTATTTATTTCATCCTCGGCATGTTATAAACAATGATCATGATTGCAAGAAGTAACAAGGGTTACATCATGGACCTGTATTCAAATCTGTCGAGACATATCACAATGATGAAATATGTGATACTCGGCATACTTGTGATTGAAGGAAATATCTTCAGATAAATAAATTAGAGAATGATGATTCTTGGCATGAGGATGCAGTCACCATCAATAGAATACCCTCGGCCTACACATATCTATGATATACCTGTAGCAGCTTTTGTGCAGCTGTGAGCTAGCTGGAGGAACAACAAGATGATAATGTCCTTATGCCACATTGTTGTAGGTAACAACATGACTTACTTGAGATCTGTTCTGGGCATGTTGACATTGTTGTTGAGGGGTAGTACAGTGCAGCCTCTAAAAGAAGTCACAATGACAAGGATCATAAGCAGTAATGTTTATGATGGTTACAGTCTCACCTTAAGGAGAATGATGAGGATGATCAGTCTCAGATCATGATGGGCATGGGCAGCATGATGATGAGAGTAGGAGAAGCTCTGTCATTAAGGTTCAACACATGTGATAGTACAGCGAGGTGTCACACGGTAATGTGTAGAAAATAGATGAGATGCAGCACTAGGATAGGTGAACGAGTCACCTTAGGGAATCAGTTGAAGAAATATGTCATCAACTGATCTCATGCAATATTCAAAATTCAAGTATGGACTTCTATTGTAAATGTAATATATCTCTCTCTCTCTCTCTTTCTTTGCTGAACTTTGAAGAACATAAAAGAAGAATTGATCAAGGGTTTCCCCACATTGTGGGGTTTGTCCCTGGCTAGCACCACATCTTGTGTCCTCTTGTCTTGGCTTGTCTTCTATGATTTATATTTATGTTCTATCTACAGTTTACTTTAATGCTGATGTGATTGTTGGCTGTTAAAATTAAATAAATTGCTCTAGCATAGAACATACCTAAAATTAACATGGTATCAGAGCTGAGGTGAAGACAATGCCCTAGCAAGAGTGAAAGAGAAATCACCAATAACAGTGGGGACAAGAAAAAAGGATCAATGGGTTCCTCATAATTCACCCAGGGTGAAATCGAAGTAGAGAATATTATCAGAATGGCACAGCAAAAGGTTTTGATGGCCTACCTAAAGATCACTTCATTGGGAAGTTCGGATCTAAGGGTGGAAGGAAAGATTGATGCCTTGGTTACAATAAGTTCGGCCACTATGCAAAGGAGTGTCTGAATGGCAGAAGCACTTCACTTAATAACCATAAACAAGTCATTCCAAGGTTAAGGGAATGACAGGTAATACAGTTCATCAAGGAGAAATGGTCGACTCTTCAAAGAAAGCAAGGAACCCTAGGCATTTCATTGGATAGATAATCATGGGATTATACTTGGAGCTGATACTACCTATCCCAGAAAGGTTGTAGGGATTGTTACCCCTAAACTAAATTAGGGTAACTCGATCCATTTATAGAAACACTTTTATGAAATTGATCGCAAGAAGAACCTGGTGTCCATTTCAACAATGGAAGTCAAAGGTTCAAGGTGGCACTCATCGATGGAAAGGTACGTGTTTGAAAATAGATTTTTCAAAGATGTTTTTGAGTTCAGGGTTGTATCAAGTTGCAGGAAATCCACTGGGGACCATGTCCATTGACACAGCACCGGAGGTCTATGAGTCAGATGGTGATAGGGATGCCTGAATTCAAAAAGAGCATGAAGGTATATGTCTGAGATGTACCGAAGGAAAATCTTATAAGGGGACCATTCCCCTCATTCCACAGGTCCACGGGTTTGGAACAACTCGAGGATTTTGAGATTCATGATCCGGAATCTCATGTATGCAGGTGGTAAAAAGCCCTCTATGGCTTGAAGCAAAACACCCCAGGCATAGTATAAGAGGATCAACAGTTGTCTAATGAAGCTGAGATTCACTAGGAGTGAAATCGATTCAAGCCATCCGAAGGTTGTGGATGACAGACCTCTCATACCGACACCTACGTCTGACAGGCGCAGACCCTCTCATTTGTAGAAGACAGAGGGAGTTGGATTCCGAATGTGGAAAGATAAACTACAAGCTTGTGACTACCTCGAGGATCTTAACTCTCAGAAGATATATGGTAGTGATGTCGGAACAGATTTGGGAAATGCCTCTAAGTTTCATAAACTCGTTCGCATTGATGTTCTTGGTGAACCTCCGTCGGGACATATGTTTTGCAGTTAGTAGGGTAAGCTCATACTTGGTTGAGCTTCACTAGATAGGTGCCTAGAATCTTCTAAGGTATCTTCAGGGCACAATCTCTCATGGATTGAGATACACTGTCGAAATATTTCAAATGTTGAGTGGGAAGGTTGTGTGGAGGATCATTAGAGCACTTCTCAGTTTTGATTCTCCTTGGGATCTGCTTCGATATCTTGGATGAGAATGAAGCAGGAGTCGGTGGCTTTGAGCACCACCGAGGTACAGTATATTGCTGCTAGCATGACTACTTGAGAGGCAGTCTGGTTATGAAATCTCTTCAGTGAGATGTTTGGATACCACTATGTAGCAGGATGATTAGTTCTCTTGTGAGTTCTGGATGATGTGTTCTCCATGACGATTATGTAGCATGATAATTAGTTCTCCTGTGAGGTCTAGATGATGTGTTCTCCATGACGATTATGTAGCAGGATGATTAGCTCTCCTCTTAGGCCTGGATGATGTGTTCTCCATGGCTATTGTGTAGCAGGATGATAAGTTCTTGTGTGAGGACAAGATTGATTAAGTTCTCTTGTCGAGGCATCCTACCCATGCAATCTGGGATTCATGGGAAGTACCTCTCATCTAATCAATGAGTAGGGAAATGAGGATAGGGACCATAGTAGTACTGATGGAGGCATCATTGTATCTACCGTACTCCCTATGCTAGGATGACCTTCGTTGATCCGGGATCAATGATACTGGTCTGGGACCAGTGGTGAGAGTTGTACCCACTATAACACTGACTTCGAGTCGGTTGAGGACTAGTCTTGAACCAGTGGTGCACACTCTGAGATTGACTTTGAGTCAGTGGAGGATGGTATGATACATCCTCTTGACCTTCATTGATCTAGGATCAATGATACTAGTCTGGGACCAGTTATAGGAGTTGTACCTACTGTGACACTAAATTTGGGTCGATTGAGACTAGTCTAGGACCAGTAATACATACTCTGAGACTGACTTCGGGTCAGTGGAGGACTGTTCTAGGACCAGTAAGAGTGGTACATACTATGATGTTGACTTTGGGTCGGTTGAGACTGGTCTGGGACTAGTGGTACACACTCTGAGACTGATGATACTGGTCTAAGACCAGTGGTAGGAATGGTATGCACTATGATGCTGACTTTGGGTCGATTGAGACTAGTATAGGACCAGTGGTACACACTCTAAGACTGACTTTAGGTCAGTGGAGAATGGTATGAGACATTCTCGATCAATTCTTCTTCTTCATAGTTCAGCAGAGCTAAGTAGTGCAGAGCTGAGCAGAGCCAGCAAAGCTAAGCAGATCTATTAAAGATGAGTAGTACAGACCAGCAGAGCAAAGCTAGCAAAGTTGAGAAAAGATAGCAGAGCTGAGAAGAGCAGTGCAGGGCACTGATGGCAGAGACAGTACAGTTGGACATATGGATCAGCGGATGGAGTTCTCCCTAGTTGAGAGGGAGTGTTAAAATTGGCAACTAGGGCCAAACTCCGTGTGGGTCATCTTATTTATGGCAGTTCATATTTTTATTGGATTCCTCTCATTGAGAGTAGGATTGATCTAAAGATCATCTGATTCTGATTAGTATTTATGAAGTTATGAATTTATTTGTATTATAAGACTAATTATCAAGTCGGCCAGCATCTTATGTAGGCTCGGAAGCCCAATAGTCATGTCCCTTCATCACCTACGTTTTTAGTATAAATAAGAAAAGACTTGAAGTCATTTGACACATATTCTTGATGGGATCTCCTCTCCACGTCTTGGGTTTTTGGAGAAGGAGAGACACTAATGAAGGATGCCCTAAAATTATGCCCTAATCCAACGCAGATCAAGGAGACCTATACGTTGCTCGTTATGGAAGAAATCCTAGATGAGGTAGTCTAGATGAGGATGAGGGGAGAAGATCCTAGGCACGTGAAGCCTTAAACGCTATGATGAATTACAGTCAATGTTAGTCAACGTGAAGCCCTATCTACTACCCTAATCCATTGTCAGAAAAGGAATAGCTGCAGTCATATGAACCCGCAGTTTGGAACGTTGTCATATATGTAACTACTCAGTCATGGTAACTACACAGTTCTTGGTAACTACATAGTCATGGTAATTATAGGTAGTTCATACACTGTTCAGGAAACATGATACGATGTTCATGAAACCCTATACATTCTAATAGAGACATGTTAACTCAGTTAATGAAGACCTGTTAACACAGAAGTACATCGCATTCTTCCTCTCTGAAATTTTGGGTATAGTAGTTGCAGTCTAAGCATAAGGTATGAAGTGAACTAAATTCAAGTACAGGAACCTGCATTCATGGTTTACAGATCTGCATTGAATTGAGGTATCCCATATTGATGGAACAACAAGGTTCTAGGAGGTGTGATGAGGACGCAGAATAAATACATATATCAGCATACCTTAATTTGATGACGCAGTGATGGACAAAGAGGACTGTGTATCTATTGCAACCTCGACATGTTATAAACAGTGATCATGATTGGAAGAAGTAACAACGGTTACATCTCGGATCTGTATTTGGATCTGTCCAGACATATCACAATGATGAAATATGTGATACTCGGCATATCTGTGATTGAAGGATATATCTTCGAATGAATAAATCAGAGAATGATGATTCTTGGCATGAGGACGCAGTCACTATGAATAGAATACCCTCGGCCTACACATATCTATGATATACCTATAGCAGCTTTTGTGCAGTTGTGAGCTAGCTGGAGGAACAGCAAGATGATAATGTCCTTATGCCACATTGTTGTAGGTAACAACATGACTTACTTGAGATCTATTCTCGACATGTTGATATTGTTGTTGAGGGGTAGTACAGTGTAGCCTCTGAAAGAAGTCACAATGACAAGGATCATAAGCAGTAATGTTTATGATGGTTATAGTCTCACCTTACGGAGAATGATGAGGATGATCAGTCTCAGATCATGATGAGCATGAGTAGCATGATGATGAGAGCAAGAGCAACTCTTTCATCAAGGTTCAACACATGTGATAGTACAGCAAGGTGTCACACGGTAATGTGTAGCAAATAGATGAGATGCAGCACTAGGATAGGTGAATGAGTCACCTTAGAGAATCAGTTGAAGTAATATGTCTTCAACTGATCTCATGCGATATCAAAAATCAAGTATGGACTTCTATTATAAATGTATTATCTCTCTATCTCTTTCTCTACTAAACTATGAAGAACATAAAATAGGAATTGATCAAGGGTTTCCCCACATTGTGGGTTTTGTCCCTAGCTAGCACCACATCTTGTGTCCTCTTGTCTTGGCTTGTCTTTTATCTACAGTTTACTTTAATGCTGATGTGATTGCTGACTGTTAAAATTAAATAAATTGCTCTAGCATAGAACATACCTAAAATTAACATGGTATCAGAGCTTATGTGAAGACAATGCCCAAGCAAAAGTGAAAGAGCAATCACTAATGACAGTTGGGACAAGAAAAAAGGATCAATGGGTTCCTCATAGTTCACCCAGGGTGAAGTTGAAGTAGAGAATATTATCAGAATGGCGCAGCGAAAGGTTCTGTTGGCCTACCTAAAGATCATTTCCTTGGGAGGTTTAGATCTAAGGGGGGAAGGAAAGACAGATGCCTTGGTTACAATAAGTTCAGCCACTATGCAAATGAGTGTCTTAATGGTAGAGACACTTCTCTTGATAACACAAACAAGTCATTCCAGAGTCAAGGGAATGACAGGTAATACAATTCATCAAGGAGAAATGGTCGACTCTTCAAAGAAAGAAAGGAACCCTAGGCACTTCATCAAATATATAATCATGGGATTATACTTGGAGTCGATACTATCTATCCCAAAAAGGTTGTAGGGAATGTTACCCCTAAATTGAATGAGAGTAACTTGATTCATTTATAGAAACACTTTTATGTACCTGATCGCAAGAAGAACCTGGTGTCCATTTCAGCAATGGAAGTTAAAGGTTAGGATGGCACTCATCGATGGAAAGGTACGTGTTTGAAAATAGATTTTTCAAAGATGCTTTTGAGTTCAGGGTTGTATCAAGTTGCAAGAAGTTCACTGGCGACCATGTCCATTAACACAGCACCGGAGGTCTGTGAGTCAGATGGTGATAGGGATGCCTGAATTCAGAAATGGCATGAAGGTATATGTCTGAGATGTACCAAAGGAAAATCTTATAAGGGAACCATTCCCCTCTTGCCACAGGTCCATAGGTTTGGAACAAGCCGAGGAGTTTGAGATTCATGATCAGGAATCTCATGTATGCAGGTGGTAGAAAGCCCTTTATGGCTTGAAGCAAAACACCCCGTGTATAGTATGAGAGGATCAGCAATTGTCTGATGAAGCTAAGATTCACTAGGAGTGAAATCGATCCAAACCATCTGAAGGTTGTGGATGATAGACCTCTCATACTGGCACCTATGTCTGACAGGTGCATACCCTCTCATTTGTAGAAGACAGAGGGAGTTGGATTCCGAATGTGGAAAGATAAACTGCAAGCCTGTGACTACCTCGAGGATATTGACTTTCAGAAGTTATATGGTAGTGATGTTAGACCAAATTTGGGAAATGCCTCTGAGTTTCATAAACTCATTTGCATTGATGTTCTTGGTGAACCTCCATCCAGACATATGCTTTGCAGTTAGTAGGGTAAGCTCATATTTGGTGTAGCTTCACTGGATATGTGCCTAGAATCTTCTGAGATATCTTCAGGGCAAAATCTCTCATGGATTGAGAGACACTGCCGAAATATTTCAAATGTTGAGTGGGCAGGCAATGTGGAGGATCACTAGAGCACTTCTCAGTGCTGGTTCTCCTTGGGATCTGCTTCGATATCCTGGATGAGCAGTAAGCAGAAGTTGGTGGCTTTGAGCACCGCTGAGGCAGAGTATATTGCTGCTAGCATGACTACCTGAGAGGCAGTCTGGTTACGAAAGCCCTTCAATGAGCTGTTTGGATACCACTATGTAGTAGGATGATTAGTTCTCCTGTGAGGTCTGGATGATGTGTTCTCCATGACGATTATGTAGCAGGATGATTAGTTCTCCTGTGAGGTTTAGACGATGTGTTCTCCATGACGATTATGTAGCAGGATGATTAGCTCTCCTGTGAGACCTGGATGATGTGTTCTCCATGGTGATTGTGTAGCAGGATGATAAGTTCTCATGTCGAGGCATCCTACCCATGCAGTCTAGGACTCATGGGAAGTACCTCTCATTTGATCAATGAGTAGGGAAATGAGGATAGGGACCATAGTGGCATCGATGGACACATTATTGTATCTATCGTATTCCCAATGCTAGGATGACCTTCATTGATTTGGGATTAATGATACTGGTCTGGGACTAGTGGTAGGAGTTGTACCCACTATGACACTGAATTCGGGTCGGTTGAGAACTGGTCTGGGACCAGTGGTGCACACTCTGAGACTAACTTTGAGTGGAGGATTGTATGACACATCCTCGTGACTTTCATTGATCTTGGATCAATGATACTAGTCTGGGACCAATTGTAGGAGTTGTACCTACTATGATCCTAACTTCGGGTCGGTTGAGACTGGTCTTGGACCAGTAGTACATACTCTGAGATTTTCTTCTCATCAATGGAGGACTGGTCTGGGACCACTAAGAGTGGTACATACTATGCTGTTGACTTCGGGTCGGTTGAGACTAGTCTGGGACTAGTGGTACACACTCTGAGACTGATGATACTAGTCTAGGACCAGTGGTAGGAGTGATACCCACTATGATGCTGACTTTGGGTCAGTTGAGACTGATATAGCACCAGTGATACGCACTTTGAGACTGACTTCGGGTTAGTGGAGAATGGTATGTGACATTCTCAATCAATTCTTGTTCTTCATGGTTCAACATAGCTAAGTAGAGAAAAGTTGAGCCAGCAGAGCTGAACATAGCAAAACCAGCAGAGCTGAGCCAGCAAAGCTAGCTGAGCTGAGCACAGCAATGCAGGGCACTGATGACAAAGATAGCATAGTCATACATATGGATCAGCGGATGGAGTTCTCCCTAGTTGAGAGGGAGTGTTAAAATTGGAAACTAGGGCCAAACTCCATGTGGGTCATCTTATTTATGGCAGCTGATATTTTTATTGGATCCCTCTCATCGAGAGGTGTAGGATTGATTTAAATATCATCCGATTCTGATAATTATTCATGAATTTATGAATTTATTTGTATTATAAGACTAATTATCAAGTCTACCAGCATCTTATGTAGGCTCGGAAGCTCAATAATCATGTCCATTCATCACCTACGTTTTTAGCATAAATAAGAAGAGACTCAAAGTCATTTGACACATATTCTTGATGGGATCTCCTCTCCACATCTTTGGTTTTTGGAGAAGGAGAGACACTAATGAAGGATGCCCTAAAATGATGCCCTAATCCAATGCAAATCAAGGAGACCTATACGATGTTTGTTATGGAAGAAATCCTAGATGAAGAAATCTAGACGCAGATGAGGGGAGAAGATCCTAGGCACGTGAAGCCCTAAACATTGTGATGAATTATAGTCAACATGAAGCCCTATCTACTACCCTAATCCATTGTCAGAAAAGGAACAACCATAGTCATATGAACCTGCAGTTTGGAACGTTGTCATACATGTAACTACGCAGTCATGGTAACTATGCAGTTCTTGGTAACTACACAGTCATGATAACTATACGCAACTCATACACGCAGTTCATACGTTGTTCAAAAAACATGATACAATGTTTATGAAACCCTATACGTTGTAATGGAGACATGTTAACTCAGTTAATGGAGACCTGTTAACGCAGAAGAACATCACATTCTTCCTCTCTGAAATTTTGGGTATAGTAGCCGCAGTCTAAGCGTAAGGTTCAAAGTGAACTAAACTCAGGTACAGGAACCCGCATTCATGGTTTACAGATCAGCATTGAATTGCGGTATCCTAGATTGATGGAGCAGCAAGGTTCTAGGAGGTGTGATGAGGACGCAGAATAAATACATATCTCGGCATACCTAAATTTGATGACGCAGTGATGGACAAAGAGGATTGTGTATCTATTGCAGCCTCAACATGTTATAAACAGCGATCATGATTTCAAGAAGTAATAAGGGTTACATCTCGGATCTGTATTCGGATCTATCCAGACATATCACAATGATGAAATATGTGATACTCGGCATACCTGTGATTGAAGGAAATATATTTAGATGAATAAATCAGAGAATGATGATTCTCGGCATGAGGATGCTATGATGATTCTCGGCATGAGGATACAGTCACCATGAATAGAATACCCTCAGCCTACACATATCTATGATATTCCTGTAGCAGCTTTTGTGCAGCTGTGAGCTAGTTGGAGGAACAACAAGATGATAATGTCCTTATGCCACATTGTTGTAGGTAACAGCGTGACTTACTTGAGATCTATTCAGGGCATGTTGACATTGTTGTTGAGGGGTAGTACAGTGCAGCCTCTGAAAGAAGTCACAATGACAAGGATCATTAGCAGTAATGTTTATTATGGTTACATTGTCACCTTAAGGATAATGATGAGGATGATCAGTCTCAGATCATGATGGGCATGGGCAGCATGATGGTGACAGCAAGAGCAGCTCTGTCATCAAGGTTCAACACATGTGACAATACAGCAAGGTGTCACATGATAATGTGCAGCAAATAGATGAGATGCAACACTAGGATAGGTGAATGAGTCACCTTAGAGAATCAGTTGAAGCAATATGTCTTCAACTAATCTCATGCGATATCAAAAGTCAAGTATGCTCTTCTATTGTAAATGTACTCTCTCTCTCTCTCTCTCTCTCTCTCTCTCTCTCTCTCTGCTAAACTTTGAAGAACATAAAAGAAGAATTGATCAAGGGTTTCCCCACATTGTGGGGTTTGTCCCTGGCTAGCACCACATCTTGTGTCCTCTTGTCTTGGCTTGTCTTCTGCGATTTATATTTATGTTCTATCTGTGGTTTACTTTAATGTTGATGTGATTGTTGAGTGTTAAAATTAAATAAATTTCTCTAGCATAAAACATACCTAAAATTAACATGGTATCAGAGCTGATGTGAAGATAATGCCTAAGCAAGAGTGAAAGAGCAATCACCAATGACAGTTGGGACAAGACAAAAGGATCAATGTGTTCCTCATAATTCACCTTAGGGTGAAGTTGAAGCAAAGAATATTATCAGAATGGCGCAGTAGAAGGTTTTGATGGCCTACCTAAAGATCACTTCATTGGGAAGTTCGGATCTAAGGGTGGAAGGAAAGGCAGAAGCCTTGGTTGCAATAAGTTTGGCCATTATGCAAAGGAGTGTTTGAATGGCAGAGACACTTCTCCTAATAACCATAAACAAGTCATTCCAGGGTCAAGGGAATGACAGGTAATATAGTTCATCAAGGAGAAATGGTCGACTCTTCAAAGAAAGCAAGGAACCCCAGGCACTTCATCGGATAGATAATCATGGGATTATACTTGGAGCCATACTACTTATCCTGGAAAGGTTGTAGGGAATGTTACCCCTAAACTGAATGAGGGTAACTTGATTCATTTACAAAAACACTTTTATGTACCTGATCGCAAGAAGAACCTGGTGTCCATTTCAGCAATGGAAGTCAAAGGTTCAGGGTGGCACTCATCTATGGAAAGGTACGTGTTTGAAAATAGATTTTTCAAAGATGTTTTTGAGTTCAAGTTTGTATCAAGTTGCAAGAAGTCCACTGGGGGCCATGTCCATTGACACAACATCGGAGGTCTGTGAGTCAGATGGTGACAGGGATGCCTGAATTCAAAAAGAGCATGAAGGTATATGTCTGAGATGTACCGAAGGAAAATCTTATAAGGGGACCATTCCCCTCATGCCACAGGTCCACAAGTTTGGAACAACCAGAGGAGTTTGAGATTCATGATCGGGAATCTCATGTATGCAGGTGGTAGAAATCCCTCTATGGCTTGAAGCAAAACACCTCGGGCATAGTATGAGAGGATCAACAGCTGTTTGATGAAGCTGAGATTCACTAGGAGTGAAATTGATCCAAACCATCTGAAGGTTGTGGATGACAGACCTCTCATACCAGCACCTATGTCTGATAGTTGCATACCCTCTCATTTGTAGAAGACAGAGGGAGTTGGATTCAAATGTGGAAAGATAAACTGCAAGCCTGTGACTACCTCAAGGATCTTAACTTTCAGAAGTTATATGGTAGTGATGTCGGACCAGATTTGGGAAATGCCTCTGAGTTTCATAAACTCATTCGCATTGATTTTCTTAGTGAACCTCCATCTGGACATATGTTTTGCAGTTAGTAGAGTAAGCTCATTTTTGGTTGAGCCTCACTGGATAGCTGCCTAGAATATTCTGAGATATCTTCAGGGCACAATCTCTCATGGATTGAGATACACTATCGAAATATTTCAAATGTTGAGTGGGCAGGCAGTGTGGAGGATCACTAGAGCACTTCTCAGTGTTGGTTCTCCTTTGGATCTGCTTCGATATCATGGATGAGCAGGAAGCAGAAGTCAATGGCTTTGAGCACCACCGAGGAAAAGTATATTTCTACTATCATGACTACTTGAGAGGCATTCTAGTTACGAAAGCTCTTCAGTAAGTTGTTTGGATACCTCTATGTAGCAGGATGATTAGTTATCCTGTGAGGTCTGGATGATGTGTTCTCCATGACGATTATGTAGCAGGATAATTAGTTGTCCTATGAGGTCTGTATGATGTGTTCTCCATGACGATTATGTAATAGGATGATTAGCTCTCCTATGAGGACAGGATTGATTAAGTTCTCATGTCGAGGCATCCTACCCATGCAGTCTAGGACTCATGGGAAGTACCTCTCATCTGATCAATGAGTAGGGAAATGAGGATAGGGACCATAGTAGTACCGATGGAGGCATCATTGTATCTACCATACTCCCTATGCTATGATGACCTTCATTAATCTGGGATCAATGATACTAGCCTAGGACCAGTGGTACGAGTTGTACCCACTATGACACTGACTTCGGGTCGGTTGAGAACTAGTTTGGGACTAGTGGTAGGAGTTGTACCCACTATGACACTGACTTCAGGTCGGTTGAGGACTGGTCTGGGACCAGTGATGCACACTCTGAGACTAACTTTTAGTAGTTAGAGGATGGTATGATACATCCTCATGACCTTCATTGATCTCAATTGTAGGAGTTGTACCTACTATGACACTAACTTTGGGTCGGTTGAGACTGGTCTGGGACTAGTGGTACATACTCTGGGATTGACTTTGGGTCAGTGGAGGACTGGTCTGGGACTAGTAAGAGAGGTACATACTATGACGCTAACTTCGGGTCAGTTGAGACTGGTCTGGAACCAGTGGTACACACTCTGAGACTAATGATACTGGTCTAGGACCAGTGGTAGGAGTGGTACCCACTATGATGTTGACTTTGGGTCAGTTGAGACTGGTATAGGACCAGCGGTACGCACTCTGAGACTGACTTCGGGTCAGTGGAGAATGGTATGAGACATTATCGATCAATTCTTCTTCTTCATGGTTCAGCAGAGCTAAGTAGAGTAGAGCAGAGCCAGCAGAGCTGAGTAGAGCAGAGCCAACAGAGCAGAGCCAACAAAGCTAAGCAGAGTTGTCAGAGATAAGCAGAGTTGAGCAGAGAAGTGCAAGCCACTGATGGCAGAGACAGTACAGTCGGACATATGGATCAGCGGATGGAGTTCTCCCTAGTTGAGAGGGAGTGTTAAAATTGGCAATTAGGGCCAAACTCCATATGGATCATCTTATTTATGGCATTTGATATTTTTATTGGATCCCTCTCATCGAGAGGTGTAGGATTGATCTAAACATCATCCGATTCCGATAAGTATTTATGAAGTTATGAATTTATTTGTATTATAAGACTAATTATCGAGTTGGCTAGCATCTTATGTAGGCTCGAAAGCCCAATAGTCATATACATTCATCACCTACATTTTTAGTATAAATAAGAAAATACTTGAATTCATTTGACACATATTCTTGATGGGATGTCCTCTCCACATCTTGGGTTTTTGGAGAAGAAGAGATGCTAATGAAGAATGCCCTAAAATGATGCCCTAACCCAATGCAAATCAAGACCTATATGTTGTTCGCTATGGAAGAAATCCTAGATGAAGAAGTCTAGACGCAAATGAGGGGAGAAGATCCCAAGCATGTGAATCCCTAAATGTTGTGATGAATTATAGTCAACATCAGTCAACATGAAGCCCTATCTACTACCCTAATCCATTGTCAGAAAAGGAACAGTCGCAGTCATATGAACCTGCAATTTGGAACGTTGTCATTTATGTAACTACAGAGTCATGGTAACTATGCAGTTCTTGGTAAATATGCAGTCATGATAACTATATGCAGCTCATACACACAGTTCATACACTATTCAACAAACATGATATGCTCTTCATGAAACCCTATACGATGTAATGGAGACCTGTTAACGCAGAAGTACATCGCATTCTTCCTCTCTGAAATTTCATGTATAGTAGCCGCAGTCTAAGCGTAAGGTATGAAGTGAACTAAACTTAGGTACAGGGACCCGCATTCATGGTTTACAGATCCGCATTGAATTACGTTATCCCAGATTGATGGAGCAGCAAGGTTATACAAGGTGTGATGAGGACGCAGAATAAATACATATCTCAGCATACCTGAATTTAATGACGCGGTGATGGACAAAGAGGACTATGTATCTATTACAGCCTTGGCATGTTATAAACAGTGATCATTATTACAAGAAGTAACAAGGGTTACATCTTGGATCTGTCCAGACATATCACAATGATGAAATATGTGATACTTGGCATACTTGTGATTGAAAGAAATATCTTCAGATGAATAAATCAGAGAATGATGATTCTCGACATGAGGACGCAATCACCATGAATAGAATACCCTCGGCCTACACATATCTATGATATACCTATAGCAACTTTTGTGCAGTTGTGAGCTAGTTGGAGGAACAACCAGATGATAATGTCCTTATGTCACATTGTTGTAGGTAACAACGTGACTTACTTGATATATGTTTTGGGCATGTTGACATTGTTGTTGAGGGGTAGTACAGTGCAGCCTCTGAAAGAAGTCACAATGACAAGGATCATAAGTAGTAATATTTATGATGGTTACAATCTCACCTTAAGGAGAATAATGAGGATGATCAGTCTCAGATCATGATGGGAATGGGCAGCATGGTGATGACAGTAGGAGTAGCTCTGTCATCAAAGTTCAACACATGCGATAGTACAGCAAGGTGTCACATGGTAATGTGCAGCAAATAGATGAGATGCAGCA
Organism: Pinus taeda; assembly: GCA_000404065.3. Classification (NCBI taxonomy): domain Eukaryota; kingdom Viridiplantae; phylum Streptophyta; class Pinopsida; order Pinales; family Pinaceae; genus Pinus; species Pinus taeda. The sequence goes on from APFE030588475.1 coordinate 129,433, forward strand.
CTAGGATAGGTGAATGAGTCACCTTAGACAATCAATTGAAGCAATATGTCTTCAACTGATCTCATGCAATATCAAAAGTCAAGTATGGACTTCTATTGTAAATGTACTATCTCTCTCTCTCTTTCTCTACTGAACTTTGAAGAACATAAAAGAATAATTGATCAAGGGTTTCCCCATATTGTGGGGTTTGCCCCTGGCTAGTGCCACATCTTGTGTCCTCTTGTCTTGGCTTGTCTTCTGCAATTTATATTTATGTTCTATCTGCAGTTTACTTTAATGCTGACGTGATTGCTGACTGTCAAAATTAAATAAATTTCTCTAGAATAGAACATATCGGTAGTCGAATCTCCCCTTTGATGATTCTTCTTCTTCTTTAGATCAGGATTGTTCAGTGGATGATCAAAGGACGAGAAGATATAAGATGGATATTTTGTTAATATAGCTAAGATGGAGGTCACGTGATTTGACCTTGAGACCAGTAGGTTTGGAGGATTAATCTCCCCTATTATTGATCATGATTCACTTCTATGAGATGGTATGAGATGAGATGACACATGATAGCATGAGACGAGATGATATATTATTACAAGAGACGAGATGAGATTTTGACACTTATGATGCAAGATGGAAATTCCTCCATATCTGAGAGGGAGTTTTGAAATTTGGATAGCTCCGGGATGAATTTTCCTAAGGAAACACATCTGCCACAAATAAGATTTCAAGAAAACATTATTGTGATTGAAAAATATAATTGAGCTAATATGAAATAAGGTAACTCAAGAAAGGGTCAAAGGAAGAATATCATTATTAATGTGCTTGGGAAAGCAATCATTAATATTAAATATTAATAATTGACAATTCAAATTGTTTTCCCTCCAAGCATTTGATCAAGTCGGCTTCATCTAATGAGGGGTAAATCTTATCACTTAAGATACATCCATCACTTCATATATATTAATGTCATCATAGCTAATTAGTTCATCATTAAGAAATCAAATGTCTTGTAGTCTGGGGTCTCGCATATCTTCACATGGAAAATAGATTTTGGCATTGGTTCTTATCCATGTTTTTTTGGTCTCTATTCTTGCATGGCAGATGGTCTTGGCATGATCCTTATACCAGACTTGGATAAATTTTTATATATTATTTTGTGGATTGATATATTCGCATGGTAGACCATATTTGGATGACTTTTATGTATGTTTATATGACTATACTCCTATGCATTGCAGACCAAATTTGGCATAATCCTTATGTATGCTTTTATGGCTCGATATCCTCGAATGGAAGACAAAATTTGGGATGGATCTTATGCATACTTGTGTCGATTTATATTCTCGCATGGCAGACCATATTTAGCTTGGTTCTTATACATGATTTTATGGATATACATATTCACATGGCAGACCTCCATAATGTATTGGTGTCTTTTGTGATCCTATTCACATGGTAGAAATGATATATTGGATGTCCTTTTGATGATATTAGTATGGAAGACACGCCCTTGCATGGATGGTAGACTAGTTTGTACATTGATGACAGACCTTTATATGATGATGGCATCTGGATGGCATACCAATGATAGCATACCTTTTATGATGATGATGTAATTAGGATGGCAGACCCTTGTTAATGAAAAATATTTGTATGGTAAACATATGTATGACATGATCCTTATGATGGCAAAAATGATTCGAATTGTAATAAGATGGTCTGAAGATACACTAAGGTATGTTTCATATTTATGTTCATTTGGGTGCCCTAACTAGGGTTGACACACTGAAAGTATGGATTATATATATATATATATATATATATATATATATATATATATATATATATATATATATATATATATATTATTGCTAGTATTCTTGTTATATTGAGAAGTATTATAGTCCTAAAATAGATGGGAAGATATCTATTTTTATGAGCATATGTGACATTATACATGGGAACGTGACCTTTATGCAGTTGTGATCATGGATCGTGACAGTGATGGGTATGATAGTGATGCTTTGGACAGTGATCATGATAGCTATGAATGATAGTGGCTCAACTCATGTGTGACAATGAGAGTGTTTTTATAATTTATTTATGAAAGTGTTGCTATGATCCAATGATGACAGCATTTCTATGGTTTAGTGATAGTCGTGATATGGCATATTTGTTAGCAACTCTCTTAGATTAGCTTCGTTCAGTTCAAAATTGAAGTTGTGAACTAACCCAAGTTGGTCGTAGGAGGAATGATGTAATGAAGTATCCCATTATGAATGTACTTTATATCTCAGCTGAACAATTGATGAATATCTAATAGAAGAATAATTGAAATCTGGGTTTTCCCTGTTGTAGGGTTTTCCCCTGGTCTCCGACCAAATCTTGGTGTCTCTATTTGTGCATGTTTTTCTTCTTTTTGTCCTTTATGTTCTATTTAATTACTAACATTATTGTTCTTTATACATAATTGTTGAAGATGTTATGATATAATGGGGCGAATACATTATGTAAATGCTGAAAAGTTTGAATATGCAATTATCTAAAACAAAGAACAATATAACTTTAAGGAAAATTAACAATAGAAACATCTTGAATCCTCCTTCTAGAAACATCTAAAGATCAATGGTTGAGCTTATTTCTAAGTCACTTAGTTATTAAATTATTTGTTCTTAGAAAATAACCCAATAGTTCGTAATTAGTAATTGACTTTAATTAGTGTACTTTTATTAAGTTAAACTTAGGAAAGAATACATAAATCATTAGAAGAGTCAAATAATGTCTTCCAATTCTAAGACACGAAGCAATTGTAGAAGACCTTCTGATGCTACTCACATCAACACTCTCTCCTTGCAAGGAAGGGATTTTCCACCACATTCAGCTTATCTCGGTACTTCAAAAACTCTCCCTTCACTAGAGGCTTCGTGAGAACATTTTCCACCTGCTCCTTTATAGAAATGTATTGCAATATCACAGCACCCCTCTGAACCTTGTCTCCGATGAAGTGATATTTAATCTTGATATACTTGTACTGATCATGAAATATAAGATTCTCAAAGAGCTTAATGAAACTCTTATTATCACAATGTACCATTGTTGGCCCTACTTGCAGATCAAATAATCCCGCAAGCATCTTATGAACCACATTGCCTCACAACTTGCCATACTTGTTGCCATGTACTCTACCTCTGCTGAACTGAGTGCCACTAATTGTTTCTTCCCATTAAACCATGAGATCATAGTTGATCCCAACAACATCCATATGTGGACTTTCTATCCACCACACTCCTTGCCTAATCAAAATTTGTCTACCCCTGCAGCTCCACTCCTCCTACTCTAACATACTTCAGTCCAAAGTCTAATGTCCCATGCAGGTATTGTTTGGTCAATCCAATGTCCTTGAATTGGAAATCATAAATTGTCAACCAAGGTGCGTAGACTAATGAAGTATAGGTGCACAATATGTGCTTAGAAATTTTTTACTAGGTCGTTATGTATTTGTCAAGGTCTAAACTTAAGATGGGGCAATGTTTGTCAATTGTATTAGTGTTGTAATTCTTAGGGATGTTGATTAAGTTTCCTAGGAATTAATCTTTATCCAATCAATTTGTGGATGATGTGAGGGTGATTTTACTTATGTTAGATTGTTGGGATTTGATCTTAAATCTCTTTGTTGCAGCTCCTAATTCTCAAAGTTCAAAATGAAATGTTACTCTAGCAACTATGAAGGAATATTGTTAAACTCAATTGTTTTAGGAGAGGTCTTCTAGCTTGTTCAATTTCTGCTCAAACAAAGTAATCCAAGCAACATCTATGAATCGAACACACTTCAATTATGTTGGATAATAAGCAAAGGAAATAATTGTGTAGCACCATGTATAAAGCAAAGTAAATAACAGTGTAATCTAGGTATAAAGAAAATTAAAGTTCTTATGTAGATAACAATTCGAGATCATTATACAGCATTATCACACAAAACAGAGCAATTGAATAATTAAAGGAAATCAAATTGTATTTGATTAAAACCTGCAACTGTTTGTAAGGGCCCTCCACATATCAGTTCAAAGCTTCAAATCAGTACAATGCTTGCACACAAAAAACCAAATTAATTCACACGAAATTCACAAATTTTTCAGAAAACATATCATTCGACGCGCACTCAAATAATAGTGCGACCATTAGCTTTATAGCAAGTCTCTTTGCATAAATGTATGAAGATCCTAAGCCTAATATCTCTTAATCTTATCTAAACTTATATCATGAAATCATCGTTTTGCTATTTCGAAAGAAAAATTATAAGGTTTCAACTGTTCTTGGGTTCTGTTCTGCATTAATCCGGCGGTTGACTTGGAGTTTGACCGCGATCTCCTATGCCTCTTTTAGCAAACAGTTTCGAGTGGATAGGAAGGTATCCATGAGGGATTCATCCTCTATCCATCCACACCTTTCGTTTCTGACCTAGAACTCTAGAACCTCGCAAACAATGAAGACAGCTACGGAATCCTGGACTAGCTGCGGAAACAGACTGATTTGGTAGCTAATTACAACTTTAATCAAAACAATAGGGTATACAGCTGAATATGAACAAGAAAAAATACTAATGCATACCTTCAACAAAACCTGGTAGATATGCCTTTATTAAGTGGTAAATATATATGAAAAAGAGAGGATTGTTGGGCAAAAGGATGTCATGGTAGGACAATCTTCAAACTCTACATTCCCCCATACTGGAGATGTTGTATGTCCTCATATACTTCTTCCTTGTCTTCTACTTGTGTCTCTTTTTTGTCATCTCCATGTTTCATTGTTTTCTTCTTTTTGGCAAAGATTGGAATTCTCAGCTTCCTCATTAGGATTTTGTACTTTAAACTTATTATATCTCTCTGCATAATTCTGTTCTATTTCTTTATCTTTTTGTTTTTGTTATACCACAAGATTAGATGTAGGATTAGATTGTCGCTCTTAGCGATTTGTATCTCACTCTATGTCTTCAGGGCTTGATTTTCATTTTTAAGATATTGATTTAGCGTTTCTAGTTCAAAGAACTCCTGCTTCAAGATGTTTAAGGCCGATTGTTCATTCACCTAGTTGCTTCCTTCTCCAGGGCTCTGTATTGTCTCCTTTGTTATTGTCACCTTCCTTTCCAGTGACTCTATGTAGTCATGTATTTCTTGTTGTGCAGGGTCAATACATGGACTATGTATTGGGCTTCCTAGAGGTGAGTTGTAAGGCTATGGTGATGATCTTAGTGACCCTTTTGGAGAATTCCCAGGGCTTCCAATTGGTTCATCTTTTGGCTCAATCTTTGTTGGAGTGTTCTTTGTTGGCTCAATCTCTATTGGAGTGCTCTATTGGCTCCAATTCAGTTGACTCCTTTCCATTTGGCTCATTTTCATCAAGGTCAATGTGTCCTATAGTTTTTGAGGTTGTTTGTTGAGTCATTCTCAACCCTGTGGTTTGTGTTTTCTACACTTTCCTCCTCTTTTTCTCTGATTTTTCTTTTATAGGAGAGGTTTTAGTTTGTGAGAGTTCTTCTTTACCTGGGCTAGCTTTCTTTCTTCTAGGGTTTCCCCTCTTCATTCTCTACAAAATCTTTACTATATGCAAATCTTCTTTTGTTACCTTTGTCTAATTTTGAGGTGCCTGTTCCTTTATCATTTCTATGGTTCTTTTTCTCCCTTTGAGGGCCCTGGTGCTACTTGGTTTTTCTAGGGATTTTTCCTCAAAATGGTTCCTTATTAAGAAACTTTCCCAGTCATCCCCTGTACTTTGGAGGTGAAATTCGACCAATATTTTTACCAGACCATGATGGTACATGGTGTTTTCTATGCATTGAATTTTCTTCTAAACATTTGTAGCCATTTTCCTGAGGCTATTCAAGAGAAAATAGGGGAGGTTCATCTGATGATCCTCAAGGAAGTGCATCATCATTCTAACATGATAAAAGTACATTTGTCCAAACCTACCCTCACAAGTGATAAACTTCTGAAGCACAAGCAATAAGTTTCTCCATTTATTTTTAAGAGCAGATTTTGGAATACCTTTTTTGTAGACCATTTTGTCCATGTTTCAATTCTTGAGGAAAACCTTTCAGTCCTCGCTATCAATCCCTCTGTTTTTAAACCATTTTCTCTATGTTTTGGCAACTCGGTGGCCTCAAAAATCATAGACTCTGTTTACTGTGAGCTTTATGTCCAAAATTTTGGCCTCCATTCCATCGAAGGAACGTGCAAATGTCTTGGTTACATCTTTGTGGAAACATAAATTTTTCAATGAACTGCAGCCATTGTCTTCTTTGCAACAGCTCCCTATTTTATGGGTACGCCTCCAAGAATTGCTTTCTTGTTGGCTCAGTTCGAACAATTACCCCCATGTTGAAGGATGCTTTGCCTCGAAGATTGGCTACCTTGACAGGAAAATGGGATTGGTAGGGTTTGCTAGCTGGCAGAAAGATGGAGTGATTGTGAAAGAATAGAGTGTAGGAATAGGGAAGAATGGATGGGTTATCAAGAGGATTATGGGAATGGATTTAACTATTAGGCACATTAAAACTTATGATTTGGTAATTAATTTGGAAAATTTGGCACAAGGTCGTGACATGACTTTTAGAGTGGTGGCATATGATATTTCGTTAGACGTCCATTACCCTTAGGTTATAATGATTGCACTTTAGTACTATATTTTCTTACTCATACATGCTATATATACTTACCTATTGTTAAATTAAAGCAACACGTACCTTTAATTTTTTGTTACTAACCTTATTTGTTGTCCTTTAATCTTTTGCAGGTTCATTATTGTCAACTGTACTTTAATCCAGATCACCAAGCATTCTTGTAGACTTCAAAATTATTGGGCTGCAGAAAATTGTTTAGCTGCAGAAACTTGTCCAAGCTACAGAAAGTTTTCCAAGCTGCGGAAAGTTGTTGTTTATGTAGATTAAGAGAAAGAAAGCTTTAGTAGATGAGCTTTATATATATATATAGATTTTGAAAAGAAAATTTGAAGTGCCAATAAATTGGTCTTTACTTTAAATTTTCTGTATAAACATGCCAACAACATGTTGGTTTTCATGTTTATACAATTTTATTATTTATATTTTTTCATATTACTATATATATATATATTGAAGAACAGACTGAATGAAGATTCTTAAGGTGGAAAAGAAGAATTCTTCTTCTTGACCATCTTCAGTTCTGAATTATCCTGAAATATTTTGACAGATTCCTCTCTTGTTAATGGTTTCTGGTAAAGCTTGAGTCAATGTCCATTTACTAATAGAGGAGTTCTTTCTTCATCAATAGTCCTCATTCTAATTGCACCATTATCAAAGACATTCTCAAGCTCATAAGGACCAAGCAAATGGGTTTGGAATTTCCCTTGAAAATTTTTGAATTTTGAATCAAAGATAAATTCCCAATCTCCCGTATGAAACTTCCTTTCTTTAGTGTGCTTATCATTCCATCTTGACCTCTGTCGTTGCACTAGGCTGGTCCTCCGAAAGGCTTCTTGTCTGATCTCATCGAGCTCATTTAATTGTGTCATCCTTTGCTTCTAGGCTTCTAACAAGTCAAGATCTAACTGGAATGTTGTCTTATAAGTTTGGATCTGGAACCCTATTGGAAGTAAGACTTGCTTCCCATAAACAAGTTCATAGGGAGTATATCCTGTAGTACTCCTCCATGTAGTCCTATAGGCCCATAAGGCTTCTGGAAGTTTCTCCGCCCAGTCTTTCCTATGTAGATGTACAGTCTTTGTAAGGATAGCCTCGATCACATTATTTGTGGACTTAACTTGTCCATTGGCTTGTGGATGATATGGAGTTGACTTACGATGTTTTATCTTGTATTGGTCCATAAGCTTCTGCCTAGTCTAGATGTGAATTGTGTCCCTTGATCTGTTACAATTTCTCTTGGCACACCAAAACGAGTAAAAATATCCTCAAAAAGAAATTAAACTACAATGTTTTCAGTAGCAAAAGGAAGTGCTTTAGCTTCTACCCATTTAGTGACATAAGTTGTACATACCAGAATATACTTCCTTTTCTTTGAAGGTGGGTTGATTGGTCCAACAAAATCCAGTGCCCATTTTTCAAATGGTTCGATAAGTACCTGTGGTTGCAATGGCATCTCATTTGAAGTAGGTTTGCCCATTCTCTGACAACTGTCACATCTCTTAACATATTCCTTGGTGTCCCTGAAAATGGAAGGCCAATAATATCCTAAAAGCAAGATTTTATAAGCGGTTTTCTTGTCAAAAAAATGTCCTCCACGTGGCTCATCATGACAAGTTTTTAGTATCTCTAGTATTTTGTCCTCCCAAACACATCTTCTGATGATGAGGTCTGGTCCTGTCTTATATAATTCCTCATTTATCCATGAGTAGGATGTGCTATTGTGGACTATTCTTATTTTTTCTCTAGGAGTTAAATGAAATGGAATTTTTCCTGTGGCCAAATAGTTAGCAATATCTGCTTACCAAGGTGATTTATTAGATACTGCAAAAAGATATTCATCAGGAAATTTATCTTCTACGGGTCGATCATTGTTTTCATGTTGTATTCTAGATAGAAAATCGGCAATTGTGTTTTGTTTTCCTAGCCTATCTAGAATGGTTATGTTGAATTCTTGTAAAAGTAGGATCCATCTGGTTATTCTTCCATTAGTGACTGGTTTATTCATTAGGTATCTAATGGTAGAATGGTCTGTGTGGACAAAAGTTTCGTAGCAAGTTATATCATGTCTGAATTTATTAATGGCATGAATCACAGCTAAGAACTCCTTCTCGGTTACAATATAATTTAACTCTGCAGGGGGTTAAATTTTTACTAGTATAATAAATGGTATAAGGAGTGATGTCTTTTTGTCCTAAAATAGCTCCTAAGGCTGAATCTGAAGCATCTGTTGAGATATGGAAAGGCAATTTCCAGTTAGGTCCTTTTAAGATGGGTGCTTCAGAAATTCTCTTTTTCAATGTTTCAAAAGTAACTTGACATTCAGAATCCCAACTGAATTCACAATCTTTTGTAAGTAATTTAAAGAGTGGAGATGCAATTTTTGTGAAGTTTTCTATAAATCTTCTATAATATCCGGTAAAACCGAGAAAACTTCTGACATCCTTTTGATAACTTGGCATTGCTAACCTGGAAATGACTTCCACCTTAGATGAGTCTACCTTAATTCCATCTCTGGAAATATGGTGACCTAAAAAAATTCCTTCATTAAACATCATGAAACATTTTTCATGACTTAATGAGAGATTTGTTTCTTGACATATTATTAAGACTCTCTCCAGTTTTTCTAGTGCTTCATTGAAAGAATCCACATAGACTGTGAAATCATCCATGTATACTTACACACAATCATGGATAAGGTCAGAGAAAATGCCAAGGAATGCCGTTTGGAATGTTGCGGGAGCATTACGTAACCCAAAGGGAAGTACCCAGTAAGCATAAATTCCCCATGGACAAGTGAATGTGGTTTTGTCCTAATATTCAGGGGCCACCTGAATCTGGTTGTATCCGTTGAACCCATCCAAGAAGGAAAAATATTTTTTCCCTACTAAAGTATCTAAGACCTAGCCTATGAAAGGTAGCGGAAAGTGGTCTTTTAATGTTTCTTTATTCAACTCCATGCAATCGATGCATACTCTCCATTTTCCATTCTTTTTAGGAATGATTACTAGGGGTGAAACCCACTGACTGTCAGATATTGGATAAATGAAATTTACATTTAACAATTTCTGCAATTCTTCCTTAACAATTTCTTTTAGATTTGGGTTCATTCTTCGCCGAGGTTGTCTAACTGGTCTTTCATTTTGTTCAATGTAGATATGATGTATGCAAGTTTTAGGATCAATCCCTCTCATGTCAATATATTCCCGTGAAAAAGTAGAACAATGTTTCTGTAAAATTTCTACCAATTGTTTCTTTTGAATGTCTTCCAAGTTTTCATTGACATTTAAGGTTTTTCTTGGAAAGATTTTTGTCGAGGAATTCCCAAATTTTTCCATGGACAACAATGATACTTGTTTGGAGGAGAGATATTCATTTTGACTATGCTCATAACATGAGGAAGATTCAGTATTTTCTAGCAGATTTAAAAGTTTGTCTTCCTCTTCTACTTGTTCAATGACAAAAATAGGTTGTATGTCTTCTCCATCTTCTACCCATTCTTCAGTTTTTGTATCTATTGTTGTTCTTGTAGGGGGGTATAATGTAAATTTCTTTGTAGAATTTCCATCTGAGATAAACATATCACCTGACCTACAGTGGATGAAAGCGTCTGTTGTAGCCAACCAAGGTCTTCCTAGAATTAAGGGATGTCCTCCTAGATTGTTCTTAGGTGTTAAGGCCATGAAATCAATAGGATATTCCCAAGAATATAAGGATACACAAACATCCTCTAACACACCATCTGGTTTAGTAACAGATCTATCTGCTAATTGCAAAAAAGTTGGTGTGTATTGAAGGTTAGGAAGCCTAAGTGTGTCCATAACTTGTTTACTCATTATGTGTATGGCTGCCCCTAAGTCAATCAATGTGTTTGATATTTCAATTCCATTGATGTGATTTTTTACAATGGGGCTTCCTAGGTCTAAATATTTTTGGATTGTCATCTTCCCCATCATAATGTCTACAATTTTTCTAAATAATTGAATTCTTTTTATATCTTTTCTTATTATCCCTTATCGTTGTGTACTTAATTCCTTAATTGTTTTTGAAAAAATTAATACAAACATTTCTTAATTCATCCATCTTGTAATCAGGCAAGATAATTTGTTTCTGTTGGTTTGATGGGGCCTGACCTAGGTTCGGAAGTGTTTTAGCCAAACAAATCTCGCACTACCATCCCTTTCGACAACAATCTGCGGAGTGTAGATTGAAGTCTCATCCAAGGTAGTATGGGAGGGTGCTGCAACCACGTTTCCGCACCCTAGGGATATCTTGATGAGGACTGGAAGGGTCGCGAACCGATCTGCGCACTCACGCTACTCTGCACAGTTGTCTTGCCTTCGTGTAGCTGGGCAACGCTACACTTATTAGATTCTTATTATTAATGTGCTTATTATATATCTAATATAATTCTTAAGGTCTTTAATTAAGCATTCAATAGTTATAACCAGTGCGCGCAACCATAAATCTTACAGATATGCATAAACTCAGAATATAAGCATAAACATATAAACCTGCGACCAAATGCACAATAATTCAGAAACACTTATCTTTATTAACCTTCTATTCAGTACAATCAGTTCCACCCTACGCACTCAGCTGCAGGGGCCCACACACACAGCAGCTGACTCTACCAGGCCTCTGTGCACACAACTGCAGAGCCTACTCTAACTACTACCACCCACAACTCCGACTTACAAACTCAGAGTGAATATTGCCTTTACCAACCCATACACTTCATATCTGATCCAGAATTACCAAAAAAATGCCTTCTGAACCTAGAGCCCTGCTCTATTTATACATTCCCATGGTCCACTAGCCATGGGCAGACCCACTCGCTTTCTATTATCTTACATTATCTTTGGGCAGACAACCCTTTGACTTGACTCATTAGGATTCACGCTCCGCACACTTCACAGAACCTTTACCAAACTTTTACCTCAAAATTGTGGGCTTTGAGCCCCGAAACCCTTATGCGGGGGACCTGCTGCACAACAAGCCCCCAACACAATCAGCGTGACTCATCCCGAGTCACTCGGCTGGTGCGGTGATCTTGGCTTAGAGTTCATCCAGCAATGTCTACGCTGTGTTGATATCTACTACACATTCTTCCGTTGTCCGTTGTATCACTTTTGTGCATCTTTCTGATGCATTGTCGGAGGCACCTAACTATCCCAGGGCATATGTGTCCTGCAACTGAGTCAGCTTCCCCTCAATCTTAGTGGTGATCATGAACGCTTCCTCCAGCCAAGGCTGGATGCGTGCTTTAAGCCTAGCTTCTTTCTGGCACGCGGTGTCCACTAGTTCCTTCATGGCTTGGGCCTCCCTCATCTTGGCTAAGTGTTGAGTGAGGATGACCGTTTGTGCAGTCCCCCTGACATTGTCATAAGCTTGTTGTAATTCCTGTACTTTTGTCTCTACCTGCTGCAGTGTTGGGTCTTCCTACAGTGATGTAAGTGTAAGAAGATACTGATCCAACAATCCCATGTAATCTTGTATAGCGTGCTCTATTACTTCCAATCATGCTTGAAGGGTGCAGCAGCGCTGGTCTCTAACTTCTGGTGGTGTAGGGGGTTTCGCTTTCAGCCTTAGCTCCACGATCTGCAAGTTCAATTCCCACTGAGCTTTGGAAGCTTCCGCTTGGTCCTTATGGAATCCTGCGGCCATGTGATGATTTTTTTCAGCTGCTAGGAGCTCCGCTGGCACAGCCAATTCCGGTACACTACTACAGACCTCTGCCACGTCCTGTTCCAATTCATGGTTGTATGCGACCAAGTAATCATGTTGTAGACTGACCTACTCCAAGTTTCCCTTTTGCTCCATCAAGATCTGGAGGGTACGGCCTTCCCTGGCGCGGAGCTCAGTGATTACCCCATCCTACAGCTGGTATAGGGTCTCTCTGGGAAGGGCAACAAAATTCAACACCCAACTCCTCATGTCACCTTCGGCTTCTACTATGACGGTGCCTACTGACAACACTAAGGTTTTCATTGTGTGGGCATGCACCATCTACTCAGCTGTGGATGTATCGTCTGCTAGGTTCAGTATCATCCCTCCTAGGGGTCGCACCTATAATTCCTACAGCTGCGCTTTGAGCACCCCCAACATAGTTATTTGCTCTGTCATCAATTCCTTCAGAGCACCCTTAGTGATATCACGCACTGGTACACTGCTGGTAAGAAGATCTCCCTCCAAAGTTCTTTTTATATTCATCTTTTTTCATTCAGGTGGCTACTGTTGGACGCGTGGTCTCTTAAGTTGAGTTGATGCGGTGGTCAGGTCCATGCATTCCTGTGTCTCCACTTCCCCCTGTATGTCCTGCTCCATGGACATTTCCTGAGCCTCCACAATCTCTTCGGTAGGGGTAGTGATGGTCTCTACTGTTGCCTCTGGCGCCTCCCGCTGCATGGGCATTTTTTGTTCTTGGCGCATTCTTTCCGCCAACTTTGTGATGCGCAATTTTATTTCCTTCTTCTGTTGCTGAGTTGCAATCTTTTCTAATTCATCCAAGTCTGGAGCACACCACTCTGGAGGCCATGCCGCCATTGCCTTGAAAATTGCATCATCTATTGCAATTAACGGAAGCTTTAGCCATGTTCGCGCAGGATCCTTTTGTGCCTGAGTATACAGATTATGTATATCCGCCTTGAACTCGGCCTCGCTTTGCAAATGGTTGTATAATATTGGGGATAACCATGGTCTGTGGTTGATCCACATCTGAATACTCGCCTCCATGAATATCCAAAACACCTTGATCTCACGAATCTTCATGGCATCTTTTGTAGCCCAGAGTGAGTTATACCACACAACTTCAGGTAGGTTCTTCACAATGTCAGGAAACTGGCTACCCTTTGGCAGCTCCCCTGCAACTAGTAGGATTGTTAGGAGCAATCATGGTAGAGTCTGTTGTTGTGTGCACGGGCCCCTACAACTGAGTGTGCAAGGTGGAACTGATTGTACTGAACAGAAGGTTAATAAAGATAAGGGTTTTTGAATTATTGTGCATTTGGTCGCAGATCTATATGTTTATGCTTATATTCTGAGTTTTAGTATATCTGTAAGATTTATGGTTGCGTGCACTAGTTATAACTATTGAATGCTTGACTAAAGACCTTAAGAATCAGATCAGATCTATAATAAGAATCTAAGAACTGCATCATCATCGAGCTACGTGAAGGCCAGATAGTTGTGCAAAGTAGCACGATGCGAAGAACGGTTCGCGACCCTTCCAGTCCTCATCAAGACATCCCTAAGGTGGGGAAACCCGGTTCCAGCACCCTCCCATACTACCTCGAGTGAGACTTCAATCCACACTCCACAAATTGTTGCTAAAAGGGCCGCTAGTGTGGGATTTGTTTGGCTAAAACACTTCCGAACCTGGGTCAGGCCCCATAAAGCCAATTGTTTCTCTACTCCATCGATTTTCAACCTTTCTGGGAAAGGTGGTTTAACTGATATTGAAGTTTGTTCTATGATGGGAGCATTTATTGGAATTTATTCTATTTGTCTAGTTTCTTTTTGAGGGAGAGAGGTATCCCCTTCTTTTGATTGATTCTTATGTTTTTGAAGATCCAATTTTGTTTTTTGAATGATAACAGTAGGTTTTTTTAGTAATACCCTTCCAGACCTTAATTGGACATTGTTTAAGTCTAGTGTGGTTATTACATAAGTTTGAGGATCCTGACCCTCCATGTTGTATACTGGTTTTTGTGGTACTTTATTATTAGGATTTGGAAGTGGTTGAGCGGGTAGTTGATTTGATTTTTGTGGAAATGGTAGGGAAAGTTGTAGGTTTTGACTCTGTACTAGGACTTGTGGCAATTGATTGGTTTGAGGAATTTGATTGGACGGGGTTAAGAATTGTGGTGGAATGTAGGATGGCGAGTATTGTTGATATTGAGCATAGGCTCCATAAGTATTTTGCCATCCTTGATTCCAAGGTTGTGATTGTGGTAGAGCCCAAGGTTGCCACACTAAATTCCAATTACTTTGTGAAGAATGGGCAAATTGTTGTGGTCTAAATCCTTGTGGTTGATTTGGTTGGGGGTTTTGCCATGGTCTTTTAGCTATAAAGTAGAAAGGGTCTACTGGTTTTGATATTCCTTCATCATTGAATACAGCCTTAAGACCTGGTAAGGATGGACGTTCCTTTGTATCATGATTATCTGCACATATGACACAGGTTTCTATGGCTTTTGAGTCTAAGGGTCACTCTCTTAGAGCATGTTTCTTCCGACATTTGGGACAGAAAATAGATAATGCAGCATTTTCGGAATTTTGCTTGTTTTGTATTTTAAGGGTGTCTATTTGTTCACTTAAGCTCCCTAAAATGTCTATTTTAAAGGTGTCAAGCAAATTTCCTATTTCTACCCTACTAACTGTCCCAGCTACAGACTTGTTTATTCTTGATAAGGGAGGGTCTCTAGGACTCTTTCCAACTCTTGCTTTTCCCCTTGAGATATGTACACATAAATCACAAATATCTATAAATTGTAGTTGGGAAGTATCTCCTTTTCCTATTAGGTTAAGTAGATTGATCCATTCATCTTTAATGGCTCTGAGTAAAAGAACTTTTAAGGTTTCTTCATCCAAATTATCCATTTTTTCTCTTTTAACATTATAAACAAATCTTTCTACCAAGTCTTCAAGATTCTCATCTTCTTTGTATGTCATTTTGAAGACTTCATCTTTAAGGTTACTAGGCATACAATAATCTCTATACTTGCCCAAGAAAGCCTCCTTCATCTATGCCCATGTTGTTATGGAATGCACTCCTAGACTCGTGAACCATTTTAGTGTTGAGCCTTTTAATGTGGCAAGGAACAATTTCAACTTTTCAGCATCATGCAGATAGTCATATGATCTGCATAATACTTCAAATTCGAAGAGAAATGTCTCCAGATCTTCGTTTCTTTTCCCATGTAAATTAGGAAGAATCGAGGGTGATATATTTTTCATTGCGAGGGTTGTATCTTCATCAAGAATAGGGAATCCCAAAGGATCTTGATTTCATCTACCTCTACCCCCTCCTCTACCTCTACCTCTTCCTCTTCCTTTGCCTCCAACCCTATCCTCTTCACCATGGACTTTGTGTACTTCTCCTTCTCCTTCAACCATGATATATTCTTCGGAGCTAAGATAGTGTTCTGATCTTTTTGGTTCCTCTATCAATGGTTTTTCAAAATAAGTTTCCAATTCCTCCTCTTCACTAGGAATTTCTAATTCTTCTTGATGCAGGACCATTCAGCTCAACAATCATTTTATTTTAGTAGACATAGGGGGGTCTTGTGTTTCCAAGGAAGTTCGTTTCCTATGTTTTGAATTAATGTAATTCTTAAGGTTTTGAGTGATTTTAATGAGAGAAGCTAGAATAGGGACTTAATTAAGTATAGTGAGGCATATTTGTAAATGTTCTTGAATGTTGGAGAACATGAGAGAATCAGGATAGTTGAGAGATTTGAGAGTTAATTGTAAAACTTAGATTAGGAGTTAGTTCATGATTTTTTGGATTAGAGAGGATCCTTAGAGATAAGGAAGAGATTTTAGGATTTTGTTGAGAAGGTTATGGATATAAGCCAGGAATCGGTTGTATAATCCTTTTGTATAAAAGTAAGCCTAAAAGGCATAGTTAGGGGTTAGCTGGTTAGTCAGTCAGGTCGAGAGTTAGATAGGTTTGATTGTAAGCCTACGAACAGGTAGGAAAACAGAGGCCACCAAATAAAATATCGGTCCAGAGACAGAGAGACTCTTATGTAAATACTTGTTTGTTAATACAAACAACTCGATTTTGAGTTCATGTGTGTGTATTGAGTAATCGAAGGATAAATTGTGTGTGAATTAGCGGTTCTACATAGTATATGTATGCAAGTGGAGTTCGGCAGAACACAGAGAAGAAGTGAGGATGAAGATACGTGTCGGATCATTGAATCCAATTGAAGGATCAAAGTGAAGTTCGGGAGTGACAGTGATTAAAGAATATGAAGAGTTAAGCTCAGAAGAGAGTTGTGTGGTAGAACAACAAAAGATCAGAACCCTGAAGAAAATAGAAATTGTAGAAGAACATTAAGAAATAGCGTAAAGGCAAAGAAAGTAAAGGCATGAAGGAGGGAAGTAAATGTGCATAGGAGCCGTCGAATCGTTTAGATCAACGGATATTAATGTTGGAAGAAGAATGGCAGAGGAATAGATCTGGATCATCAGATCGATAGATCTGTTAGATTGACGGTGATCAACAATTGCAGGGGTAGGAGAGTATGGATTTCCTTGATCGTGGCTGAAGTCCTGCACTCACTCCTAGCCGTCGATCTCATATTCAATGTCTTACATCACAGTCAACTGCGGGGTTTAAGGCCATTTTAATCTATGTGCTAGTTGAAGTCCTACAAACCATAGATTTGATGGCATCTTATATCTAATGGTCATCGAGCGCCAATCAGCTCATGCAATAGTCAAGGAAGAAGGCGGTTTTATAAGCGGAAGTTATTTATCGGGTGGAGAAAAAGTGGTAAGTGGTAATTCGAGGTGGTCACCTGATTCCATTTAATAGTCAACACGTAGCACATCGGAGGAGAGAGGAAACCGCTTTATCAAATGGGTAATCCTCATGCAAGTGCCTTGCTCGATATCGTTGTTAACCATTGGATCAAGTGTGCTCTGATCAACGGTGGGGGATCACCGATTAGTTTTGCATCGCAATATTTCATGAGTGGATGAACCTTGGCCTTAAGAAAATGTGATTTGTGATGTGCGATGATTGGGTGTATCAACAACCATCAGATTGAATGGTAAGATCAACGGAGGAGATTGAAGCTGATAAAGGCTTGGGCCTGAGCAGACCCGAGAAGTTTATCAACGCAAGTTAAGTTCAATTGAGTTCTGGCGGATGAATGGGTTTAAGTGGCAATACGATGCAATAGTCGTTGATCTGATGGAGTGAAATCAATAGTGGAGGTTGAATGCGATAAATGTGAGCATCGGAAAATGTGCAAAGGCCGAGGAAAGGTGAAAAGGTAAGGTTAAGTGCGGTTTGTGTTATATTTCTATTATAGGAGAATTATAATAGAAATAGAGTAGGATTAAGGATTAAGCAGAGTTAATAAGGGTTGAATAAAGTTCCGCTCCAAAGGATTAATTAAGGTTAAGACTATGGACAGTCAATTAAAACATTCCGCATGAGATTTAATTAAGGGGCCTTAAACTTTAATTTAAGAAGGTTTGACTAGGCAGGGTAATTGAAATTCCTAGGAGAAATGAGATTATGCATTTTATATGCATACTGTGGGTTAAGTCAGGTTAGGCTGACATCACTTCTCTCATGATTTTTTCACCAATGGGGGATAGAAGATTACTCCTATGGTTGGGGATGTAGGATTTTCTTCAATTACAACTTCAGTAGAAGAAGTAGGTGAAGTTTTGGATTGAATTTCTGATCTTGAGACTTCAGGAAGGCTTTATTGACCTCTAAATGGAATTCGGGTTTGAGTAGGTGGTGTGGAATCTCAAAATCGTGGTGGAGTGGGTGGATTTGTGGGAGTTAAACTTCTTCCTCGTCCTACAAATCTACCCCTAGATTCTCTATCCCTACGCATGTCATGTTTTAAATTAATGATGGTTTTGTTTGTTTTTTTTTACTTATAATTATACTCCTCGGCAATAACGCCAAAGTGTTTGGTCAATCCAATGTCCTTGAATTGGAAATCATAAATTGTCAACCAAGGTGCATAGATTGATGAAGTCTAGGTGCACAATATGTGCTTAGAAGTTGTTTACTAGGTCTTTATGTATTTTTCAAGGTCTAAACTTAAGATGGGGCGATGTTTGTCAATTGTATTAGTGTTGTAATTCTTAGTGATGTTGATTAAGTTTCCTAGGAATTAATATCTATCCAATCAGTTTGTGGTTGATGTGAGGGTGATTTTACTTATGTTAGATTGTTGGGATTTGATCTTAAATCTCTTTGATGTAGCTCCTAATTCTCTAAGTGAAAAATGAAACCTTACTCTAGCAGCTATGAAGGAATATTGTTGAACTCAATTGTTTTAGGAGAGGTCTTCTTGCTTGTTCAATTTCTACTCAAACAAAGTAATCCAAGCAACATTTATGAATTGAGCACACTTCAATCATGTTGGATAATAAGCAAAGGAAATAATTGTGCAGTACTGGGTATAAAGCAAAGTAAATAACAGCCTAATCTAGGTATAAAGCAAATTAAATTTCTTATGCAAATAACAATTCAAGATCATTATACAGCATTATCACACAAAACAGAGCAATTAAATAATTAAAGGAAATCAGATTGTATTTGATTAAAATATGTCGCTATTTGTAGGGGCCCTCCACATAGCAGTTCAAAGCTTCAATTAGTACAATGCTTGCACACAAAAAACCAAATTCTTTTTTTTTGCTGAAGCAAGAGTCGTACCTTCTATTTCATTAATATGGAAAATAAATTACATAAAATACAAGAGCCCACGAGGAACTATGGACCAAGGGTATCAAGCTAAAGGTCGAAACCTCGAACCCTACTAACAAAACCTTGGAACTTTCAAAAGACAGAAAATGTTAAGCCCGTTCGATCATCCCACTGAAATCCAACAGATGAGATTCCATTCGGGCTAGCGCCAAGCACCCACTTTACATTTAATATCGAGCCCGAAGAGAAAAAGGGGACCAATCTGAAAGGATATCGGGTCCACCTCGGGAAATAACCCACGAACCTGTTGAACGTGCTCAAGTCATCGATTCCCGCCACGAAACAAAACAAGTACAGGATATATTCCTCGTCCGGACTTGCATCTTTAATCTCAACCATCCAATCTCCTCTCCCGATCCTATGGTAGTGGAAGATATCGCGGTACCTAGAAGTGCGGTGCTTAACACCCTGGACCCACATACATGCATGATCATTCCTAACTGTAGATCCACCTTGTTTAATCCAACGGCCAAGGCTCATATCGCACAGGTCTAAAGCACCAAACATTAGCGCACGATGAGGGCGGTATTCAGACCCTCACCTCGGCCACATGTAGCTTGATGAATGGAATCGCTCCCATTTCGTCAAAACCGCTTCCAACTTAAAATGCATGTGATATATCATATACCTCCCCGAGAGCGGTAATGTGTCCACTGAAAGGGAACCAGGGGTGTTATGACCGCCGAGAAAGCCCGGATTTCGAGCCCTCGCACTAATCATGTTATGCCAACCATCCGGCCAACCCTCTGTTAACCTGAGTCTTCCGAGCAGCTTCCCTCTAGAGCATATGTATCTATAATTATCTGGGATGCAGAGGTCGATAGTTATCTACCATCCGCTAAGACCAGACAGAGAAAATGACAGCGAAACAAAATGAAACCTAGTCATCTAGACCCCGCCTCCATGGCTCTATTTTGAAACGCCATCCTATCTTCATCAGCTTGGTCGTGACAATACACCTTTAATCTATTCTGAGGCATCTCTTGCCACTCCATTGTGACCCTACTCTCGGTACAGATCACTCCTTGATTGGCTAGAATATCCGCCAATTTATTGGTCGATCTTCGCCCATGATTAAAACTAACTATGTAAAGGCTATGGAGGTGAAGTTGAATCCGTTGAAAAACCCGGATCAGCCTCCAATTTTAGATACTCTTTTTGGTGTCATGCCACAGCTGATTCTTTTGGCCGAGTTAATAATTAGCTCAGAATTAGCTTCAACAATCACCTGTTGGTGATTATCCTGCTTCATGAAACCTAGACATTGTTCCATAGCCATTAGTTCTACCATATTATTAGTGGCTCTACCTAAATGGCAATGGAAGATGAAAAGAATGATTCCATTTTCATCCCTTCACACCCCTCCAAAGCCAGCAGTTCCCGGGTTGCCTTTTGAAGCCCCATCAATATTGTATTTCAAAAACCCCTGAGGGGGAGGGTGCCAGAAATCTTGTTTAGTATCCATCTTAATTACCTTCCTATCCAGGTCCTGAGGAATGAGCCCTTGCATACCTAGCTGATGAAGAATCCACAATTTGGCATCTGAAGCTGGGTTCTCAGGGGGGTTTTGCAGAGTAGTTCCAACTATCTCCTTAATTTGGGTTAAGATCTACTCAAAAATGCGTTGGGAGGGAATTTTTTCATTCTTGAAGATTCTTTTATTCCTTTCTTTCCAGATATTCCATATAATGAAGCTTGGCGTGAGAGCCCAAGCAGTGCCCAGAAATTCATAATTTGAAAAGTTACGTCTCCAATTGGTTAGGGTATTGATAATACTCCCTTGGTCCCTGTCGGTTTGTTGGAAAATAGAAGCAAAAGAATCCCACAACCAGGAGGTGAAACTGCAATTATTAAGAAGTTGCTCCATAGTTTCCTCTTAGGCCTCACAAAGCTGGCATCTGGAAGGCCCCAGAACACCCCTCTTCCTTATGTTATCCAAGTCAAAATTTTCTTATGATAAACTAGCCACATGAAAAGTTTGATCTTCACCCAGCCTTGATGCCTCCATAGATTCGTCCAAATCCTATTCGGAACATGGGAGTCTTGCTCAAGGAGTAAGCGTTTTTCCTCCTTAAGATTAAAGGAACCCTCATTATGTTGCCCCATCTAAGTTGGTCATGCCCTCTTGTCACTAATATCTTCCTTTGTTCCAACAATTTAATAAGCTCATTTGCTTTTTCTTTTAAGAGGTTGTCATCCCTGTAATCAATGTTCCTCTAGGTTTTCCATTTTCCTGCACTGTTGGTTTAATCCCAAAAATATTTTACCTTAGATAGTCCTTTGGTTTCTATCTCATTCTTGGGATCCAAAAAGTCCTTTGTTAACAGTATAGGTTCTTGTTGCCATTTATCCTCCCAAAATAAAGCCAAATTTCCTTCTCTGATTAAATTCGCAAAAGCTATTTTTTTGTACTAATCCTCTGTTCTCCCAGGCCTTAATCCAGATGTGTGAGACCTTTATACTTCTAGACATTCTTATGTGATCACTATTTTGCCAAGAGCTGGCATATTTTTCTTTCCAAATACTAGCCCATTGAGCCTTTGGATCTTTGACCCAACGCCACCATAATTTTGCCCCTAAAACCTTGCTAAGGATCTCTGGATCATCCGATCCAAGTCCCCCATAGTTTTTAGGTTTGCAGATTTTATCCCAAGAAACCAAGGCCCATTTCTTTCTTTCCTCCCCCTTACCCCAAATAAAGTCTCTTTGTATGGATCTGAATTGTTGCAAGACTCCTTTTGGTGTTGGGAGTGCTGATAGCATGAAAACTAGGATTGATTGAAGAATAGCCTTTGTGAGCACCAACCTACCAGCCAAGTTTAAATATCTAATAGTCCATTTCCTGATTTTGTCCTGCATCTTATTAATCATTGGCTCCCAAATGCTCTTGTGCAAAGGTTTAGCTATTAGAGGAACTCCCAAATATTTTGATGGGAGGATATCCCTTTGAAAGCCTAGAATTCTGGAGATATTTCTCTAAATAGCAATATTAGTATTAAAGAAAAAAATCTTAGATTTGGAGAGATTAACTTCCATACTTGAAGCCATGGAAAAGTCACTCAGGATTTTTTTATATGTAAGAGCTTGTTTGACCGTGGGGATTCCCTGTAGCATGGTATTATCAACAAATTGTTGATGAGTTAAGGCATGTCCAATATCAAAAAGTTGGAGACCTTTAATCTTACCTACTTCTTTTGCATGCTTGATAGACCGACCCAACCATTCCATCATGAGGATGAAGAGAAAGGGAGAGAGTGGGTCTCCCTGCCCGAGGCCTCTTGAAGGAATAAAAGTCTCTAAGGGAGAACCATTAACCAAAATTGAAAAGCTGGAAGAAGTGACCAGGGCCATGACCCATCTAACCTAGTTGTGATCAAACCCAAAAGTAATAAGAACTTTCCTAATATAGGTCCAATTCAACTCATCATAAGCTTTGGCTATGTCCAATTGCATGATCATTCCAGCCTTCCTATTGCCATTCATAGAGTGCACCACCTCATGTGCTTGAATGATGTTATTAAAATTTGTCTACCTTCCACATATCCAGATTGTTCCACAAAAACTAGTGTAGAGAGAAGAGGTTTGAGTCTATTGGCCGGAACCTTGGATATTATCTTGTAAACCACATTGCACAAAGCTATGGGTCTAAACCTGTCAGGAGTTTGATCCAAGTCTTGTTTAGGGATCAGGGAGATAAAGGAGGTATTGAGCGCCTTCAAAATAGTTCTATTCATCCTGGAATCTTCTACTACATTTAGAATATCCTGTTTGACTATATTCCAGCAAGATTTAAAGAAATCCACATTGAAACCATTGAGGCCTGGCACCTTACCATTCTGCATTTCTTTGAAGACCTCACTAACCCCCTCTTCAGTCACTAGCCTATTAAGGTTGAAATTGTCCTCTCTAGACACCAGCCTAGGTATATGTCTTGTTAAGTCCCTGATGGAATGTTCTCTATCTGAAATGGTTTCCTTTGTTATACCTCAAAAGTGTTGAACTAGCACAACTTCTATTTCTTCATGAGAATTGAGAAGATTACCTCCCTCATCCCTGATTGAAGAAATCTTGTTATGTGCTCTATTCGCCATAGTGGATTTATGGAAAAATCTAGTGTTTCGCTCTCCTTCTTTTAGCCATTGAACTCTAGATTTTTGTCTACAAAATATTTCCTCTTGTTTACATAAATTCTCTCAGTCTTGATGGTATTTGGTAACTTGATCACTTATAACTTTATCAAAGCCATCTATGATAAGGGCTTGGTTGAGTTCCTGCATTTTACCTTCAACAGATTTTTTTGCTTCAAAAATGCCATATTCATTCTTGTTCCAATATTTGAGCCTGAACTTGAAGTGTTTTAGTATTTTTTGCAGAAGGAACATTCTTGTGCCCTGAATATTCAAATCTTCTGACCACCAGTTGGCAATGTTGCTGATGAAATCTGGGTGGGAGAGCCAGATTTTCTCAAATCTAAAAGGTCTATTCCTGGGGGTTACAATGCCTTGAAAATCCAGTTGAACCGACCAGTGATCTGAGCCTCCGAAGGGGAGAACTCCTGCTATCATTTCCTTGTCAATGAGCATAAGGTTCTCTGAGATTATGAATCTGTCTAATTTTGAGGCCACCTGTGACTCTCCTCCTCTTTTATTGTTCCAAGTAAAGAGACCATTACTTATTACAATGTCCACTAGCTTCATATTATCTATAAAAGTTTGAAATGCTAAAGAGTATTTGCTTAGAATTTTGGTTCCCCCTTTTTTCTCTGAAAGTGATTTGATCATGTTGAAATCACCCACAAAGATCCATGGTATTCCTCCATGTCTATCTCTGAGATCCTCCAAAGAATCTAGAAACCTGAGCTTATCATCCATTCTTTGGGGGCCATACACATTTGTGACCAGGTAGGTTTCCTTATCTCCCACAGGCTTAATGACCACTGATAAATAATCCCTATAAGCCTCAGCATCTATTATGCCATTTTTTGGGGGGTTCCAAAGAGTGAGAATGCCTCCT
Source organism: Pinus taeda (assembly GCA_000404065.3). Lineage (NCBI taxonomy): Eukaryota > Viridiplantae > Streptophyta > Pinopsida > Pinales > Pinaceae > Pinus > Pinus taeda. The sequence continues at coordinate 153,585 of APFE030588475.1, forward strand.
AATGTATTCTCTTCTTTGACTTCTAGAAACTCAAAACGATTGAGCCATTTGCTATGAATTTATTTTATTTTTTGAATGGAATATTTAGTTTCCAGGATGAAGATCACATCCGGAGCTTCTTGTTTCATTGTATTACTAAGTAATCTTTGTTTTCTTTTACTACCTAGACCCCTGATATTCCAAGAAGTGAACTTCATTATTAAAGATTTGTAAAGGAGTAGGTGGTTTTGTCTTTCATCTTACCTGAATCTATCATTAGCTTTCCACATTCCGTCAATAGCTCGTTCTACTTTTTCCTGCCTCTTTTCTTTCCTGGGTTTCTGGGTGCTAATCCTAGTGTGGTTTTCATAGTTTTCACACCTTCGCTGCCCTATCTTTCATTGTTTCTTTGCCTCTCCAACCCTTTGGTCTGAGTTTTCCATATAAACAGTTGTTGAACTCTATTGAACTCCTCTAGAGATAACGAGTCTACCCCTTCCCTGGTTCCTTGTTTCAAGAATCCTTCCAGATCTAGGTTCTCTTTATCAAGAATCTCCTGTAGTTCATGGTCCTCGATTTCCATATCACTCTGGGTCATTTCCTGGTCCATCTCTAGTTCTGCATCACTCATCATAGTTTCTTTCTGTTTATTAATATCCTATATTTGTTCACCATGTTCTTCTTTCTCCTCCTCCACTGGACTTCCTCCCTTTGCCTGTTCTGCCTTTGTTATCACTTCTTCTTCTTCGAGTACTTGGAACCTATTCTGACTGGCCTGCTTCCCTTCTATTTGATGTAGCTTTGGCCCCCTTTTGCCTCCTTTTCCTTTATGTACCACTTTGTGAAAGATTTCAGTATCTTTCATTGTGTTAGCTTTACTCTTGTCTCTATTTTACTGAGGGTAGTCTCTAAATATGTGCCCGTGCTCATGGCATTTGTGACATCTAAATGGAATATGTTCATAATCTACTGTTTTCACCCATTCTTCATCAAACACTTCCAAAATTACCTCATCTGGTAGAGCTCCAGAGAGATCCATCTCCACACATATTCTTGCAAATGAAGTATATTTTCTTTTTCTAGTGGCTTCAGAAGCTTTGACAAAACGTCCTAACATATTTCCTATGGTAGATAAGGATTCTGTTTGCTAGTAATCAAGAGGTAGAGAGTAGAGTCTTACCCAAACCGGGACTGAAGTAAAAGTCTCACACTCTGGGACAAAATTCATAATCCATGGTCGCATATAGAGGCATGTTGCTGCATAAAAGTAGGGCCCTCCTTCAAACACTTTGTCCTTATCTTCAATAATTGCAAAGACCACAGTGAAGAATCCCTTTGACCCAAGATGTAGGTCTATGCTTCCTTTTGGTTTCCAGTGGTATTTAATCCACGTTTCTAAAGCTTTTTCAATGGGCCATAAACCCATGAATTTACAAATGATTGCATAAGTCTGCATGTGGTCCCTGTGTGCCTACAAAGCAGGATCATTTAAAACTACTCTGGGTGTGATCGCAGCTTTGGGTCTACATGGTCCTTTCTGTGATTTGTCTTTTGTTCCCTATTCCTTGTCTTCTTCCTCATTTTCCTTAGTGTTATTATTTTCCCTTGATTTAGTACCATCGTGCTCATCTTCACTATTTCTTTTCCTTCTTTCTGAAGGACCTCTATCATTTTCTATTGGTTTTTTACCCCTGCTGGCCGTAACCTGCTTGTAGGAGGGAGTGGATCTCCCTCCTTTGTGTCCTTCCATGGAGAACAACCTCTGCAAAAGCCTGTAACCCTAGCTATTCGCCCGCGCTCAAAAACTACTAGTTTTCAAACCTATACTCATGACTTAGTTTATTTCATTTGAGTGCTATTATGGTGATTTTATCTTGGATTTTGTCCCACTCACACAAAAAACCAAATTCATTCACATGAAATTCACAAATTATTCAGAAAACATATCATTCAGCGCACACCCAAATAATAGTGCAGCCTTTAGCTTTATAGCAGGTCTCTTTGCATAATTGTATGAAGATCTTAAGCTTAATATCTCTTAATCATATCTAAACTTATATCATGAAACCATCGTTTTTCTATTTCGAAAGCAAAACGAAAAGGTTTCGACTAATCTCTGGTTTTGTTCTGCATTAATTTCGCTGTTGACTCGGAGTTTAACCGCGATATCCTGTGCCTCTTTTAGCAAATAGTTTCGAGTGGATAGGAAGGTATCCATGAGGGAGTCATCCTCTATCCATCCGCACCTTTCATTGTTGACCTGGAACTTTGGAACCTCACGAACAATCAAGATAGCTACGGAATCCTAGACTAGCTACGGAAACAGACTGGTTCGGTAGCTAATTACAACTTTAATTAAAACAATAGGGTATACAGCTGAATATGAACAAGAAAACATATTAATGCATACCTTCATCAAAACCTGGTAGATATGGATTTATTAAGTGGTAAATATATATGAAAAAGAGAGGATTATTGGGAAAAATGATGTCATGGTAGGACAATCTTCAGACTCTAGAGGTATCTTAGCACATGCTTCACTGCCATCCAATGAACCTATCTTGGCTCCACATGAACTGGTTGAGTGTGTTCACAACAAAACATATATTCATCCTATTATTGACCAGATATGTCAAGGAACCTATCAGCTTCCTATACAATGTGGGATCCACTAGTTCACTTTTAGAAGCACTCAACTTGTTTAGATTAGTGATCATAGGTGTAAACATAGGCATGAAATCCTCTGTCCTAAATATCCTCAAGTTCTACACTACATACTTGCCCTTCCCAATGAAAATCCCTCTTGGCTACTGCCACACCTCCAATCCCAAAAAGTATTGCATCAAGTTGATGTCCTTCATGTTGAATTCCAATGCAAGATCCTCCTTGCACATCTCTATGAGGTTCTTTGATCTTGTCATGAAGAGATCATCCACATAAAATACCAATATGAGTGGCTCACCCTTAATGAGTACAAAGTACAAGTTGGGATCTACCCCACTCTTGGTTAAGCCCAAACTAAGAGGATATCCATCGATCTTGGCATACCATGCTTTCAAAGCCTACTTCAACCCATAAAGGGCCTTCTTCAACCTGCATACATGGGAATCTCTCCTATGCACTTCAAAACCTTGAAGTTTCTTAACATACACCTCTTTCTTAATATCCTTGTTGAGGATAGCAGTCTTCACATCCATCTGATATATCCTCAACCCCATCTCTAAAGCAATGGACATAACTGCTCGAGTAGATGCATATCTAGTAATGGGTATAAATGTCTCTAAATAATCCACTCCCTCCTTCTGGGAGAACCTTATCGCTATAAGCCTCACTTTATATAGCTTGATACTATCATCTGCTACATGGTTGATCTTGTAGATCCATCAAGAAGTGGCCACGAACTTCCCCTCCAGCCTCAAAACAATATCCCAAACATCATTGCTCATGATGGAGATATACTCCTCTATCATGACATCTCTCTAGACATGCTCGCTTGTAGCCTCCTCAAAAGTGGAAGTATCAGACTTGAAGACACTGTTTGATAGTGCCAAATAATTAGAATATCTTGTTGGTGGTCTACTCTACTTGAAAGTGCTACTAGGATCCTACACATGCTCATTTTCATATCTTAATGTTTGTTTGGACCATCTAGGCCTCCTCCTGGTAGAACTCGAAGGAATATCAAATTCATCCTCCAATTTTGTTGGTTGTGTCCCTATTGTTGTTGTTGGTCCCCGCTTGGCCTTAGGAGCCTTTTGCTCCCTTTCCTTTACCATTGTTGGCTTTATCTCATGAGATCTTCTAGGAGTATTTTCCTCATTAAATCTAACATCCGGATTGAATATCACCTTTATTTTTCTTCAAATGTAGGCTCAGTAGGACTTCAAGACCTCACTATAGCCAACAAACATGCCCCTCTCATATAAGGGCTCCATCGTAATCCTCTTCTTTATATGCACATGGACATAAACTAGATTACCAAATATGTGTAATTGATTCACATCTAGTTTCACTCTCATAAATAGCTCCTCAAGAGTCATGTCCTCCAACACCCTTTGCAGACTCTTGTTCTGCACATACAAGGTTGTATTGTAGTTTTATGCCCACAAAAACATAGGAAACTCTTAATCATATAATATTTCCCTCACTGCCTCAATGATGGTCCTATATTTCCTCTTGGAAAACCCATTTTATTGAGGGTTGTAGGGTACTATGAGTTCCTTCTTGATTCATTCGTTCCTACAAAATTTCAGGAAGTCATTGGAGGTGTACTCACCCCCATTATTTGATCTCAACACCTTAATCTTCCTTCCTATATGGTTCTCCACAAGAGCCTTAAACTCCTGAAACCAATTGGAGACCTCGTCCTTGGTCTTTAGGAAGTAGATCCAAGTCTTCTAGGAATAATCATTTATGAACATTGCAAAATATAAGGACCATGTGATCAACGTCACATACATAGGACCACATATATTAGAATGCACCAAGTCTAGCACACCCTTAGACTTGGTCTCACTATGAGGATACGCATTCTTGGCCTGTTTTCCAAGCACACACCCTTCACATACTCCATCTTGCTCCACTTGGATCTCTAGAAAACCAATAACCATCCTTTGCACCATTTGAAGAGCTTTTCGTGTAGGTGTCCCATCCTCCTATACCAAATCTTGCTATGGATGAGAACATTCACTGGCTATTCTCTCAACATATATAGATATCTCTCCCTTCTACTAGTCACTTTCTTCTTATTGAAATTGTGTTCCTTCGGCCCAACAACCACTTCACCTCCCATGAAGATGACCTCCAGTCATTTGTCTTCCATGGCCAAAACTAAAAGAATATTCTTCTCGAAACCTAGTATATATAGCATTTCATTTACCTCCATGATATCACCTAAGTCCATCTAGAACTTGATACTCCCACGTCCCTCGACTACATACGTGGCCTTATCACCAAGCTCCAAATTTATATCGTTGGGCCGCCTAGTCATTTTGGTGAAGAAGTCTCGCTATCTCATCATGTGACCAGATGATCTATTGTCTACGAACCAAATACCTCTCATGATTGTTCTATAAAGGCAAGATACTTGGGTGAAATTTTTATATAACTTCTCCACCATATCCTCCATATGTGAAATAGTTGTTGTAGAAGTCTCACCCTTTCCCTTATTTTTGTTAGGACATTGACTGGAAAAATGCTCAAAATTATGACAATCAAAGCATCTAACTTTGCTCATGTCCTTTTCCCTTTTGCTATATAATTATGCTCCTCCACCTTGGTTCTGCTTTGCCTTTGCTTTGCCCTTTTTCGCTTATGCAACAAGAGAAACCTCATCCTTCTCATCATCACCCTTTCATTGTCCTCTAGGCAATGAATTTTCCCAGATCTCCTTCTAAGTTAAATCGCCCCATAGTTGGCTCCAATTAAGAAGTTGTTGACAAGTAAGAATCTCGTCCACAAAAGTGTACTACTGCTTCAAGCACCCCTTCAAAGAAACTTTCACTAGCTCTTAATCATGCATAGTTTCTGCCACAGTTGCAAGCTCATCATGAGCCTATTGGACCCTCATGAGATAGGAACTAACAGTTTCTAATCTACCCATTCTAATGTTGTTTAACTTTTCCCGCAACACCACTTTTTTGCTCTCGTTTGTACTCTAATAAAGACTGATCAGAGCTACCCACATTTTTCTACTGGTTTCCTTCCCTAATATGTGAGTAATTATATGAACCCTCACACCATCTATTATTATGCAACTTGCCTTCATATCCTTGGTTCTATGTTATGTTGCTTGTACTGAATCTAAAGGAACCTACACATCTCTAACTACTAAATCCCAGAGATCATTCATCTTCATAATTCAGGTGATTTTCTCCTTCTAGAGGTTGAAATTTGATACTCCATCCAACTTGTCTTTATATCTCAAATTGTTTAATGATATTATCTTCGCAGATCAACCACGACAAGGAAACCCGATTGCAAAAATTTTAGAAATAATTTTGTTGGTGCGAAAAGGAAATTTTTTTGTTGCAAACCTTCATGATCTCATATCTCTCTTTCAAATTATTCTAGATGGCTCTAATACCATGTTAAGTTTCTAATACCTGCCAAATTTATTTTCTCATGATAATTTAATTTATCCCCAGTTTATTGTTTATTTACCCAAATAATAATTGAGTCACCAAAATATAAAATCACTCTATCATGACATCTCTCTAGACATATTCTCTGCGCTCTCTCCCATATTCTCTGCGCTCTCTAAGTTGTGCATAATTGTTCTCATATTCCAGGCATACCTCGACTATGCCTACGACCTTCATATCTCTCAGGTTGAATATGTTGAGTGCTGTTGACTCTGTTGAATGTTGGAAACTCCTCACAGCATTCTGGTATATGAATACGCCCTCCTCACAGCATTCTGGTGTGCACACCTCATTTCCTGAATATGAAAGTGAAGTCACCCCTCAGCTTCATCCCTCCCTCCATACCGCTCCTCCATAAGCATTGGCATCATTACTCTTCCTTATACTGTCGCTCCCACGTTTTCCAACAACTTTGCTCACTCCATACACTGCGTTGCTCGTCAGACCATACGGCCCCTCCTCCCACGTTGTGTTGGTCCTCCTTATACCGTCACTCCCATGTTGTCCAGCAACTCTGCTCACTCCATAGGTTGCACTGCTCCTCGGACCATAAGGCCCCTCCTCCCACGTTGCGTTGCTCCTCCACGACATGTGGTCTCTACGCCCTCCTCGCTGGTTGTGCCTCATTGTTATAATATATCTGCTGCCTACTATGCTGAAGGAAATCCATGACCTTTCGAAAAAAAATTTGTATTAAATACTCCCCATATGTTACCTCCCCCACATATAAACCCTTCCCCATAAACCACCTCCCCCATAAAATACCTTTGTCCTATATATCAAAGTGAATTTTTTTTCCCAATTTTACACCAGAACTACATTTTTTCACACTAGAGGTGCAATTTTTTTTTACGTTGGCAGCAGAAGTATTTTTACAGTGCATAGATTTCAAAAATGCATTCATTGATATCTATTGTGGGAGTGGTTCTCACCGAAAAAGAAAACTATCCAGAATGGTCACGAAAAATCAAACACACTCTCATTTTTAATGAGCTATGGAAAGGAGTGTGTGTTGGAAACAGAGACAAAGAGCCAGAACAGCCTACCTCAGACAAGGAATTTTCCATTTGGGAAAATAAGAACAGCAAGGCTTATGCATTGATTGCAGCATCAGTAAATGAAGAGGTGAGCCGCCATATTTCTCCATTTTCTAATGCTTTCAAAGCCTTACAAAATCTTAAGGAACTCTATGACTCACATTGTACACTTGAAGTTGTTCAACTCATGATTAAATTGTTCACCCTTGAATTACAAAATGATGATCCTCTTGCTCTTGCATCAGAAGTAAAATTTATTATGCATGATATCAAAGTCACTAATGTTGAATTAGATATTCCTTTGATATCTTTTCTCAAGGCACTTTATCCCACTTACTGAAATTATCTTGAGTCATTGCAAGCAAATGGAAACCTCAAAGATATTACCTTTGACTCCCTTGTGAAAAAATTTGTTGAAAGAGAGAAAGCTTTTGGGAAGAAGACAGCTCCTCTGTCTTCTGAAGAGGCTGTGTGCCTTGCACATAGAGAAAATAATGTTGCTCAAGATTCTGCCATAGGAAGAGGTGGTCGAAGAGGAAGAGGAAGAAATTTCAGAGGCAGGGTGGGCAGATACTCTCAAGGAGAAAAGTCAGATTTGCACTGCATGTTGCAAAAGAGATGGATTACATGATCCATCCACATGCAAGTTTCCTTGGGACATAATTGAGCAGGAAAGAAACCAACCCAAAGGTAAAACTAATGACAAATAGAAAGGTAAAGCACTTGAATCCGCTCACTATGTTGTGGCACACTGTAATATTGGAGTAAATGAAGACTTATTTAATGCTTCACTTGCTTCTTGGAAAAATGATTGGTTGCTTGATTCAGGAGAAACCTGCCACATGACTTTTAGAAGATATTTTTTTGAAGAATTTACTAACAATGTTGATGGAGCAGTATACTTTGTAGACAAATCAAAACTCAAGCCATCAGGGCTTGGCACAATCAGGCTTAAATTGCCCGGTCTTCCAGACTTTCTTCTGCATCATGTTCTATATCTCCCACAGTTGAGGAGAAACTTGTTGTCCTTGTTCCACATCCACCAGCAAGGACACTCCATTCATATGTTTGATGGAAAGCTTGAGGTGAGAAAAGCATCAGACCACTCACTTGTCATGACGGGGATAGAAGAAGAAAGGCTTTTCAAGCTGCAAGGTACCTCTACTCGTGCACAAAATTTCTCATACAATTCTCATTATTAAGAAGGTACATTTCCATCAAGTTTATTATGGCATGCTAGATTTGGACACTTGAAATATGACAGCCTCCGCTTGTTGAAGAAAAATGGTGTTACTGGTTTGCTTACAATTCCTAGGAAACTTAAGCAATGTGATGCTTGCATTCTAGGAAAGCATAGCAAACAGTCTTTTCATGATTCACATTCCAAAGAACATAGAAAACTTGAACTCATTCATTCAAATCTATGTGGTCCAATGCCTGTTCCTTCTGCAAATGGAAATAAATATATGATGGCATTTATTAATGACTACACCAGAATGTGTTGGGTTTATTTATTGAAGAACAAATCTGATGCTTTTCAAACATTCAAGAACTTTCATACATGGATTGAAAATGATGCACAATCTCATATTGGCTCTATTCGCACTAATAATGGAAAAGAATACACTTCAAATGAATTTGAAACTATCTTCGCCAACATGGGATCAAACATCAAACAAATGTGCCTTAAAATCCCCAACAGAATGAAGTAGTTGAAAGAATAAATAGGACAACCTTAAATATGGCGCGCTCCATGATGTTTTTCAAAATTGTAAAATTGATGTTTTGGGTTGATGCAGTTCTATGTGTTGTACATGTAAAGAATAGATGTCCATCTAATGCTATTAGAAACAAGACTCCTTATGAAATGTGGTATGGGCGCATTCCTTCGGTAAAGCATCTCAAGGTCTTTGGTTCCACATGTTATGCCTTGATACCAAAGGTACATAGAAGCAAACTTGGTGCAAGAAGTCGTAAGTGTATCTTCCTAGGGTATTCAAACACCTCCAAAGCATATCGTCTCTTTGATGAAGTCAATAAAATTTTTGTTGTATCTAGAGATGTAATATTTCTTGAATCATCCAAAACTAACAATGTTGTTGAGCGGAAACTTGATCGCTTGGATAGATTCCCAAATGCAAAATCATTTCAAGAATTTGATAATCAGATTCCACATCTTGAAAGGGGGATTCCTATACTAGATCAACCTGTGGAATCTTCTTCTGAAGCACTCTCTCCCCCCCATGAAACTCCAACAATGGATGATACTTTGAGTGATGTGATTGATAGAATTGGGAGACTCAATCTTGATTCAGTCCCAACTCAATCAACGGAGCAGCCTGAACCATCTAAGAAAGGTCCCCCAAAGTGGTTGTCAAAGACACTTGAAAGTGTTCATCCTAATGAGGTTGGAAAGACATGAACTAGAAATTCAAATCGACAAAATGGAGGTGATGTAGATGACTTTGATTCACCTATTGATATGGATGTTTCTTATGATTGTGAATTAAATTTGTCTACAGATTTTGAACCAGCTTCCTTCAAAGAATTTGCTTCTCATGATGAATGGAAAGAAGCAATGCAAAAGCAGTATGATGCCTTAATAAAGAATGGCACTTGGAAGTTGTTTGATCCTCCATTGGGAACCAAACCAATTGGCTACAAGTGGGTCTATAAGAAAAAGTATAAAGCTGATGGCTCACTTGACAAGTACAAAGTCAGGCTTGTGGCAAAAGGTTTTGCATAGAAGGAAGGGGCCGATTATGAGGAGACTTTTGCCCCCACAGCAAAATGGGCTACCATTCAGACACTCTTTTCCCTAGCAGCTCAGAACGGTTGGAAAGTCCATCAAATGGATGTAAAAATTGCTTTCTTCAATAGATATCTAAAAGAGAATGTTTTTATGTCCCAGCCTGAAGGATTTGTTGTAAAAGGACATGAACATAAAGTATGCAAACTTGTGAAATCCTTGTATGGCCTCAAACAAGCACCGTGAGCCTAGTATGAAAAAATAATTGAGCATCTTCTGAAACTCAATTTTGTTGGGTTGTGGTATATTCTTTCCATGTAGTTAACAGGGGGTTTGAAGGGCACCCGTAACCCCACTTTATGGGGTCTGGGGAAGCGCCCCGGAAAATTTTGGTTTTGGACCCTATGTTAGGTTGGGCGGACCCACCTATGGTTTTGTACATGATTTTCGC